>JBBBDQ010000913.1:6815000-7312500 GCA_037127315.1 Ascarosepion bandense
GAGGAAGGAGGGCTTAGAGAACCTAATACTAACAGGCCAGATATAGAGAAAAAGGGACAGGGGGAAGCAGCGGATAACATATTTGAAGGATTTGATCAGGTGGGTGACGGAACGAGGGTTGCGTGGTGTAACAGGAGAAAGCTTGCTAAGAGCCACCATGGATAGAAAGATATGGAAAGACATGATCGCCTACGTCCTGAAAGGACAGGGCACATAAAAGAAGAAGAGCACGACAAATAAAGGAGATGTACGTAAATAAATGAAGGAACTAACCGGACACACGATATCTCCAGGAACAGGTTGCATAAAATCCTAAGACGGAGCGCTCATATTAGAGAAAGAAAAAAGTACTTCAGCGATGGAACGAATATATCGGAGATCTCTTCCACGACAAGAGAAAGCAGCCGGCAATATTGACAGGCTAGATATATTAAAAGCCGAAGTAGAAGCTGCACTAACCAAATTGAGCAAAAACAACACAGAAAGATCAGACGGTATTGTAATAAAGATGCTGACAGCCTTAGGCAAATTCGTTATAGACAAAATTACATAAATAATTAATGAAAATACAACAGTGGTGATATACCGGAAGACCTAAGCAGTTCATTTTTTATAGCACTGCCTAAGAAGCCAAGCGCAAAGGAATGTAAATTTCATTGAACCTAATCAGCTTTTTCACAAAACTCATCACCCGGATTCTATTGTACAGAGCGCACAAAAGAATCGACCCAGAAATAGGGCAAGAACATCGGGATAAGGAACATGATATTCATGCGGAGAATATTTTCAGAAAGAACAATACTGATGGAAAAGAACATGTAACTGTGTTTTATAGACTAGGCAAAGGCGTTCAACAAAGTATGCCACAAAGACTTATTAGAGATGATCGGCAACCTCGATATATTCGGAAAAATCATTAGAGTTATCAGGAACCTATACTGGCAGCGGCGGATGTGCGTTGTGGTACAGTGGATATCGGCTCGGAACGAGAAGCCGGGAAGCCGAGTTCGAATTCCAGTTGATTTCATTGTATTCATTTACCTTGGGAAAGGTATTAATCCGTCTCTTCCTTCCAGTTATGGGTTAAATAACAGGAAAGATTGGGTTCTATAGCCTTGGTCGGCAACCAGTCTACCGTAGAAAGCAATGGCAACCTACTGCGGGATAATCTTCTGTCCAGTCAGTCATGTCTCTTTCGAGACATGATCGCCCAAGCGTGTATCACGTATGGCACTTAACTGACTGATACTGGCAGCAAACCGCCTGCATACAAACAGGAAATTTAGCAGATATATAAGAAACGAAAGGGATGTAAGACAAGGATGTGTCTTCTCACCGGATCTATTCAAAATGTACAGCGAAACAATTCTGAGAGAGCTAGAACTCCTGCCAGGATTTCTCATTGGTGGACACAATCTGAACAATATAAGATACCTATATGATACAGCGCTGATATTAGACACAGAAAGGAAACATACTGGATTTCTCACAGAAGATAGCAAGAGAAAGCGAGAAGAAAGACTAAATATAAACTTCAAGATAACCGAATGCATGGTCATCATGAAAAAGACGACCCCAAAGTGACAGTTACAAGTCCATGATACTAAAATCAAATATGTGCAGAAATATAAATACCTGGGAAGTGTTTTGACGGTGGGATGGAAAAAGGGTGCGTTTCAAAAACTAAGCAGAATATTGAGAAGCAGAAAGATTTTGTTGGGAACAAAGAAAAGGGGACTGGACTGTTATTCACATAACAGTCCAGTACTCTTTTCTTTATCTATTCTCCTATATGACAGTGAATGCTGGACAATTTACTCAAAGATGAAGGAGGAGACTCCAAGCAACAGAAATGTGGTTCTACAGAAAGATGCTGTGGATATCATGGACCCAACATGTGAGCAACGACGAGGTTTTGGAGAGAATAGAAACGGAAAGGACACTTATAATCATGAAGAGAGAGCTGAGGTTTCGGGGACACGTAATAAGGAAGGAGGGCTTGGAGAATCTGATACTCACAGGACGGATAGAGAGGAAGAGAGACAGGGGAAAGCATACTTAATTGGCTTGAGCAAGAGGATGCCGGGGCGGATTTGGGAGAGATATCAAAAGGAATAAAAAAGAAGCTTTTAGATTTCCGCTTTCTTTTATTTCATGCAAACAAATTTATAATTTGCTTAAGAAATGCATATTTTTTTAAAAATCAATTCACCACAAGCAAGGTGATAATGCCATTAAGAAGCAAGGGACTACTAGGATTGAAAAAAAAAAAAAACTTTGGAAAGAACCGGAAACCTGTCCTTCTGTTCAAAAGCCCGGGGAAAAGTGTAAACTGAACGATAGGCAAACCTATCTACTTTTACTGAGGCAAGAAAAAAAAAAAAAAAGAAATAGATAAAATTTTGGAGTTTAAACAGAGTCGTTAGAAGCAAAGAGTTGATGTAGACTTTCGAAGGAACCGGAAACCGAACCCTGAATAATAAACAATGGATAAACCTCTACTCCTGATCAAAGAAGGTGTAATGAATAATTGGCTCAGAATTGTTAATTGGAAAACTGAGTTCTAATTCCAGTTAGGTTCGTTACATTCCCTAACCTACTCCTGTTGAACAAACCTTGGAGAAATGCGAACATATTTACTCCTATCGAGGAAAAAATAATTAAATAGTAAATAAAGTTTAAGAGTTTAAACGGATTTGTTAGAAGTAAAGAGTTGATGTAGACTTTAGAAGGAACCGGAAACCCTAACCCTAAACAGGAAACAAAGGATAAATCTCTATTTTTGCGAACCAGACGATATTCGGACAAATTTCCTAGACCTTATCTTAATTATAAAATAATTATTACTAATAATATTGCTTAGAGTTTATCCTTTTTTATTTATACACTAAAGTTCACCCAGTAATGGCTCGAGAGCATCTCAAGTCGGGGGTGGGGGTGGGGTAACTGGTAAAGTGTATTTTGATTCTTGCATTTGTTATTTTATGCTTTTTTTATATTCTGTTGTTTTTGTTATATAAAATTGTTTACAAAACGTTCATCTTGTACCTGTAACTCATTGACGTCTACGTCGCGTATTTTTATCTGAGCGAACCCATCTTTTTGAACCCGGGATACGTATATTGCAAATTCGTAACACTATATAGATATATTAAATAAAAAAAAGAAGTGTATTTAGGTAAAATCCCCCAAACCAGATCCTATTAATATTAATTTTATCAATATTAAATATGATCCAGGTAGTTTGCTCAATCTAAATAGTATTATCTATTTTACAGTGCTAAATATATATATTATAAAATATACTAAATATATATGTATATCATAAAAATATACTACACACACACACACACACACACACACTTATATATATATATATATATATACTGGTTAAGATACATATTTTTCACAGAAAAGCAAATGATTTCGAGTGTTATATCATGTCGAGTAACGTCTTAAATAAATACAAACCCGTGACTAAGATTCCGGAGAAGACCCAGCATTGACCATACATAACTGGTTTCTTCGTCTTCCAGTACTTCTCCAGAATTCTGGCACTACCTGGCCAGTCGCTAGGTGCAGTACCCTCTGTGTATTGGCCATCCCATCTGCCCTCTATCACGCCATCATCGTCGGCGCTGTTCACCTGTAAGATCATGCAAACAACAATACTTTCTTATGCACATAAGATTTCAAGTAAAACATAAATATTAGAGATAGACATTCAAGGTCAAACAATGTAAAGATGAAGAGCGTCTAAACAAACACTATATTAGAAGAAATGTTGATTGTGCTGTAGGGTAGGTTTCAGTGGAACTACCTGCTCTCCCCTACTATCGTGACAATAGACTGCTCCCATTTATTAAACAGTAGCCACTTTAGAGAAAGATTGCAGTGGTCTTTAATACATTTGATTTGATAAAGTAAATTGCTACTTTTTCCCTCCAATTTTTTGCACAACGTCTTTTATCTCGTTCCCGTTTTTCATTTACGATCTTTTATTTTTCAATTTTCTTTAGCAAATCAAATGTATCAAAAACCACTGCAATCCTTCTCTAAAGTGGCTACTGTTTAATAAATGGGAGCAGTCCATTGTTACAATAGTAGGGGAGAGCAGGTAGTTCTACTGAACCCTGACTGCAAAAAAAGAAAAAAATTAATTTAATTTTTACTTTTGACTTTAGTTTTTTGCGTTTTTGTTTGCTTTTTTATTCTCAGTTATTTCCTTTTATTTTTTTTATTTCATTAATTCCCTCGGTTATTTTTATTTTATTTTATTTTTCTAGTTTGCCGTTTTTTAATTTGTACTAGACTGTTGATTTATTGTTACTTACATTTAATTTAGTAAGTGTTTACTTTTTCCTTTGTATTTCTTTGTTCTTTAAAAGCTGTAAGGCAAATTATTTCTTTTTTTATTTCTCGGTGTAATTTTTATTTTACGCTAGACGTTGTTCTTATTTTTCCGTGCTATTTTGGCCATTTTGTTTCCTGTTTAGGCCAGCCTTTATTTTTTGTTACACATAGTTTTGTTTTAATTTTCATTTTTTAAAAAATATTTTGCATTGATTTTATTTTTATTTGTTTCATTTAAAAACACCGTTTATGTTGTTTTATTTGTTCGTGTCTTTAAAATAAATTTCTTTAATTTTAGTTTGTACACATCCAACTGTTTTTGTAATTCCCCTCGTCTTCTTGTAAATCCACCTTTTGTTTTGCTTTTTGCTTTTAGTTTTCATTGTTATTGTTTGTATCTTTTTTTCTATACTTTGTAAAAGATATTGTAAATTGTGTGTCTTAGATTTTTTGCTCTTCCCTTTGTTCGTTTTTTTAAATGTTTATTTTAAAATTGCTTTAGGAAGAAAAAAGTCACAATATCGAAAAAAAATGATCGACAAAAGTTAGCCGTTAAAAAGGACCTATTTTGTTCTAAGTAAACATAGCTTCCTGATGAAGACTTAAAAATACTACTGAATGTGTAGGCCTTACACCCAAAGATAAAAATAAGAAAAATGAAATATCTATAGTATCTAGATTAAGAAACTGGAAAATGCGCGTAAAAACTTCACGTCCCTAAGAAATGTGCACTCGCTGTTGGAAATTGATGCGGGTTTTTTTTTTCACCTTAAGACATCCATTGAAGTGAACGACAGTAACAACAGCAACATCTAAACAATGTAGCAGCCGCGGAATCTTCTTCTTGCTGGATGTCCTTGTTGAAGTGTATAATCAATATAACAGAGTTTCTGGAGAAAGGCGAATATTGCGCACATTTTATCAAAGAAGATGTGCTCTTTAGAGATTCGCAGGATTTACAAAAATTTGAGAAATGAATAGTGTCAGTCTATGTGGTGGACAAGCATTCGCGCAAAATTTGTTACTCCACTAATGACACTGTCATAAAGTCGTCGAAGCCCCAAAGAATCATCAACGCTAAGTGTTACTTTATGTGGGAGGTACTATTATCCACGCCTGGAGACTGCGTGGATGCATCCAGTCGGGGTCTGATAACCAAAGATCTCATAAGCCGAACGTCTCACTATTTGGGATCCCTTCTGAAACTTAGAGCACTTGACCGCATATCTAGTTCATTATGAATAGACACTCAGTGCTACCTCCGATGATAGAGTTTTGAAGTAAAGCTAGATCGAAGAGCCTTCATCACCATTCTCAACTACCTCGATCTAGAGATCCAGAAGATGGCGGTCATTGTGAACAGCCGTAAACCAACATGATGACCGTGTTGAGAGTCTGGTCACCTTTCCTCTTCCTGCCCAGAGAAAAAGGCCCCTGGATTTCTGACGCCTGCCAACATCTCATTCTGGTTATTTCCATAGCGTCTGTAATGGTCATAACGCAGTTGTGTCCAAGTCATGTTCCCCATTCCCCGAAAATCCTTTTCCCACCGCTTGTGTGGTCGCAGAGAAGGGAACGTGTGAATAGCAGGTCGTTAGCACAGCCAGAGGAAAAATCAAACAGCGGGACTTCAATCCCAGGAAGACCAAACAACTAAAAATACAGCCCTTTTTCCTCTACCAGTTAAAACGGCGATAACCCGGCCAGCTACGCCGACAAAGTTAGAGAGCAAAGAATCAAATACGACACAAGTGTCCCGAAGATTGAAAAACTGAAATAATTCAAAGAATCACTAAAAAAATATAAAACCGCATCAATTTCCAACAGCGAGTGCACATTTCTTAGGGACGTGAAGTTTTTACGCGCATTTTCCTTTCGAGAATTCCCCATTCTCATTCGATCGCAAACACATTTTGTCTAGGTTCGCGATGCTAAACGTATGTTGACAAATCTCAACGCAAAGGAGGATCTGTAAAGTAAGCAGTTCTGACTTGGCAGCTTGCCTTATGTCTCACGGACGGGATGTGGCTTTCCTCTGCCTTTTTTACAAATAGTTTTACAGCATCTGCTCATTCTCTGGTACCCAGTTGACATTTACTCGTGTTACTGATTGGCTTCAAGAGTACACTCTTTTACCGTTAAAATAGTAAAATATAACCGTCACTTCTACTTTTACAATTTCTTTTCTCGTACACTCCGTCTGTGGAACTCCCTTCCGTATACTTGCTTCCCTGATAGCTACAATCTGTACAAGTTTAAATGCAACGTCAATTACCATTTCTAAATTCCATCCACATCCCTAAATTCTATCTTTTCTTCTCTAAATCCATGTACCCTGTTTCTCTCTCTCTGTAATTCCCCTGTGCACCAGTGGCAGTCCTTCCTTGTTTGGGGAAAAATGATTAATAATAAAAAGAAATGGAATTGCTTACCATAGCAGCAAGTCGTCTACAAACAAGTACGGGTTTTCCTCGGTCGGTGTAAGGTAGATCACTTTGATCCAGAAGATGCAACGTGCATTCCAGAACATGCCCGTAAAACTGTACAGAAGATGAAAGCAAATTTCAATTAAATTTAATTAAAGCATGTAAAATTATTTTTATTATATTTTCAGGACGTGGCAATACATTTTGTGTTGGCGTGACAAAGCCTTCTTCGCTAAACGCAGACAATAGCTTTATTATTCGGTCCAACATACTCATCTTGGTTGTTATGGTAACAACATTTTGCTTGTAGTGTCCCCGTTCGCATTTGAACCAAACCATTTATTCAATCCAAGCGGATAGTTTATTCTCATTCATGCTTCATTCATTTTTATACTTTGGGAATAACACTTTGTAATAGCGACTCTTATTCTCCTTTGTATTATTTGTTTGACACGTGTACTGATTCTTTTAGCTTTCTTATCTCCCAGTGTTGTTCCCTGTCTATCATCTGGACTTCATTGCGAGATATTTTGTATTAGCCTGACAAAGCTGTCCTTTGAAACACGAATACATTTATTACATGCTTTGCTATTTGAACCCGTGTTATATAACCTGGGGACCAACAGAATATAAATGAACTTGAAATGAATTTATTCCTGTCAAAGGTGTTATAGAAAACAAGCGATGATTGAGTCGAATCTGGTATGCAGAAAAATAAAAAATGTATTGTATCAAAAACGCCGATTTCAAAGACACGAAAATATAAAACAATGAAATGCGATCAGTGACCTAAGCGAAAAAATGCAGAAATAACGTTCAAGGCCGGAAATATAAACAATGAGGAAGGGAAGAATGATATTTTAGTAAACCAACAAAAATATGTTTTTGGTGTCAGAAACAATGACAAATAAACAGGCATTGCGTCAGTGTGTCAAAGTTGGAAAAAAATAAACAGTGAAATAAGCAATAATGTGATTACGTCAAAATGCGACTAACCAAAAAGAACACTTAGCGATTATGCTTGACCGGGGATGACTTAATTGGATGAATCTCGACTGGGCCTGGACATATATATAAGACCAGGTTTTCCAGGGTCGAGGGCTCAGACAGAGCAGACAAGTCGAAGGACTCAAAGAGAACGCATGGAAGACAAATCCACCCGTCACTAACCTTGTATGTGTGTGCTTCCTTTGACTACCCTTCTAATCACCACCGTTACTGAAGAGAATAAATAGAATAAGTTAATATATTTTTATATTCGTGTCAGTCGTTATATTTCAAGCCGACCGTTAACCTTGGTTTGCAGATTATACAGTATGCATCGTTCTAGTATACAACACCAGCATACTCATATTGGTTGTCATACTCATGATGTTTCGGCCGTTATAACTTCCGATTTTCTTCAGGTGTCTCTTTTCTTCTATACTTCGGTATTTATTTTGGAATTTATTCAATCGGGGGTAGATTTTTATCATTTTATTTTCCATTCTTATACTTAAGAAATATTTCTGATCACTTACTACTCGCTAGTCTGTTGAAGCAACATATATTTAGTTCTGCAGAAGGATGCTAAGAATGACATAAACGGAGCACGTAAGTAATGAAAAAGTTTTAGGGAAAACGGAAACAAAAAAGTCACTTATACTTCAGAAGCAGAAAAGATTGAAATCACTGGGACAAATAATGACGCCTTGGAGAATTTGACACTCACAGGGTATATTGAAGGTAAGAAGTATAGGGGTTAATATCGAGTTATCTACCTAACGAGTTTGCTTAAGTGGAGGACAGGTATTAGGATAGGGAAAATACTAACACTGCTACAAGAAACAAAGAAAGGAAATTGAAGAGAGCCATAATCAATAATGTTCTGAAGGGACAGCGCACAGAAAGAAATTTATCTCTGATATTTATAAAACTGTCATTCCTTCTGGTTTTGAATACTGCTGTTAAATCTGGTCTGCTGTTCTTGCTATATAATTAGAAACTTTTTATAAAATCCAAAGAAGATTCGGTAATGTTATTGGTCCTGACCTGGCATTTTGGCTTCAGTCACTTTCCCACAGCCGTAACGTAGCTTCAATGTGCCTTTTATTGTTATCGTGCACTATCTCTGGAAATGGACTCTTTCTCCGTCAATAAATACTAACTTACGTGAGTTCCGAGGATGGCAGTCGGGACGCAGTCTAGAGACAGTCGAGACGCAGCGTAACTGTACAGTTCGGACGTACACTTCTATTTGCTGATTACTAACCCACGTATTTGTATATATGTTCTGTTATTCTAATACACTGTTTGAACCTACCTTCTTGTTTCCGTGTCTTTCTTCCTGGCCCAAACAGGTCATGACTAACCCTCGTATTTGTATATATGTTCTGTTATTCTAATACACTGTTTGAACCTACCTTCTTGTTTCCGTGTCTTTCTTCCTGGCCCAAACAGCTTTGTGAAACCGACTCACAAAATTATGATTCCTCGATCACGACAATCTTAACATATTCAAGTCTTGAGTCAACCGGTATCTTCCTCTTTTATGCATATAAACTAAACATTAACGTAACCCTCTACCTCGAGTGGCCTCCTTGCTGTAAGGAATGAAGCAACCCAATCTTCAAAATCTCTGTGCAACCGACTCACAAAAGGATTATTCCTCGATCACTACAATCTTAACATATTCTAGTCTAAAGTCAACCGTTATCTTCCCTTCCTATCCATATAAACTAACCCTTAACGTATACCTCTACATCGAGTGGACTCCTTACTGTAAAAAAATGAAGCTACCCAGTCTTCAAAATATCTTTGTCTCACAAAAGGATGATTCCCCGATCACTACAATCTTAACCTATTCAAGACCGGAGTCAACCGTTACCTTCCTCTCCTATCTATATAAACTAACCCTTAACGTAACCCCCTACCTCGAGTGGCCTCCTTACTACAAGAAATGAAACTACCCAGTCTTCAAAATCTTTTCATGGAACCGACTCGCAAAAGGATAATTCCCCGATCATTACAATCTTAACCTATTCAAGTCTAGAGTCAACCGTTATCTTCCTCTCCTATCCATATAAACTAACCCTTAACATAATTCTCTACCTCTAATGGCCTCCTTCTTTTAAGAAATGTAGCTACCCAGTCTTCTATCTCTCTTTGTGGAACCGACTCACAAATGGATGATTCCAGGATCACGACATCCTAACCTATTCAAGTCTAGAGTTAATTGTTATCTTCCCCTCCTATCCATATAAACTAATCCTTACCGTACCCCTCTACATTGAGTGGCCTCCTGACTGTAAGAAATGAAGCTACCCAGTCTTCAAAATCTCTTTGGGGAACAGACTCACAAATGGATGATTCCAGGATCACGATATCCTAACCTATTCAAGTCTAGAGTTAATTGTTATCTTCCCCTCCTATCCATATAAACTAATCCTTACCGTACCCCTCTACATTGAGTGGCCTCCTGACTGTAAGAAATGAAGCTACCCAGTCTTCAAAATCTCTTTGGGGAACAGACTCACAAAAGGATGATTCCCAGATCACTACAATCTTCACCTATTGAAGTTTAAAGGCAACCGCTATCTTCCCCTTGTATCCATATGAACTACCTCTTAACGTTATCCTGTACCTCGAGTGGCCTCCTTACTGTAAGAAATGAAGCCACCAAGTCTTCAAAATCTTTTTGTGGAACCGACTCACAAAAGGACGATTCCCCGATCACTACAATCTTAACCAATTCAAGTCTAGAGTTAAACGTTATCTTCCCTTCCTATCCATATAAACTAACCCTTAACGTAACCCCCTACCTCGAGTGGCCCCCTTATTATAAGAAATGAAGCTACCCAGTCTTCAAAATATCTTTGTCTCACAAAAGGATGATTCCCCGATCACTACAATCTTAACCTATTCAAGACCGGAGTCAACCGTTACCTTCCTCTCCTATCCATATAAACTAACCCTTAACGTAACCCCCTACCTCGAGTGGCCTTCTTACTACAAGAAATGAAACTACCCAGTCTTCAAAATCTTTTCATGGAACCGACTCACAAAGGATAATTCCCCGATCATTACAATCTTAACCTATTCAAGTCTAGAGTTAACTGTTATCTTCTCCTCCTATCAACACAAACTACCTCTTAATTACTTTTATTTATTTATACCGCTACCTCGAGTGGCACACGGGTCTTGTACAAAGTGAACCTTACTACAAAAAAGAAAAAAAATGTGGCATATTGCTAGTTTGAAGTCACCTTCATAGCTGGAATAATTGCGTCAATTTAAGAGCCTATTTAGGAGCCGGCTGACATCCGAGATAACAACGAGGAATTCGAATGGATATTTTTCAAGGCAAGTGTCTGTTTAAGAGATTCATGATACAAAATCTCCCACACCTTCACCTCTCCGCCATTTCATTCTGGACGGGCTAAGCAAGGTTTAATGTATATTAACTGTGTGTCTATGATGGTGAAGGTAAAATAAGAGTGGCTTTATTCATTTATATATCTTCTCTTCTTTTCCTACAACGAGAAGCAGAAGTGATTCGTACTGTAATCTACACGTTTTTCTATATTTTTTTAATGAGTCTCTGCACAAGCAACACTTTTTCTTAACATACTTCTTAGATTACATTAAAACATTTCCTAGATCAAGTTTCATTTAAAATATTCCTCTAGCAACGTCCAATATTTAGACACTTATCTTTCTCTATGCGCCATGTCTCTTCTGGACTTCATGAATCATGACACACTACAATAACCCGTTGTCCTAGGTATGACGGTAAACTGCAACCGGCAGCAAGGACTCTGATCGGAAAAATGAAGGTTTCGAGGAGCGTTGAACAATCTCTGAATTACTGTTTTTCCCGGTTCACTATGACCCAGGGTGGTAGCACATATCAGGGTCCCACGTATGGGTAAATAAAATAAAAAACGAAACAGGAGAAAAGTATGAAAATATGGTTTTATAAAAAAATTACCACAAATACTTTTTATACTCTACAAAGTATATATATATAAAATCAAACATTTAGATTGCAAGTATAAAATTATACACAAAATGCATGTAGTTGATGAAATGAAATCGTGTTGGAAATATCTGTATCTGAAGACATAAAAGAGAGTTCATAATAATTGTTTGAAGCCATAAAATTGCATTCAAAATATCTGTATTTGAAGCCATAGAAGTGAGTTCATAATAATTGTCTGAAGCTATAAAATTGCATACAAAATAACTGTATCTGAATCCATAAAATTGTGTTCATAATATCTGTATCTTCAGCCATAAAAGTGAGTTCATAATATCTGTATCTGAAGCTATAAATTTGCTTACAAAATATCTGTATTTGAAGTCATAAAATTGGGTTCAAAATGCTTAGATTTCGACATTAAATGACACACAGAGTTTGGTACAGAAGCCGTGAAAGTATCTGTAGAAGAGACACAAGGAAGTCTCATTGCTCCGGTGAGAAAGTGACTGTATCTGAGCTGCCAAGTCAAGATCTATTACATTACAGATTCTCCGTTGGATTTTGTCAAGGACCCCCTAAGTGGATAGCAGGATCACCCGACCAGATATGACAGCAGTATTCAATGCACGGGCGGATGGTAGATTTATATATGTGCAGGATTGTTTCGGGCGGAAAATATGATTCCTCAATAATTCTGTCAAGCGTGTGTCGGTGTTTTTGTACTTGCGTGTGTGCTCATTAGCAACGACTTTAGCAATTCTGGGCTCACACCGAAATGTGGGACCTCCCACCAGCGTCTGAAATCCACTCCACGCTCGGGAAAGAATGACTCTCGAGTGAACGCGCGTTTGACATATATAGAAAAATCTTTCTTGATAACGATGATTTATAACTTCCTTTACCTACACAGAGACGGCAGACAATTGACAATTCCCAAATATCCGAATTCCATTGCCTTCGTCTTCCGTAAACTAAAATCTACTTCAGTTAAGTGCCATACGCGATACACACTTGGGCGATCATGTCTCGAAAGAGACATGACTGACTGGGTAGAAGATTATCCCGCAGTAGGTTGCCATTGCTTTCTGCGGTAGACTGGTTGCCGACCAAGGCTATAGAACCCAATCTGTCCTTTTATTTAACCCATAACTGGAAGGAAGAGACGGATTAATACCTTTCCCAAGGGTATTTGCGCGTAAGTAAATACAATGGATTCAACTGGAATTCGAACTCGGCTCCCCGGCTTCTCGTTCCGAGCCGATATCCACTGTACCACAACGCAAATCTACTTCACTCGGGTCAAAAATCCAAGATAATGTCAGCTAAAAACTTTTTTGACGAATGTCACAGAAATTAAAATAAACAAACCCGTCTCCAATCTTAGGCAGTAATCTTTATTTTTGTAAGGATATTTTCTTGATGGTAGGCATGATCTTTCGACATAACTCAGATGTTTTTCTGGTTTTTAGTCTAGAAAAATTTTAGATGTTGTTTTCTGTGACCACCCATTTTATTTACCGATAAGGTATTGCAAACAACGTATGTTTTTCTATTTTCCAAGGGCAGATATTCCGACGAACCACTTACATATCTCTTCCTTATTGGTGGGAAGTTGGGGAGGATAGACAGTCTTGGCTTTACTCAATTTTATTGAATTCCTTCTAGTTAAATTTGGGTTCGATTCTCCTTGGAACTGTTCTTGATTTCATTTTATTATTTTAAAGTAATTTTTAACTCTTTTAGTTTTTTAATTTTCTTCTCAACTATTCAACCCACATTAAAAAAAATATCAGAGTTAGTAATATCTCCGAATCACCGTTCTATAATTTTATGCCTTTAGAAGTTTAAACAAGGTCAGTTCCCTGTTACAATTAAAAAAAATTCTATTTATTACTTAGAAGTAATTCATACATTTTTTATTCTTAAGCAAACGCAACGAACTCGCCGAAATTTGACCACGGTATGTGTAGGAAATATTTTCTCGCAAATTACTCGAATATCGGGCCAGAAAATGAAAATGCCGAAAATTCAAATCGCCGGTACAATATCGCGAACCGCTATCCACCTAACCAGTCAGACCCAAAAACATTTCCTACAAGCTATTTCGGCTAAAAATACGTGGACGGATTCGTCCGGGCGCAGTCGGCGTTCCACGAATTACTCGTAAGCCAAGAAACGATCTGGTGCAAAGGCAATCTGCAGGGCTTGTTTTATTTGCTCGACATCTGACTTTTGCCCAGAGTTTAATTGTTGATAAACAGCAAATGCTCCGCCCGTCAACCTCAGAGGAAGAACACGTTCAACCTTTTTTTATTCCACACAGGTCACAAACAAGTTCTGCCTTCTCAATCCATTCAGTAACTGCCGGTCCGGTTACCGAACCATCAAACTCTGGTATCAACGTCACGTCAAAAGTCTTGTCCGTCATAATGCCGAAATAGCTTGTAGGAAATATTTTCTCGCAAATCACTCGAATATTGGTCCAGAAAAAGAAAATGCCGAAAATTCAAATCGCCGGCACAATATCGCGAACTGCTATCCACCTAACCAGTCAGACCCAAAAACATTTCCTACAGTATGTCGAACCTAATTTCTGTACTACGCAATTCGCTCATCCGACTAATGTTTTAAGAGGGGCGCCAAAATGAACCGAACTCACTAAGCAATAGTAAAGAATGACAAGAAATGTTTTATTCTTAACACAATGATAAGAAGATGATTAAATTCTTTGCGTTTAATTTGAATCGAGCTGAGAAAACCAGTATGCAACCAAAATTGCGACCATAAACTTGAATTATCGTACGACATTTTCGTGCCTTTTTTTTACCTGTGAATAATCCCAAGCTCGGCTGGTAAAACTTTCACAGGTGCCAATGTAGAGCAGTCCTTGTTCGTTCATGACATATTCTTCTCTTTCTTTCTTATCACCCATATATACTTCGTCATCTGCAAAAAAAGAATATTTGAAATCAAAAAGGGTCAGTTCACTTCGATTTATCGAATAAACACTAATTCTTTATTTTTTTAATAGTTTCACCCCAAGAAAAAAAAGAATTCCATGAAGATATTTGGAGAAATGACAGAGGGAGAAAGTGACGGTAATTCCAGTAGTACGCATGGAGTCAAAGTTAAAAAACAAAAAAACAAAAAAAAAACAACTAAGAATAGGGAGGACTGAGGAACAGACAAAAAGAAACAGGGTTAAAGAAAACAAAAGATGGCGATTGAGGTTGCATTTAAATATTTGAAGATTGTAGTCATCAGGGAAACAAGAAATTGGAAGGGTGTTCGTTATGGACCAGGTTAAGGTCCGAAAAGAACAACACGACCACAAGGGTAGTTATCAGGGAAACAAGAAATTGGAAGGGTGTTCGTTATGGACCAGGTTAAGGTCCGAAAAGAACAACACGACCACAAGGGTAGTTATCAGGGAAACAAGAAATTGGAAGGGTGTTCGTTATGGACCAGGTTAAGGTTCGAAAAGAACAACACGACCACAAGGGTAGTTATCAGGGAAACAAGAAATTGGAAGGGTGTTCGTTATGGACCAGGTTAAGGTCCGAAAAGAACAACACGACCACAAGGGTAGTTATCAGGGAAACAAGAAATTGGAAGGGTGTTCGTTATGGACCAGGTTAAGGTCCGAAAAGAACAACACGACCACAAGGGTAGTTATCAGGGAAACAAGAAATTGGAAGGGTGTTCGTTATGGACCAGGTTAAGGTCCGAAAAGAACAACACGACCACAAGGGTAGTTATCAGGGAAACAAGAAATTGGAAGGGTGTTCGTTATGGACCAGGTTAAGGTCCGAAAAGAACAACACGACCACAAGGGTAGTTATCAGGGAAACAAGAAATTGGAAGGGTGTTCGTTATGGACCAGGTTAAGGTCCGAAAAGAACAACACGACCACAAGGGTAGTTATTAGGGAAACAAGAAATTGGAAGGGTGTTTGTTATGGACCAGGTTAAGGTCCGAAAAGAACAACACGACCACAAGGGTAGTTATCAGGGAAACAAGAAATTGGAAGGGTGTTCGTTATGGACCAGGTTAAGGTCCGAAAAGAACAACACGACCACAAGGGTAGTTATTAGGGAAACAAGAAATTGGAAGGGTGTTTGTTATGGACCAGGTTAAGGTCCGAAAAGAACAACACGACCACAAGGGTAGTTATCAGGGAAACAAGAAATTGGAAGGGTGTTCGTTATGGACCAGGTTAAGGTCCGAAAAGAACAACACGACCACAAGGGTAGTTATTAGGGAAACAAGAAATTGGAAGGGTGTTTGTTATGGACCAGGTTAAGGTCCGAAAAGAACAACACGACCACAAGGGTAGTTATCAGGGAAACAAGAAATTGGAAGGGTGTTCGTTATGGACCAGGTTAAGGTCCGAAAAGAACAACACGACCACAAGGGTAGTTATCAGGGAAACAAGAAATTGGAAGGGTGTTCGTTATGGACCAGGTTAAGGTCCGAAAAGAACAACACGACCACAAGGGTAGTTATCAGGGAAACAAGAAATTGGAAGGGTGTTCGTTATGGACCAGGTTAAGGTCCGAAAAGAACAACACGACCACAAGGGTAGAAATAACAAATATATATTAACAAGAAATAACAATACAAAACGTGAAAGGTGTTAGTATGACTGTCAGTCTGGTTTGGAGTGAACTACTACCAACTCGACTCTCTCTCTTGAGAGTCGTAGTATATATAGCGTTAGGAAGAGTTCATTTTGGAGTTACAGTAAGGACTCATGACAGTGATCTATAGGCGAGGAGTGCAAGAAAAGTAATTGTTACAATAACACAGATCGCTGCCTCTAGTTAGTTCAAAAGTAAAACGATGATACCTAGTTGCCAATCTAGCAGCATGCTTAAATTCATGCAGTCGAGGCACTAATGACGAAATCTGACCAGAAGAAAAATTCCATGAAGATATTTGTAGAAATGCCAGAGGGAACTTCTGTCACGCCGATGAGAAAGTGACGGTGATGCCACTAGAACGCATGGCGTCAAAGGGAGTCAAAGTGAAAGAGAAGACTGAGAATTGGGTGGACTGAGGAACGGACAAAAAGGAACAGAGTTAAAGAAGACGGAAGATGGCGATTGAGGTTGCATTTACATTTTTGAAGATTGTAATTAACAGGGAAGAAAGAAATCGGAAGGTATTTCCACAGGGTGGGGAGTGCGTAAAAAGAAACTATTAGAGTAGAAGTAGCTTTTGCACCTAGCTAGTTCAAGAATAAAACGGTGAAACCGAGTTGCTTTCTCATTGTTTCACCCCACTGGAAACCTAGTGGATTCTAGTGGCTTTATCACCTTGAAACGATTAAAAGAAACATTTCCCACCCCAGTTAACCACTAATTAGAGGTTCTTTTCGATAACAGACATATTTTAAGGATATAAAGGGACAACAAACTTTTATTTTTTTTTTGTAACTTAAAAATGCATGTGCGTTGCATATCGACTCGGAACGACAAATCGGGGAGCCGAGTTCGAATTCCAGTTGTTTTCACTTACACACAAATACTCTTGGGAAAAGTATTATTCCATCTCTTCCCTCCAGTTATTGGTTAAATAATAAAACAGATTGGGTTCTATAGTCTTGGCTGGCAACTAGTCTACCGCAGAAAGCAATGTCAACTTACTACGGGATAATCTTCTGTCCAGTCAGTCATGTCTCTTTCGAGACATGATCGCCCAAAGCGTGTATCACGTATGGCACTTAACTGACTGATTGAATATAATAGTTAGAAATATGATTAAGGCTTCTACTGGGTATAAAGTGGGGGATCGATTTTCTATTGTTATGAAGTAATAAACTGATCCCTCTCTAATGACTACTTAATAATATAATACATATCTTCTCCCTCTAGCTATGAGTCAAATAACAGGACAGATTGAGTTCTATAGTCTTGGCTGGCAACTAGTCTACCGCAGAAAGCAATGTCAACTTACTACGGGATAATCTTCTGTCCAGTCAGTCATGTCTCTTTCGAGACATGATCGCCCAAAGCGTGTATTACGTATGGTACTTATCTGATTGAAAAATGTATTACTATCCTTTAGTTAATAGAAAGTGTCAAGATAAATGTGGGTCACTCTGAAAGTAATGTCTTCAAAATTATTCCGTTAGCTCAATCCTCCGGAGGTGGGTGTTGGTGCCTCGGCAGTAGAGGCTAAATTAAACATTCCTGCTAATAACCAATTAAACTGTTTGCCTTGTTACAGTCAACAGCTGTGCGGTATTGTAATAAAATGGCGTCTGGCATGAACGCGCATCCCGAAGTAGAAGTATGGTATTGAATTGCACCCATCGACATTAATTGATCTAGCAAGACAAATTAAACCACGCCGAAGTAGCAAAATGATTTTCTAAGCGTAGCTTATATGTGACCCGCGACCGAAAGAATGGCGTACCCGGTGGGGATCGAACTCACAATTGAATCGTAAATTGATTTAGCGAAACAAGCCTGTTCACCATTTCTCAACGCTTTCCGTGTGTTGATGAGGACCACAAACATTGGTTGTGAACACAGGTGAAAATTCATGATGGCGATTTTCTATGCGTAGCTTAGATGTGGCACAAAGAAAAAGATGTGGACACCCAGTGTGAATCGAACTCACTATTTACTTAGTCATAATTGTTCTAGTAAAAACAATTATTTGAAATTGATGGTGGAGTTAATGTTCCTGCATCTGTTGTCGCTTCAGTGGAAATATATAGGAACTGCTTCTTTCGAAGCGGTTCTTATATAACGTTAAATATAATAATCATACCCCCATAAATAGTAATATAACATAAGAAAACTACCTCTATAAAAAAACTATCCCCATAAAAAACACGGTTATAAAAGACTAGCAGTATAGCCCGGTGTTGCTCGGGTGTAATGAAAGCTTTAAAACTAATCCATGGTCCTGGAGCCCAGACTCTTTGGACGTTGGCACGAAAGACTAAAAAGCAATAGTTGTTTCCAGTTAAAGCGAAACCGTAGACTGAAAGAAAAATTAATGGATGTAAGTCAAATTTTGATTTCCCGGTATCGATATCAAATAAGTTTTTTTCATCGTAAACTGAATTTTGAAGGTTAAATAAGTCCTCTGAGTAAATGGTATCATGGCTGAGACTAAAAACTACAATTATACTTACTTAGAGCCAAACCCGAAGCAAAAACTAAAATAAAAGGGCTGAAAAAAATACAGACATACAGGCAGATAAACAGGCACATACACAAACATCTTGCTTTTTATATATATATATTATCGATTTTCTGCACTATTGTAAAAACTGCAACCTTGAAACTTCTGAATATCGTTTCTTAAGCCTTTGTCTATGAGTGGCATCACATTTTATTAAAATCGGACCATTCCTTCTATAACCCGATTTTTTCGATTATCGATTTTTGATATTTATCGGGGGTACCTCGACACAAAACCTAGCTAAGAACTCTCGCAGACGCTTATAGTACAAATGTGTAATATTTTTAAGAAAATCGGTTCAGCCGTTTCGGAGTCTATAGGTAACGGACACAAACACACACACACAGAGACAAAGTTCCATTTATAAACAAGTTTATATATACGGTTCTTTGTTATATATTTACCTCTGTTGAATGGGTTGAATATAATGTAAATTTCTTTATGTTTTGTTATGTTTGTTGAGTTGTTACTGTGGGTTACTTGACCTGATAATCTCCATACTCCAACAAAACAGTCTGAAGGGGAAGTAATTTCAACGGTTAATTCGTTTGCGTTGCTTTCTTTTAAGTTAACTTTCCATCTTTTAGACTTCTCGGCAGACTCTATGGGTAATCTGAGTAAAGTTTCCTTTGGGATTTTAGGCCGCTTACCTGCAACAACAACAGGAAAATATGGGCTAGAATCGCCATCTCGATAGAATGCAGGACAACTCAACACCGCCGACAGAGCGCCGGGACAAATTTAGATATAAAAAATATGTATTTCATTTTACAAAATAAATGACATTACGATATATTTTATTAAAAATAATTAATAATAAAAAACTGCTTCATTTTGTTTTGTATTTTTCGATTTAATTTATTAAGTAATAATTAACAAGTGGAAACATTAGAAATTTATTTTGCAAAAATAGATAAATTAAAAAAATATATTGCTAGAAATATTTAACAAACTATGTTTCTGGTATTTTTATATATTTTATATATTATATTTGTATATATCATATATATAAAACATTCTGTAAATATAATTTTATATTTTATATATATTAAAAGTCTATATATTTTATATATATGTATAGATTCTATGGATATAATTTTATATTTAATATATATATAAATTCTCTCTCTATATAATTTCATATTTTATATATATATATAAATTCTATATATTTTATATATATAAAAATTCTGTAGATATAATTTTATATTTTACATATATAAAAATTCTAGATATTTTACATATTTTATATATATAAAAATTCTATATATATAATTTTAAATTTTATATATATAAAAATTCTATAGATTTTATATATATAAAAATTGTATAGATATAATTTTATATATTATATATATAAAACATTCTGTATATATTATATATTTTATATATACAAAAATTCTATATATTTTATCTATATAAAAATTCTATAGATAATATTTTATATTTTAAATATATATAAATTGTATATATTTTATATATATAAAAATTCTATAGATATAGTTTTATTTTATATATATATATATATATATATATATATATATATATATATATATATATATATATATAAATTCAATTTCTATACTTTCATAGTGCTTTGACCGCAGTTTGCAAGTTAAATATTTGATCGTACCTGGGATCCTAACAAAACCTCGGGTTAGGGTGGATCTGGGAATAACAACAACTGAGAGGTGGTTCCATGCTCATCAAAACCTCACAATCAGCGGCCTTGGTGCCTGATGCAGTTTATAGTCATACTTAGGACGCTTAACTTTTTCTTCTTCTTTTATATGGCATGTCCCTTCAGAACGTAGGCGATCGTGGCCCTCCACGTTTTCCTATCCCTGGTGGCTCTTAGCAGACTTTCTCCTGTTACCCTACCCAAAACCCGCTTTACCATCCACCTGCTCAGGCCCTTCAAATATGTTATCCGCTGCTTTCTTCCGTCTCTCTTTCCCTCTATCTGACCTGTGAGTATCAGATTCTCCAAGCTTTCCTTCCTCATCATGTCCCAAGAACTTCAGCTGTCTCTTCCTGATGCTCAGTAGTAATTTCCTTTTTGTTTCCATCCTTTCTAAAACCTCATCATGCTCGATTCATGATATTCGCAGCATCCTTCTGTAGAACCACATTTCAGTTGCTTCGACATAACTATTTTTTAAGATAATCTTGCTGATTGTGGCTTCGTCCAACCATTTAGTTTATCAATTAAAACGGATCTACAAGCTGATGCCTTACAAAGAATACATAACACCAGAAACATAAAGACTCTTGAGAAATGGCTACACAAGCGGAAGAAAGCGCTTAGGACGATAAGAATTATGGACAATTATCCATACGAAACTATCCTAAATATGATGTTATAATAGGTTGATATACCGTAAAACAAAATAAACCAAACCAATTCATTCTGAAAACCTTCTAGACATTAAATAACCAATTAAGGTTAATACGCCGTAAAACAAAATAAGCTAAAACAATATATTCTGAAAACTTTGTCGGCATTAAATTACCCATTGAGGGTGATATACCGTAAAAAAAAATAAACCAAACCAATTTATTCTGAAAACCATGTCAGCATTAAATAACCTGTTGGTGTTCGTATGCCATAGAACAAAATAAACGAGTCTAATATATTCTGAAAAACTTGTAGACATTAAATAAGTCATTGGGGTTGACATGCCATAAAAGAAAATAAGCAAACCAATATATTGAGAAACTTGTCTGCATTAAATAAACAATTGAAGTTGATATGCCGTAAAGCAAAATAAACCAAACCAATATATTTTGAAAACCTTGTCGGTATTAAACCAATTGGTGCTATTTAAGCCGCAGCTGAAGGGAGAAGTGATTGATTAATACCTTTCCCCAAGGTATTAATCAGTAAGTGATTGTAACGTATTGAACTGGAATTCGAACCAGGCTCTTTGATTTCTTGTTCCGAGCCGATATCCACTGCACCACAAGTCGAAATAAAAAGGACACTTATGCATAGTAACAGAAAGAGACAGTTAAAATTTCTTGGTCACAGGAAAGGCGGTTTGAAAAATTTAACGCTTACAGGACATAAAGGCCAGGGGAGCAAGGGAAAAGTAGCGCATAGCCTACCTAACGGGCTTGTGTAAATGGTTGACAGAAAAAGGATTAGAAAATATAGCAAAACGACAAACTTGACTAAGGTCTACAAAGGATAGAAAGCTGTGGAGAGCCTTTTTCCTGAAGTGCCACCGCAAATAGAAGAGAAAGAAATCCAGAAATGAACACAATGGCACGCATACAAAAAAAAAAAAAAAAAAAGCAGCAAAATGTTCCTTGTCAGTCTTGTTCAACAAAACGTAGTAATTTCCTTTCCTGTACCGATAAGAGCACAACACACCCGTTAGTCCGCCTCCCTCATCGTCGGGTATAACGATAAAGTACATACGGCAACAAGAACTCTAATCAGAAGGTTTCGAGAATCTTGGAAACATCTCTCAATTGCTGCTGTTCCCAGGACCACCCTGACCAGGGGTGTTGGCACTTGTTAGGGTCCCAGATATGGGCAAGTAGTTAATAAACACACTGGGATCAAAGACTACAAAAGTATAAAAATAGATTTTATTGTAAAAACACCAGAAATATATTTTTGAAAAAATACCAGCAATACATGAAAAAACTACATTGTATTCTCGATAAAAACTCTTTACAAAAATACGTCAAAGAAACCTGATCTACAAACCGATTTCTTACAAAGAATACATATTCTATTCATACGAACTTATCCTAAAAATAGTGTCAGCTTTAAATAACCCATTATTGTTGACATGCCGTAAAACAAGTTAAACCAGGAACCTAGAGTTCAATTTTAAGCAAATTCATACATACCAAAAGCCAACTGAATAGATATTTTATCTTTTCCACTTTTGTAAGGTTGGCTTAGGCGAAGGGTGATTTCGAAAGAAAAGCCACGCCTGACGACAAGTTTCGGGGTTTGTGGTTTCTTTTCGGGGTCTAACTTCAAGGTGATGTCGTAGCGGTCACAGTAATGTTTTTTCGCATTCTTGTAAATGTTCAAATCAATTTCGGTTATTGTCAACTCATCTTTAACTGGTGCTATAGACAAAAAAAAAAACAAAACAAAAAACAAAACAAAAAACAAAACAAAACCATAAAAAAGTTGTTTCTTTACATATGAGTAAGTTGCATTCATTCGTTTTTCAAATTAGTCTTTCTCTCTTTCTCATTTAAGCATTAGATCACCCGCACGAATGGATAAAATAATTTTAGCATCTTAGCTTATTAGGAGCTAACTAAAGTAAAGAAGGTATCAACTAACTAATTATTATATCAAGAAAACAATCCTAAATGTCTGACCAATATTTTATATATATATATATATATATATATATATATATATATATATAGTGTATCGAGGCAGCAAGTAATTTTCTAAACATATGCTGTTAAATATAAGAGATAATGAATGTCTATTATGTTTAATCATGAGCCGTTCTAAACGTCGTATTTTTGCTTTAATTTCAGTTGAAAATAAAGACAAAAATTCTCCAACATTTGGATAATTATTTATTGATTTGCTTCTAAGCTTTCGGCTCAAATGAGCCATCTTCAGAGAGGTAGTTTAAACTGAAATATTATAAAATCCACCATCACCGACGATTTTATTTTGTGTTGACATAAAACTCCGCTTGGCAACGGCAATAGTTACCAAAATAATAAACGCAGTTCTTAAATTTGCGATACGGTTTTATGACGTCACACCGCGTGATAGCGCGAAATGACAACAAAACCATGTAGTCAAATGCAATGTAATATGTTATTTCCGGATTTAAAGTTGATTTTATTGAGTGTTGGTTGTTTATATTTGATGTACATGACCTCCACGCACACACACACATATATATATTTATATGTTTAATCCAACAGAATAATCAGGTAGGTAAATACCCAAAACCCGATCCTAATTAATATTAATTTCATTAATATTAAATTGATCAAGATGGAGGGCTCGATGCAAATATTATATTCTTATTACAGAGCCAAATATAAAAATAAAACAAAAATTTCGATGTTTAAATCCATTGAATAGCCATTTTTATGAGGACTACCTCATTTCTTCAGCAACGGCGAAACGAAAATTTTATTTAATCAAATTCAAATGACAAAAGATTTCATCCCGGTAGAAGTCATTAGAGTCTGATTATTGTGTGAATTAATAATATCTTAGAATCTTCTAACGGTATGAACTCTTTTGTTATTTGAATTTGATTAAACGATTCTACTCCATCAGTTTCTTTTCTCGCACTTCCCGCCTGTGGAACTCCCTTCCATATTCTTGCTTTCCTGACGGCTACAACTTCCAGGAATTTGAATATAATGTCAATGCCCATCTCTTATCTACTTGATTCCAGTTCTTTCTACATCACCCTGTATATCATGTTCTTGTCCTTTCTCTCTGCCTTTGCAATTGTTTTCACACCTGTGTTCCCATCCTTCTCTTGCCCCTTTTCTGACACTGAAAGCTGACTCCTTAGTATTCGACTAACTGCCGACTAATATCAACTGCCTATTAGTTCTACTGAACTCAAATAGAAATCCTATAAACTTCTGAAGAACTTTCTGTTAACTTTTATTAATATAGGAAGGAGAGTCCATTATCTGAGGAATCGGTGAAAATGTTCAGAGAAAGGCGCTTGGTTTAATAATAGAAAATAAAGTATGGTCATATACAGTCTTTGATGACCTGGCGGCTATTGGGTTTAACAAAGAAGAAGTAATAAATAACTAGTTCGTCTTTTTTTTTACTCTCCTTCTAACTAAATCTTTACTCTTATGTGGCCCTCTGCGCATCAGTGGCGGTACCGCCTTGATTGGGGTGAAACGATTAAAAAAAAGACAATAGAATAAAAATTTCTTTAAACTGAAGCTTTTTTAAGTATCTGCGTCTGTTTGTGTTCCGGCTGATTTAATGGTTAGCGAGTCAGATTGAGAAATTGGAAAGCCGAGTTCGGATTCTAGTTTAGTTCGTTAGATTCATTTTGGCGCAAATACCCTTTAGGAAAGGTATGAATTCATTTCTTCTCCTCCAGCTACAGGTTAAATAGTAATCTTTGTATCTGTTATGGGGAAATACATCGATTCCTCAGATAAGGTATGAATTCATTTCTTCTCCTCCAGTTACAGGTTAAATAGTAATCTTTGTATCTGTTATGGGGAAACACACCGATTCCTCAGATAATGGACTCTCCCTCCTATATTAATAAAAGTTAACAGAAAGTTCTTCAGAAGTTTATAGGATTTCTTTAGACTTCTATTTGAGTTCAGTAGAACTAATAGGCAGTTGATATTAGTCGGCAGTTAGTCGAATAATGAGTCAGCTTTTAGTGGAAGATTACCAAGTTCCTAACATTTTGGGTACGTTAAGTCGATTAGCAACTGACATAGCACAATTATAACCTTCAGTGCAAAGACTACTCCAGAACAGTATCTGGGAAAATCATTGTTATCTCTAAAAAATTGTTAATGCAATATTTACTCACAAAAATAATTCTTAAAATTCAAAATATGTTTCGACTTTAGATAACATACTAAATGTTGATAAGCAGTAAAACCAGCTGCTAAATTGATTTAAATTCAAACACTTACTCTCTTCTATTGACAAACCAGCGGTGTCCGATAAGGATCTATTGACTGAGGACATTGGTCGTAAACCTGGATGTCTTAGGTAGTATCTACGTCGGTTACGTCTTGAGGATTCCACTTGATTGTCAGAATTCCTCACCAACCTCATCGCCCCTAAAATCCTTGAGAAATCAATTTTGAAGCTATATGAGCAAAACTGAAAAAAAGAAAGTTGTTTTTCTCTTTATTCAGTGAGTTTGATGTTTTGGTTTTGGTTTTCTCGTCTCGTTTACTTTCTGGGTCACAAGAGAAATATTTGACGCCTTATGCAAGAAACTAGAAAGAAAGCCTCTTTGTAATATCCGCAAGGATTCTGCCGCTATTTTTTTGTTTGTTTGTTTTCTCCTATTGTCTTCTTTCTCGCTCACAGTTCACCAAAATTTTTCCGGAAGTTGGAGTCCTGATTTTGTGCGTTTCAGGGTAATGACCTAATTTTTTACTTAACTTCACGCACGTTACTGAAAAGTTCACTTGAGTATCGCAGATTCTAGAAGCGCTTGCAAGCACGAACGAACGTGTAGACAATTTCGAAGTAAGTCTATTTTAGCTTTTCAGGTTCGAAAATTTGAAGTGAATTCAAACACCGATTATAAACCCCGCGATCGGCTAAGCTGCAAATTACTTGAATAGTGTTTTTCTTTTACTGATTCTGTTGGAAGCTAAAGTTGTTTCGATATCTCGACCGGATTATTTGTGAATTATTTGCTTTTATCAATAATAGGCCTTCCAGTTGGATTCTGAATTTTAGATTCAATTCTTTCCAGTTTAAGCAGACGAACAGATGTTATCTTGCTGTTGTATTCTCATGGAAAATATTGCAAACAACTAGGGAACAATGGGTTCTTGCTTTCTATGTGTTTTCGAGTTTGCAGTCTTTTAAATGTGTATTTGTACAATAATGTTGAAGATTTATAATTACATAATCTTTCTCTTTTTGCTTTTCTGACGAAAGAAACTTAACCTGTAAATTTCAGATATGTGGGTTTGTATTAAAATATTCTTTAACACATTACTCATTAATTTTGCATATATCCGAAACTGACAATTGCAGTCTACTAGTGTAACAGAGATTAATACCAACCTTTGAAGTTAACGTATGAAAATGAGACTTATTAAATTGGCACTACGAAAAACAGTCTCTGTCAATTATGTTTTTAGCATTCATCAAAAGATAAAAAGAACGATTATCGTGATGTCCAATGCAGGCTTTTTCTGCTCAAGATCTAATACTTCTGTGAAGAAATATTGTATTTTCTGATTGTTGTCTTAGTTTAGGGATCTTGAAGACTGGAGTAGTCCAAGATGTTATAAGATTTAGATTTTGGTTTCAAACGTTGCTGTGTATTCAGTCACTAACACTATAGTATCGATATATTCTTTTTTGTAACAAAGACCATCTTGAATACTGGTTTTCTCTTTTTGTGTCAACATCGCTAGTAATTTGATTCATGCACGTTGATAAAGTACACCTTTTTTAAAATTATAAAATGCATTCAAACATCAAAGATATCACTAGTTAGCATAAAACTCCATCGTGTTAGAAAAAAAGCTTTAACATTCAAGTTTGATTCTGTTAAAACAATTAAAACGGAGTACTGTAGTGGTTTCGAAGTTAAACCTCGTTCTCAAATTGCAGAGCTACGTCTGTAATGTATTTGTTGTTATAGTGATATGTCATAAACTTCTTTTTTCCTTCTTTTTTTTAGAAAAGCAATCGCATTCAAGAAAGTTATCGCATAAAAAATCTCCAACTTGTTCAAACCTTTCACAAGTTAGCATAAATTAATTGTTAAAATATCTCAATCCGTTTTATCAACGATAATGACTTCTTCCTCGAGTCAAAATGGCGTCGATTTCTTGTTTATGACAAGTTATAAAAGCAAATGTTTAAAAGTTTGCTATCGTTTTGTTCAAAAAGAATTACTTGAGGCTCTCTTAGTTCGGTATCGACGAATGCTAGCGTAAAATAATTCAATGCTTTTTAAAAACTAATGTTTTATCTTACAAATCGAAATGATACTCCCCACTGTCTAGCGTTCGTTAAAATTAATTTGCATAGGCATTAATTAAAATTCATGAATATACATCCGAATACGTATCTCGATGTAAGAGACTCTAGGTGTTTTCATGCGTACAAACGCGAAACATCTATTATCAATACTCAATCCAATGCCTAATTACAAGGACGCGAATGCCTTAAAACTAATTGTGTACAATTATTTGTACGTGTTTGCATGTAATTGTTGATCAACGAGCAGAATAATCAATCATATTTTCAATGACACCTTGATAAAATTATTGTTGGGAGGATATTATATTTTCTAATGTCAGTTACCAATCCTTTGAGAAAAAAACAAAACTGGGCAGACAAATAAATGATGAACTTAAATGTGCACAGATGTGTGTGTTCGACGTGGTGTAATGGTTAACAAGCATGTGTTGCTAGATCAATTACGACTGAGTAGTGAGTTCGATTCCCACTGGGTGTCCTCCTATTTAGGCATTCTGCCACATCTAAGCTACACTTAGAAAATCACCATTATCTATGAATTCTCGCCAACGATGAACAAAACGCTGTGTTCACAACCAATGTTTGGTCTTCGTAAACCCTCAGAAAACGCCGAAGAATGGTTAACAAGTTTGTCTCTCTAGATCAATTATGAATGAGTAGGAGAGTTCGATCTCTACAAGGGCGCTCCACTCTTCTGGCCTTGGGTCACATATAAACTACGCTTAGAAAATTATTTTGTTATTTGACGTGGTGTAATGGTTAACAAACATGTTTTTCTTGATCAGTTACGACTGAGTAGGGATGTGCGTTGTGGTGCAGTGGTTATCGGCTCGGAACGAGAAATCGGGGAGTCGAGTTCGAATTCCAGTTAAATTCCTTGCATTCACTTACGTACAAATACTCTTTCCCAAGAATATTTATCTCTTTCTTCCAGTTATGGAGTAAATAACAGGACAGATTGGATTCTGTAGCCTTGGCTGGCAACCAGTCTACTGCAGAAAGTAATGGCAGCCTACTGCGGGATAACCTTCTGCCCAGTCAGTCATGTCTTTTTCGAGACATGATCGCCCAAGCATGTTTTACTTAACTGACTGCGTGAGTGAGTTTGATCCTCACTGGGTGCTCCACACTTTCGGAGACGTTAGAAGTATATAGTTGTAGCAGAGTTTAAAACGAATTGGAAACCAACCCTGAAAAGGAAACAACGAATAAACCCCTAAAAGAGTGGAAGATGCGTGAACCGGCCGATAGGTGAATATACACCCTTGTGCAAATTAATTGAAACAACTGGTTTCGCCGCTTTATTCATAGTCAGTTTTAGACTCACTTCTATTTGTTTTCAGATTAGATCATTTGCATTGGTGTGCAGTAATATGAATCCTTTCCGAGGTGTATGATGAAATTTGTTTGGTCTTGATTGATTCATACAAGCAAGTCTTAGAGAGAGATCGCGGATATTGTTGGTATCAGCCTATTAACTGTCAGTCGTGTCATCAAGGCGAAGAAGCAAACTGGATCCATCAGTCCAAAATGTAAAGGAAAATGCAGTCGGAAGAAAAAACCAACACCAATAGATGACGTATACGTGACCAGGGAAAGTGTGAAAAATCTTATGAAGACATTATTCGTTTTGTTTCAGTTAATTTGCACAAGGTTGTATGCGTTAAAATATTTGTACAAGTAATTTGATTTTGTTTTTAGTTTTACTGTGTGATTTTAAAATAATATAGAGGCGTTTAAAAGCATGTGTACAATATACATAAATGCAATGAAGGTTTGTATATGTCAGGTGTGGCTTAAAAGGTTTAGCAATGACGTTTGTGACATACCTAACAAGACTTTTCTTAGAAGACGACCCACTTCGAATGAAGAACTGTCAAAAGAGACAACTGACCTGAATTAATGTGAAATCACCAAAGAAATTTGATGCAAATAACTTAAAGTATCCCTGCCAACAGGAACAATTTCTTCCGGCTTTACCGGAGTGATGCGCCTGTCCGTAATAGGCGCCTATTTATCTCTGTGCGTAATGAATGCAAGCGAGTCCAAAATGATGCTAAGCTGTTGTTTGCTAATGGAATGAAACACCGTATAGCACCCCACAAGCTTGAGTGTAAAGACTGCTGTTGTTTGATAATAGAATGAAACAGCGTATAGCATCCCGCAAGTTTGAATGTAAAGACTGCTGTTGTTTGATAATAGAATGAAACAGCGTATAGCATCCCGCAAGTTTGACTGTAAAGACTACTGTTGTTTGATAATAGAAAGAAACAGCGTATAGCATCCCGCAAGTTTGACTATAAAGACTGCTGTTGTTTGATAATAGAATGAAACAGCGTATAGCATCCCGCAAGTTTGACTGTAAAGACTGCTGTTGTTTGATAACAGAAAGAAACAGCGTATAGCATCCCGCAAGTTTGACTGTAAAATCTGTTGTTGTTTGCTAATAGAATGAAACAGCGTATAGCATCCCGCAAGTTTGACTGTAAAGACTGCTGTTGTTTGATAATAGAAAGAAACAGCGTATAGCATCCCGCAAGTTTGACTGTAGACTGCTGTTGTTTGATAATAGAAAGAAACAGCGTATATCATCCCGCAAGTTTGACTGGAAAGACTGCTGTTGTTTGATAATAGAAAGAAACAGCGTATAGCATCACGCAAGTTTGACTGTAAAGACTGCTGTTGTTTGATAATAGAATGAAACAGCGTATAGCATCCCGCAAGTTTGACTGTAAAGACTGCTGTTGTTTGATAATAGAAAGAAACAGCATATAGCATCCCGCAAGTTTGACTGTAAAATCTGTTGTTGTTTGCTAATAGAATGAAACAGCGTATAGCATCCCGCAAGTTTGACTGTAAAGACTGCTGTTGTTTGATAATAGAAAGAAACAGCGTATAGCATCCCGCAAGTTTGACTGTAGACTGCTGTTGTTTGATAATAGAAAGAAACAGCGTATAGCATCCCGCAAGTTTGACTGGTAAAGACTGCTGTTGTTTGATAATAGAAAGAAACAGCGTATAGCATCACGCAAGTTTGACTGTAAAGACTGCTGTTGTTTGATAATAGAATGAAACAGCGTATAGCATCCCGCAAGTTTGACTGTAAAGACTGCTGTTGTTTGATAATAGAATGAAACAGCGTATAGCATCCCGCAAGTTTGACTGTAAAGACTGCTGTTGTTTGATAATAGAAAGAAACAGCGTATAGCATCCCGCAAGTTTGACTGTAAAATCTGTTGTTGTTTGCTAATAGAATGAAACAGCGTATAGCATCCCGCAAGTTTGACTGTAAAGACTGCTGTTGTTTGATAATAGAAAGAAACAGCGTATAGCATCCCGCAAGTTTGACTGTAGACTGCTGTTGTTTGATAATAGAAAGAAACAGCGTATAGCATCCCGCAAGTTTGACTGTAAAGACTGCTGTTGTTTGATAATAGAAAGAAACAGCGTATAGCATCCCGCAAGTTTGACTGGAAAGACTGCTGTTGTTTGATAATAGAATGAAACAGCGTATAGCATCCCACAAGTTTCATTGTAAAAACAGTTGTTGTTTGCTAATAAAATGAAACAGCGTATAGCATTCTTCAAGATTGACTGTAAAGAGTGCTGTTGATAGCTAATAGAATGAAACAGCGTATAGCATCCCGAAAGTTTGACTCTAAAGACTGTTGTTGTTTGCTAATGGAATTAAACAGCCTTTTAGCATTCCGCAAGTTTGACTGTAAAATCTGTTGTTGTTTGCTAATAGAATGAAACAGCGTATAGCATCCTGCAAGTTTGACTGTAAAGACTGCTGTTCTTTGATAATAAAATGAAACAGCGTATAGCATGCTGAAAGTTGGATTGTAAAGACTGCTGTTGTGTGCTAATAGAATGAAACAGCGTATAGCATGCTGAAAGTTTGACTGGAAAGACTGCTGTTGTTTGCTCCTAGAATGAAACAGCGTATAGCATCCCGCAAGTTTGAATGTCAAGGCTGTTGGCGGCTCTGCAAATGTGTGCTAAACAACAGCAAAACTTTCTCTTCTTCTTTAATCAATAAATTTGAGGTCCTCACAGCTACAGCGAAGAAGGCCATGTATTTTGCTCACAGATTCTCCACCAACTCCTTATTTGATTGTCTGGAGTATCCGCACCCAACTTCCAACCTAGAACTGAAGCTCAACTGAATGACATTTACATTACTCACTCGCTGTTCTCTAACCTTATTTTAAAGCTTGACTCCCATAAGACGAGCGGACGTGACGGAATCTCAGTTATCGTCATGAAGAAATGTGCCTCTGAACTCTGTTCTCTCAAAACTCTACAACTACTGCGTCTCTGCTTCTTGCTTCCCTGCCTGCTGGAAATCCTCCTCCGTGGATCCTGTATTTAAGAATTCTGGGGAACCCCCAGAATCTTCTAATTATCACCCTATCAGCCACTTACCGATTTTTGGCAAAGTGTTCGAGGTTATTATCAATTCTGAATTGGTTTAACATCTCACCGCCCACAGCCTATTCTCCGACAAACAGGATGGCTTCCGCTTCGCCCGGTTTACCGCTGATTTTTTGACGACCATCACAGAGTACATATACAAAGCTATCGATAAGAACGGCGAAAATCGAGCTGTTGCTCTGGATATCTCCAAAGCATTTGGCAAAGCATTGGACCTCCAATATTTGGTGGACTGGCGTAAGAAATGGATCGTAAATTTTAATGCTTCCAAAACAAAGCTGCTATTCTTTGATCACTACAGACAATCGCTTCTACACCCACTATGAGCATGGATCAGGCTAGTCTCCCTGAAAACAATACACTGCGCCTACTTGGCCTCACTCTCTCAGCCGACCCCAAGTGGAACAAATACATTGAATCAATAGCTAAATCTACAGCTAGGAAGTTTGGGTCACTGTGTCGGTCCAGGAAGTTTTTTCTCGTTTGAATCCATCTTTCACATACACAAATCTACCGTCCGCCCGTGCATTGAATACTGTTGTCACATCTAGTCGGGCGCTCCTGCTATTCATCTCCGGGTTCTCGACAAAATCCAAAGAAGAATCTGCAATGTAATCGATTCCAACCTGGCAGCTCAACTGCAGTCACTTTCTCACTGAGGAGATGCGTCTTACCTCTGTTTCTGTACTTTCACGGCTTCTACCCCGACGAGCTAAGCTCCCTGGTCCCACCCTGCACGAATTTACTTTAGCTACTAGACTAGATCCGACCATTTTACAGTGAAAACAATTAAATATAACCGCAAATTCTACTCCATCAGTTTCTTTTCTCGCACTTTCCGCCTGTGGAACTCTCTTCAGTATACTTACTTTCTTGATAGCTACAATCTCTAAGTTTAAATAGAACGTCAACTGTCATTTCTTACCTTGACTCCCATCCTTTCTACTACACCTTCTGTATTTTGTTCTACTCCCTTTCTGCTTTTACTCTCACGCAGCTTTCTTCACACCAGTGTTCCCATCCTTATCTTACTCACTCTCCGACACCCCACTGTGACCTGTTCCTCTTTTTCTTCACTCGCCGCTTATGTAACCCCCTGCGCACCAATGGCAATACTGACTTGCTTTGGGGTGAAACGTTTATAAAAAGATGATCAACTGTCTGAGAATATCCCAAGCGAATTGAGAAAACTCACAAAGAGGGGATTTGCATTCTTCATTTAGTTTTGCATGGGAACAAAACACGCCCTAACCCTCATCTGCAGCAGTCTTTTCACCAGGGACACCGACCTTTCATTTTCACACCGCACTGTTGCAGGTGATGATTTTGTATGGATATCGGCACGGAATGAGAACCCGATTCGAATTCCAGCTGAATTCGCCGTATTTATTCATGCGCAAATAACTTAGGTAAGGCTATAGAACCCAATCTGTCCTGTTATTTAACCCATAACTGGGGGGAGAGACGGATTAATATCTTTACCGATGTTATTTGTGCATAAGTCAATGCAAGTGAAGATTTTTAGGATATGTTTGAATGAATAGGATCTGTATTCTTTATAAGACATCAGTTTGTAGACCTAGTTTCATTGGCGTATTTTTCTAAAAAAAATTATATCGTGAGTCAAATGTATTGCTGGTAAAATCTCTTTTTTCAGTATTTGTCTATATTTCTGAGATGAGGTAGTATTATTTAACCCATAATTGGAGGGAAGAGACGGATTACGTTGTGGTGCAGTGGATCGGAAGTACGTTGTGTTGTAGTGGAACGAGATTTAAATCGGGGAGCCGAGTTTGAATTTCAGTTGAATTCATCCCCTTGGGAAAGGTATTAATCCATCTCTTCCCTCCAGTTATGGGTTAATTAACAGGACAGATTGGGTTCTATAGCCTTGGTGGTCAACCAATCTACCGGAGAAAGTATTGGCAACCTACTGCGGGATAATCTTCTGTCCAGTCAGTCATGTCTCTTTCGAGACATGATTGCCCATGCGTGTAACACGTATGACACTTAACTGACTGACTGAAGGTTTTAATCAACGTCTTCTTTCTCCAGCTATGGCTTGAATAGCAGAACAGATTGAGTTCTAGGTTGGTAACCCGTCTACTGCAGAAAGAAATGGCAACCTACTGCGGGAAAAATTCTTCCTAGTCAGTCATGTTTCAAAATAGACATGATCGTCCAAGCCTGTATCACGTAAGTGATATATGCAAAATATGAAAGGACGATAAGAATGAGAAGCCAGTTCTAATACCAAGATAAGAACAATATCGATGAAAATCATTCATTTGAGCGACAGTGGACATACACGATGTTGTCCATTACGAGCTAATGAAATACGAAAGGCCCATCACTGTAGACGTTTATTGCCAGCAACTTGTTCGGATAAAGAAAATATTACATCATGATTATTCAGCATTCGTAAGCATTTCCTAACATGACTATGCAAGGGCACTCTACACAAAACAAATCCAATAATTTTTTAAATATTTTATTAAATTGTTTGCAGCATACCCGCTTGAAGGCAGAAATAAAAGAGTTCAATTTAGCCACCATTTTTAGAATGAAAAAAAAATAGCTTCATCAAACTGACTATAAAATCATCAAATTATTTAAGCCTATCAATCTGTTCACACTCGTTCCTGGTGTTTTGAACAAAAAGTAGATGTTTATTTCTTGTTTCCTATTGAGAATTAGGTTTCTGGGTTTTGCTAAAATCTCCTATAGCTCTATATTTGTAACATTTCTGCCTAAACTCTGAAATATAATTGACAAATTATTTGTTTTTTCTTCTCTTCAGTAGGAGCAGATAGGTTCGCTTATCACCATGTTGACTCTATCTCCCGGTTTTTGAACAGGAGTACAGGTTTATTCCCTATTTCTTTTCAGTATTTTTTTCTAAAGTCTACTTCCACTTTATACTTTTAACGTCTCCGCCTGAACTCTTAAATATTATTTAATAATTATTTTTTTCTTCTCTTCAATAAAAGTAGATGGGTTCGCCTATCAGACTGTTCATACTCCTCCCTAGAGTTTGGAGCAAGAGTCTTCTTCTTCTTTATGTGCTGTGCCCCTTCAGGTTGTAAGCGATCATGAACTACCACTTGTCCCTGTCTCTTGTCGCTCTTAATATCTTTCCTCTTGGTATCGCTCTCAAACCCCGCTCTGCCATCCATTTGCTCAAGCCTATCAAATATGTCTCGCGCTGCTTTCTCCTGTCTCTCTTTCCTTCTATCCGCCCTGTGAGTAATAGATTCTCCAGACCCTTTTTCCTCATTACGTGCCCCAGGAACCTCAGCTGTCTCTTCCTGATGAGTTTTCTTCTCGTCTGCATCCTCTCTGACATTTCGTCGTTGCTCACGTGCTCGGTCCATTGTATCCTCAGCATCTTTAACTTACCATCCCAGGTTTTTTTTATCAGTAGTAGAGGTTTATTCCTTGTTTTCTATTTAGGATTAGGTTTCCGGGTCTTGCTAAAATCTACTATCTAATCTAAACTTATTTATAAATAGAACTTTGTCTGTGTGTGTGTGTGTGTGTGTGTCTGTGTGTCTGTTCGTTACCTATAGACTCCGAAACAGCTGAACTGATTTTCTTGAAAATTTACACAGTTGTACTATAAGCGTCTGCGAGTGTTCTTAGCTAGCTTTTGTGTCGAGCTACCCCCGATAAATATCGAAAATCGATAATCGAAAAAATCGGGTTATAGAAGAAGTGGTCCGATTTTAATAAAATTTGATACACTCATAGACAAAAACATAAGAAACGATATTCAGAAGTTTCAAGGTTGCAGTTCTTACAATACTGCAGAAAATCGATAATATATATATATAAAAGGCAAGAAGTTTGTGTGTGTGTCTGTTTATCTGCCTGTATGTCTGTATTTTTTTCAGCCCTTTTATTTTAGTTTTTGCTTCGGGTTTGGCTCTAATTCGGTATAATAGTAGTTCTTAGTCTCTGCCATGATACCATTTACTCAGAGGACTTATTTAGCCTTCAAAATTCAGTTTACGACGAAAAAAAACTTGTTTGATATCGATACCGGGAAATCAAAATTTGACTTACATCCATTCGTTTTACTTTCAGTCTACGGTTTTGCTTTAACTGGAAACAACTATTGCTTTTTAGTCTTTCGTGCCAACGTCCAAAGAGTCTGAGCTCCAGGACCATGGATTAGTTTTAAAGCTTTCATTATACCCGAGCAACACCGGTCTATATTGTTAGTAATTCTATATTTGCAACATTTCTGCCTGAACTCTGAAATGTGATTTACAAATTATTTATTTTTTCTTCTTTTTAATAGGAGTAGAGAGGTTCGCCTATCACCGTATTCAAAGTTCTCTCCGGTCTTTTGAAAAAGATAAGTTAACCGTTAACCTTCTTGCATAGCCATTCCCATTTCACTTCTTGCCTTTTCTTACGCTCATTCAATACAGTAACTCTTACCTTGGGTGGCTCTTGGGTCTTGTATTTCGTGGACATTAACATAAAACAAATTTTTCTAATGAAGTATGGATGCTGATTGAATGACAACACGAAACTAGAATCTTCATTATTTCACAGTCAGTCAGTTAAGTGCCATACGTGATACACGCTCGGACGATCATGTCTCGAAAGAGACATGACTGACTGGGCAGAAGATTATCCCGCAGTAGGTTGCCATTGCTTTCTGCGGTAGACTGGTTGCCAACCAACGCTATGGAACCCAATCTGTCCTAATATTTAACCTATAACATGAAGGGATATACGGATTAATACCTTTCCCAAGGGTATTTGCGCGTAAGTGAATACAATGAATTCAGCTGGAATTCGAACTCGGCTCCCCGATTTCTCGTTCCGAGCCGATATCCAATGCACCACAAATTTTATTAAACTCGTGACTCGTCAGTCATTTACTCTCAGCCAGTCATGGTATGCGGCTCCATAGAGGCCTTAACCGAAAGTCATCCTTACATTTTTTTGTCTGTGATGTCTAAGAGACCACGCCTCTTGTCTTGAGTGCTTGTTTATATATCTGCATTTATTTTTACTTTTCTTAAGCTGCTACAATATCATTCAGTAACCTTCTGCATTGGAAAACTCTTGGACCTTGTATTGGTCCAAACATTAGTATTAGTAAATATATTAAACAATAGTTCAAACGCCCCATTTATTCATTTTAAGGACAATTTACGATTCTGTTTTCTATGTTAAACGTAAAAAAATCTAGAAGAGAAGTTTAAGAGGTTGGAACAAAAGTTGGCTTACACTACTCGGTATGCACTTCACATTAAAAAAACATTTTATTACATTTATTTGTTACAATAATATTTATTAAAAACTGTTTATGTACATTTGTTTAACACTTTACGGACAATTATTTTAGCACAGTTTAATTTCTTAAATGCTCAAAATGTCCTTCTTCAACATTGTTATATTTCTGGAACTTCTCCAGAATATTATGATAGAGAGTACGGCACAAATCCCGACATACATTAATTATAATTTCAATAAATACTTCTGAGATGTCCTTTTTAATTCGTCCATATTTTCGTTTTATAAAACACCCGGTTCACACTCCACCCACGTCTATTGAACAGGTGTAGAGGCTCATCCCTTGTTCCATGTTTAGGATGTGGTTTCCGGTTTTCTCTTTTCCAATTTTCTCACTTTTTTTTTCAATTGGAGTAGATAGACCTATCTATCGCCCGGTTCACACTCCACCCACGTCTATTGAACAGGTGAAGAGGCTCATCCCTTGTTTCCTGTTTAGGATGCGGTTTCCAGTTTTCTCTTTTCCAATCTTCTCACTTTTTTTTCAATTGGAGTAGATAGACCTATCTATCGCCCGGTTCACACTCCACCCACGTCTATTGAACAGGTTAAGAGGCTCATCCCTTGTTCCCTGTTTAGGATGTGGTTTCCGGCTTTCTCTTTTCCAATCTTTTCACTCTTACGTAGCCTCCTGCACATCAGTGGCGTTACCGCCTTGCTCGGGGTGATATGATTAAAAAAAAAAACAAAAAAAAAACAAACAAACAAACTTGTTCACTACAACCGCCCCCTCCAAGAAATTAATTGGTGTTAGGTCAGGTGAACGTGGTGGCCATTCGATGTTGCCCTTTCTTCCGAACCAATGCTGTGGAAAGTTTTGGTTATGGTAGTCCCTTATTGCCAAAAAATGATGGGAAGGTGATCCATCTTGCTGAAAGAACAGTCCGGCAAAATTAGCTCTAAAACGTGAAACAAATAGTTAAACATATGTAAGCCTACTTTTGGCCCTTTTGTTTACAAGAGGCGTCGATTACGAAATAAGGTAATTTCTGTAATGACAGCCTTCCTCATATCTGTAGTCGTCAATTTTTATTTTAGTAGCAGGGTGGTTATCAGTCCGGAATACGGTATGATCAAACTGAATTTGAATTCCATTTTAATTTAATTTTTTAATAATTTCACTGCAAGCAAGGCAGTACAGCCACTGTTGCGCAGGGGGCTACATAAGTGGAGAGTAAATGGTTGCAAAGGAGGAGAGCGAAGAGAAAGAGGAACCGATTAAAGGGGATGTCAGAGAATGGATACGAGAAGGATGGGAATATTGGTGTGAAGAGAGTTGCGTGAGAGTAGAGTAAAAAAGGGAGAAGGATAAGATTAAGGGTTGTTCGGGAAAGAATAAGAGAAGTATGGAAGTCAGCTACTGAGAGGATAAGAAAATTAAATTAAAAAGCGGGATTGTTTGGGGTCAGGAATGGAAGTCAACCATTCTAAGAAAAAGACAACTGAATTCTAAACTGTGAATTAGGCAATGGTAAATCCCCCACCCCGGCTAGTCTTCGGCTATATTGTATTGAATACACCGGTTCCCGTCCGGTCACCGAAGTTAAGCAACATCGAGCCTGGTCAGTACTTAAATGGGTGACCATTTGGGAATACCAGGTGCTGTAAACGTAAGGACCAAGAATGGTCCACCGGTCCTCCAGGTTTGGGGGTTGGGTGCAGTGCTAACAACCCTGCCTCGTAAAAAACAGTTTGTTACAGAAAAAGCAACAAAAAGTGGCTGCCCTATGCACCATCTTGGTGTGATGGATAAATGATGATGATGAAATCACCCCGCTATCGTTTCTAAGTATGCATGACATTTTACCGATAATTTCTCAAAAGAATTGTAAATTTTACAACTGGGGAAATGGAAACACCGAGTGTTTTCAGTTTCACAATATTAACAAGACATCCTTGTAAATGTTTTCTTAGGATATCGCATTATTTTTCTTTGAATTATTTTACCCCAAGCAAAGCTGGAATGTCACTAGTACGCAGGGGTTACAGGGAGTGAAAGTAAAAGAGAAGACTGAATATAGCGGGGGTTGAGGAAACGATAAAAGATGGCCGGGGTTCAAGAAGATAGAAGATGACGATTGACGTTGCATTTAAATTTTTGAAGCAAGTAAACGGGAGGGAGATCCACAGGTGGGAAGTGCGAGAAAAGAAACTGTAGGAGTAGAAGTGGTAGTTGCATTTAGCTATTTCAGTTGTAAGCAGGTATGAACTAGATGCACACCTGGAAAAAGCTCGTTGGAGCAGTTGCCATGAAAATATTTGTAGAAAAGGGAGCAGCAACGTCTCGTCGGTGAGAAAGTGACTGGAATCGAGATGCCAAGTCAGGATCGAATACATTACAGATCCTTTGGATTTTGTCAAGAACCTCGAGATGAGAAGCAAGAACACCCAACCAGATATACCGGCATATTCGATGCATGGGCGAATGGTAGATTTGTAAATGTGTAAGATGGATCCTGGCAAGAAAAATCTTCTGGCACGACACAGTGACCCAACTTTCCTTGCAGTAGATACAACTATTGATTCGATGTAGTCACTCCATTTCAAGTCAATTGAAGACGTGAGGCCAAGGAAGTGCAGTCTGTTTATCTTCTGGATTCTAGCATCAGTCAGGCTGATCAGTCAGTCAGGTAAGTGCCATACGGGATACACGCTTGGGCGACCATCTATCTTTCAATCTATGACTGACTAGGTAGAAGATTTTCCTGCAATAGGTTGCCATTTCTTTCTGAAGTAGACTTGTTACCAAACAAAGCTATAGAACCAAATCTGTCCGTAGCTGGAGAGAGAAGATATGGTTTATTACACTATCCGGAGTATTGTCTTTGCTGCCATGTTTATGACGTTTCGGCCGTTGTATGCGGCAGCCTTCTTCAGGTACTAGCCGAACCCTTTTTTACGATCACTGGGGTATATCATTCTCATTCCATATGCGAAGCGACTTCTGGTAACCATGAATTATCTCCCTTTAACTTAACTCTCAAAGACACATGACCCAGTAGATATAGACGTTCGTTAGTTGCAGTGACTTGACCCAAAGAGCTGTGAGTTCAATACCAGGCTACAGCAGCGGTGAACAAATAACTTAGAGAGTGAATGCAACGAATTCAACTGGAATTCGAATTCGTCTCTCTGATTTCTCATTCCGAACCGATATCCATTGCACCACAACGCACCGATAGCAGACAGAAAAGTTTATCTATGGTGGTTAAGTGAGTTCATTTTTTGCAAGCCATTTCCTGCCCCAGTTAAATCACTGATTGGAAGTCTTTTTGAAGGGCATATATAACGGTATTTTCAGACACAATATGAATTTCTTCAAACCATCTACGCGCATTTAAGTATTAACTGAAGGTTTTTGATATTTTCCCTCGAAGTAGTTTAATAATGAAATAGCCAAACTTAACAACGTTTGAAACATAATATCCACAAGTCCTTGACTTCCCTGACGTACAATGAAAAGCGAATTCTCTTATAATTAATGTGTCAGCTGTTGTACTCTTGAAGGTTAGTTGATGCAACTGAGAATTATTTTGCCTCATATATCGCGGAACGGTGATGCATGTCAACACGCTGTTTTATGCAGTTTAATGGCTACAAAGCAGAAGGAGCAAAAAAAAAAAAAAAAAAAAAAAAAAGATAAAAAAAAAAGAAAAGATAAAAAAAAAGAAAAGATAAAAAAAAGAAAAGTTAAAAAAAAAAGATAAAAAAAAAGAAAAGATAAAAAAAAGAAAAGATAAAAAAAAAGAAAAGATAAAAAAAAAGAAAAGATAAAAAAAAAGAAAAGATAAAAAAAAAGAAAAGATAAAAAAAGAAAAAAAGATAAAAAAAAGATAAAAAAAAAGAAAAGATAAAAAAAAGAAAAGATAAAAAAAAGAAAAGATAAAAAAAAGAAAAGATAAAAAAAAAGATAAAAAAAAAGATAAAAAAAAAAGAAAAGATAAAAAAAAAGAAAAGATAAAAAAAAGAAAAGATAAAAAAAAAAGAAAAGATAAAAAAAAAAGAAAAGATAAAAAAAAAGATAAAAAAAAAAGAAAAGATAAAAAAAAGAAAAGATAAAAAAAAAGATAAAAAAAAAGAAAAGATAAAAAAAAAGAAAAGATAAAAAAAAAGAAAAGATAAAAAAAAGAAAAGATAAAAAAAAAGAAAAGATAAAAAAAAAAGAAAAGATAAAAAAAAAAGAAAAGATAAAAAAAAGAAAAGATAAAAAAAAAGAAAAGATAAAAAAAAAAGAAAAGATAAAAAAAAAAGATAAAAAAAAAAGAAAAGATAAAAAAAAAAGAAAAGATAAAAAAAAAAGAAAAGATAAAAAAGGGAAAGAATTGGGTTAAGGCATTAGCTACTGTAATACTTGCAAATATTATCTTTCGTAGTAGGGAAATATTTTAAATGATTTTCATCATAACAGCACCGGCACTCTGAAAATATCTAAGGTATATGAGACCTGTATTTACCAAGGTTCTGATGACATCTTTCAGAGCATAATAAAAGCTGCATAATCCATGCTGAATTCAGTATTTCGACGAATCTGGAACAAGTCATAAATCCCCCTCCTCCTGACGTTCTTCGGCAAATAAACTAGTTGTGCAGCTATCAACGAGAAAGGGAATCCGAGACGACAAAACGCATACGTATTCTGTTAGCTTACCAATGCTTGTTGGTGCATGCTGGTCTATTCCATTTAAATACATCTGTTCGTATCAAATCGCCAGACTATTTTAAGAGTCAAACTACCGCATAAGACAGAAGATGCACTCATTATTTTAAAAGGATATTTTGCGTAAAAAAGAAAAAAATAGTATGTTTCATCATATATTTATTGAAATATATTTGAATGTGGCTTTGTAGGGGGAAATGTATGATTTTATGTATGTAAATATTGTAAAAATATTGTAACAGTCAGTCAGTTAAGTGTCATACGTGATACACGCTTGGGCGATCATGTCTCGAAAGAGACATGACTGACTGGGCAGAAGATTATCTCGCAGTAGGTTGCCATTGCTTTCTGCGGTAGACTTGTTGCTGATCAAGGCTATAGAACCCAATCTGTCCTGTTATTTAACTCATAACTGGAAGGAATAGACGGATTAATACCTTTCCCAAGGGTATTTGCGCGTAAGTGAATGCAAGGAATACAACGGACATTCGAACTCGGCTTCCCGATTTCTCGTTCCGAGCCTATATCCACTACACCACGACGCACATATATTTGACTGAATATTACCAGTAGTGTACAAGCAACAGGAAAAAAACAAGCAAACAAAACAAAACAAAAACAAAACAAAACAAAAATACACCCCACCCCCCAAAAAAATGTATACTGAAAAAAAAACTACTATTTCAGAAAAACAGTAAAAACTATACAATTCACTATACTAGGAAACCAATTCAGTCAGTTAAGTGTCATACGTGATACACGCTTGGGAGATCATGTCTCGAAAGAAACATGACTGACTGGGTAGAAGCCTATTCCGCAGTAGGTTGCCATTGCTTTCTGCGGTAGACTAGTTGCCAGCGAAGGCTATAGAACCCAATCTGTCCTGTTATTTAACCCATAACTGGAGGGAAGAGACTGATTTATACCTTTCTCAAGGGTATTTGCGCGTAAGTGAATGCAATGAATTCAACTGGAAATCGAACTCGGCTCCCCGATTTCTTGTTCCGAGCCGATACCCACTGCACCATAAAGTTACCAATCACGAATTCTAAAATGGAACAGGCACAGAGATTTAACACTGGGAATTGTTCTAACAGTGGACGGAAAATGCAACATCGAGATCCCAGAATTCAACATTTGTATTCAAAAATGTTTTACTGAGAATATTTTTTTTCCTTCAAAAATGTGTTATGGTAATAATTTTTTCTTCAAAAATGTGTTATGGTAATAATTTTTTCTTCAAAAATGTGTTATGGTAATAATTTTTCCTTCAAAAATGTGTTATGGTAATAATTTTTTCTTCAAAAATGTGTTATGGTAATAATTTTTCTTTCAAAAATGTGTTATGGTAATAATTTTTTCTTCAAAAATGTGTTATGGTAATAATTTTTCCTTCAAAAATGTGTTATGGTAATAATTTTTTCTTCAAAAATGTGTTATGGTAATAATTTTTCCTTCAAAAATGTGTTATGGTAATAATTTTTTCTTCAAAAATGTGTTATGGTAATAATTTTTCTTTCAAAAATGTGTTATGGTAATAATTTTTTCTTCAAAAATGTGTTATGGTAATAATTTTTCCTTCAAAAATGTGTTATGGTAATAATTTTTCCTTCAAAAATGTGTTATGGTAATAATTTTTTCTTCAAAAATGTGTTATGGTAATAATTTTTCCTTCAAAAATGTGTTATGGTAATAATTTTTTCTTCAAAAATGTGTTATGGTAATAATTTTTCCTTCAAAAATGTGTTATGGTAATAATTTTTCCTTCAAAAATGTGTTATGGTAATAATTTTTTCTTCAAAAATGTGTTATGGTAATAATTTTTCCTTCAAAAATGTGTTATGGTAATAATTTTTTCTTCAAAAATGTGTTATGGTAATAATTTTTCCTTCAAAAATGTGTTATGGTAATAATTTTTCCTTCAAAAATGTGTTATGGTAATAATTTTTTCTTCAAAAATGTGTTATGGTAATAATTTTTCATTCAAAAATGTGTTATGGTAATAATTTTTTCTTCAAAAATGTGTTATGGTAATAATTTTTTCTTCAAAAATGTGTTATGGTAATAATTTTTTCTTCGAAAATGTGTTATGGTAATAATTTTTTCTTCAAAAATGTGTTATGGTAATAATTTTTTCTTCAAAAATGTGTTATGGTAATAATTTTTTCTTCAAAAATGTGTTATGGTAATAATTTTTTCTTCAAAAATGTGTTATGGTAATAATTTTTTCTTCAAAAATGTGTTATGGTAATAATTTTTTCTTCAAAAATGTGTTATGGTAATAATTTTTTCTTCAAAAATGTGTTATGGTAATAATTTTTTCTTCAAAAATGTGTTATGGTAATAATTTTTTCTTCAAAAATGTGTTATGGTAATAATTTTTTCTTCAAAAATGTGTTATGGTAATAATTTTTTCTTCAAAAATGTATATCTAATCTAAACTGAATATAAATGGAACTTTGTCTGTGTGTGTGTGTGTGTGTGTGTGTGTGTGTGTGTGTGTGTGTATCCGTTACCTATAGATTCCGAAACGGCTGAACCGATTTTCTTGAAAATTTACACAGTTGTACTATAAGCGTCTGTGAGTGTTCTTAGCTAGGCTTTGTGTCGTGGTACCTCCGATAAATATCGAAAATCGATATTCGAAAAATCGAGAAAAAAGGAGTGGTCCGATTTTAATCAAATTTGATACGTTCATAGACAAAGACATAAGAAACGATATTCAGAAGTTTCAAGGTTGCAGTTCTTACAATAGTGCAGAAAATCGATACTATATATATATATATATAAATCGATACCAGGAAATCAAAATTTGACTTACATCCATTCATTTTTCTTTCAGTCTACGGTTTCGCTTTAACTGGAAACTTTTTAGTCTTTCGTGCCAACGTCCAAGTTTGAGCTTCAGAACCATAGATTAGTTTTAAAGCTTTCATTACACCCGAGCAACGCCGGGCTATACTGCTAGTTTTTCTATAAAAAGTATTTTTATGTATATATTTCTATAAAAGTCTATTTTTATACTTTCATAGTGTTTTGACCCCAGTTTATGGGTTAACTATTTCTCCATAGCTGGGACCCTAACAGGTGCTATCACTGAGGGTCAAGGTGGACCTGGGAACAACAGCAATTAAGAGGCGGTCCCATGCTCCTCATAACCTCCAAATCAGAGGCCTTGCTATCGGACGAAGTTTGCCGTCATGCCCAAGACAACAAACGAGAGACGTGTCATGATTCCATCTTAAATAAACAAACAATGTTTTGCGGCCATGTTTAACATCAATTTCTATTTTTTCTTGTTAGTTGGAAAATTTTAACACATTCAATATTATGGATAAAAAGTAATGAATTTTATATATTGTTTTTTTAGAAACAAAATAAGTTCAGGTATTTGGACGAGAAAAAAACCCAAAATAACAACCCCAGAATAATGTCAAAATCCGCGAAAATTTTAATTCCTTAATAGTCAGATATATTTAGTTTAATTTGTAACGTACATGAATGTAGGTAGAGAAAAAGGCAGATGTTGATAAGATAGCGATGGTCACAAAGCACTGACCGGAGTTTCCAATCTGGCTTGCAAACCCCCACGACCAGTGGGTGGTCGGTGTAATAGGCATTGATATGATAATGAGGGTCACAAAGTACTAACCAGAGTCCCCAATCAGGCTTGCACCCCAACTCCGACCAGTGGGTGGTCTGTGTAATAGGCACCGACCCTGCTAATTTGACGTAGTTTTTATTCTTCAGGGGCAGTGTATACAACGGATTAAAGAATACATTTCTTAACCACATTACTGGATGAATTGAAACTGTGTTTACGTCACATAATGCTATGGGAACTCAAACAACTGAATAAGGCTATGTTGAAGGAGTCATAACTGATCGCAGATAAAAAAATTGGTTTTGCAGTTTTGTTTCGGAGAAACATCGTTGGAAGATGAAACCTATACAAGGGGCGTTCAGTCAGTGATACACGCTTGAGGGATCATGTCTCGAAAGAAACATGACTGACTGGGCAGAAGATTATTCCTCAGTAGGTTGCCATTACTTTATGCGGTAGACTGGTTGCCAGCCAAGGCTATAGAACCCAATCTGTCCTGTTATTTAATCCATAACTGGAAGGAAAAGACGTATTAATACCTTTCCCCAGGATATTTTCGCGTAAGTGAATGCAACGAATTCAACTGGAATTCGTACTCGGCTCCCCGATTTGTCGTTCCGAGCTGATATCCACTGCACCACAACGCACATCCTGTACCAAAACACACAAGGCGTTAATCAGACTGATTCATTTTGTTTTACGGGTTATTTAATGATGACAAGGTTTTTAGGATATGTTTGAATGAATAGGATCTGTATTCTTTATAAGACATGAGTTTGTAGATCTAGTTTCATTGGCGTATTATATCGAGAGTCAAATGTATTGCTCTTTTTTCAGTATTTGTTTAAATTTCTGAGATGAGCTAGTATTTACAGTATTTACATTATTCGGACTATTGTCCTCATCTTTGTTACCATTTCTACAACGTTTAATAATGGATCATTCTATTTGTCTGTACTTCTGAGATGATTTAGTATTTACACTATTTACATTATACGGACTATTGTCCTCATCTTTGTTGCCATTTGTACAACGTTTAATAATAGATCATTCTATTTGTCTATACTTCTGAGATGAGGTAGTATTTACACTATTTACATTATTCGGACTATTGTCCTCATCTTTGTTGCCATTTGTATAATGTTTAATAATAGATAATTCTTTTTGTGTATATTTCTGAGATCAGGTAGTATTTACAGTATTTACATTATTCGGACTATTGTCTTCATCTTTGTTGCCATTTGTACGACGTTTTATAATAGACCATTCTATTTGTCTATACTTCTGAGATGAGGTAGTTTTTACAGTATTTTCATTATTCGGACTATTGCCTTCATCTTTGTTTCCATTTGTACGACGTTTTGGCGGCTGTGCGCTCTGGCCTTCTTCAGGTGCTAGGGATTTTGAACCGAACCCTTTATGACAATCACTGGGGTATATGAACTCCTTTCCTTGTGTAGCAGTGTTTCTCCTGGTAATCATTAGTTATCTCCCTCTATCTCCCTCTAACTCTGTAAGTTCATCCTTGCTGTCGTCTGGTATTGAACTCACAACTCTTTGGGTCAAGTCACAGGAACTAACCAACGTCGATATCAATTGGCCCATGTGTCCTTAATGTAAATACTGCTGTTTAACTGAATGCATTTTTACTATAAAAATGTATTTTATACTTTTATAGTATTAACCCTCTAGAGCCATTCGTATTATATTTGATACAGTATGAAAACAAGCCTTGAAAGAAATATTTTCCTGAACAATTTTTTAAGAGAAATATTTTATAAATTTCAAATGAAAGCAGTACTGACTGCTCAGTCAATGAATACCAAATGTTTCCTTATAGGGAAATACTGTATCAAATATGATACGAATGGCCCTAGAGGGTTAACTATTTGCACATAGTTGGGACCCTAATAGGTACTACTACTTAGGATCCAATTAAGTTGGTGGTTCCATGCACCTCAAAAGATTTTGCTGTCGAATGTAGTTTATTGTCATACCCAGGACGATCAGACTTTGATGACGAAGATCTAAAGTCATTAGCAGAAAGTAATCCACAGAGAAGCCGTTTGGAATTAACAAATATCTTAAACACATCTCGTCATATCCCGACACTGAGAAAAAATAAGAAACATTAGCAAGCTGAGTAGATATTTTGTACACGTTCTTAGCGAAAAGAGCCAATCCGATCGTTTATCCATAGCGACAAGTCTTCTATCACAACAGGGAAATAACCCGTTCTTAAATATATATTTTCTAATAGCTGATAAAATAGCACATTACTTACAAAACTGTTTAATACAAAGAGCAGTAAATTAACAAAGATAAATATCCACAAATTGACCCCACTCAAAGCAGAACTTTAATGAACTAGCAGTATAGCCCGGTGTTGCTCGGGTGTAATGAAAGCTTTAAAACTAATCCATGGTCCCGGAGCTCAGACTCTTTGGATGTTGGCACGAAAGACTAAAAAGCAATAGTTGTTTTCAGTTGAAGCGAAATCGTAGACTGAAAGAAAAATGAATGAATGTAAGTCAAATTTTGATTTCCTTGTATTGATATCAAATTTTCTGCACTACTGTGAAAACTGCAACCTTGAAACTTCTGAATATCGTTTCTTATGTCTTTGTCTATCAGTGTATCAAATTTGATTTAAATCGGACCACTCCTTCTATAACCCAATTTTTTCGATTATCGATTTTTGACACCAAACCTAGCTAAGAACACTCGTAGACGCTTATTGTACAACAGTGTAAATTTTCAAGCACACACACACACACACACACAGACAGACAAAGTTCCATTTATAAATAAGTTTAGATAACTATTGCTGGGTGAATGATTGGATTGTCGGAATATTATTAATTTAGCGTTCTTAAAATGCAATGAAACCCCAAATATGCAACTGTTTGTTCAGCAACTGCAAATTGTCCATAAAATTTTGATCAAAAAGCGCCCTACACTTGTCTATTAAAAATATTTTCTTTTCAGTGTCAATGTAAGGTCATTTGTAAACATCTATGCCAATGATATGACGATACATGGGCACACCGCTAAAACTCTTGACGATCAGAGATTAGCAGTGGACCTCTCTTCCGATCTAACACAAACTTCCCAGCAGTGGTAAAGACTGGTTATTTTTTTGTTATTTTTTTTTTAATCATATCACCTCGAGCAATGTGGTAACGCCACTGATGTGCAGGGGTCTACAAAGAGAAAAAGATTAGGAGATTGAGGAGAAGGACGAACCAGTTAGAAAGGAACAAGAGAAGGATGGGAATACAGGTGTGATGACAGTTGCAAAGGTGGAGAGAAAGTAAAGGATATACAGAAAGAAAGAACTAGGGTCAAGTAGTTAAGAGATGAGTATTGACCTTGCATTTAAATTCGTGGAGGTTGCAGCCGCCAGGAAAGCAAGAATAAGGAAGCGAGTTCCACAGGCGGGAAGTGCGAGAAAAGAAGCTAAAGGAGTAGAATTGTCGTCTGCATTTGGTTGATCTAACTGTGAATGGATGAGATCAAGATGCCAGTTTGGTTGCACGAGTAAACAACTGGTTACATTCAATACCTTGAAAACCAAACTGGGTACATTCCATCACCGTCGATCAGACCCCAAACTAAAGCCTGTCACGAAGAACGGATGTTTCTTGGAGGAGGCTCCGTGCCCTGAGAGAATATTGGGCCTTAAACTCACAACCGAGCTCAAGTGGATCTCTTACATACAATCCATCGCTAAGATGCAGATAAAATTATCGGATCACTGTACCGCTCCAGTAAGTACCTGACTCCTCATACTATCCTCTACCTTTATAACTTCCAGGTCAGGTCGAAAATGGAATATTGTTGCAATATTTGAGCAGGAACTGCCCAGACCTCACTGTCCAGTCTTGATAGAGTTCATAAGCGTCACTGAATCCTTGTTGGAGAAGAATTGTTTTCCAACCTCTAACCTTTCTCTCTCTCTCACAGGCAGGATGTGACGAGTCACTCTCTGCGCAATCACTACTACGATGAAAAGTGTTCGGACGAACTACATTCATTAGTTCCACCAGGTCTAATCTTCACGACTAGGACCACTTACATAGCAGTAAACTTCCCAAATTCTCTTCGTATTCCATCTACGAGAAGTTCCACTTGAACATATTTTTCCCACGAACCATTTCCCAAGAGAATGTTTTCCCGATCTCTTCAACCTTAACTTTTTCAAGTCTACAGTTAACTGTTACCTTCCCCTTTTATACATACAAACTATTACTTAAAGTAACCCTCTACCTCGAGTGTCTATCGGGCCTTGCATAGAGTGAAACTCAGTGTAAAAAAGTTCGCATATAACAATATTGAAATAAATAGTTTTGGAACTCAGCTGATCTGTTCCCCTCTCTTGCTACATTCACCCGACCTTACAGCACGTTTTTTTTTTAATCATCTCACCCCAAGCAAGGCATTCCACTGCCACTATTGCGCATGGGGCTACATAGGGGAAGGTAAAGAGAAGGAGTGGTTAGACATAGGGAATGTTAGGAGGAAGGTGACAGATGAGTAAGGATAGCGAGGATGAGGGTTAGGCAGATGGGAAGAGTGCTTGATAGAATGGGAGCAGGTTAGTGTGTTAGGAGGTGTCTATTGACCTTACATTTAAACTCCTGGAGATTGTAGCCGTCGGGGAAGCAATCGTTTGGAAGAGAATTCCACAGTCGGGAAGTGCGAGGAAAGAAACTGTTGGAATAGAAGTTACGGCTGCATTTTATCGGTATAACTTCATTTAAAAAAGGTAATACTGTGCGTGTAATGGAATTGTCGGAATATTATTCATCTAGAATTCTTAAAACGCAATGAAACACTAAAGTCACAGTTTTACGTTCAGCAGCTGAAAAGAGTCCACAGAGGTCGAGTCAAAAACCACCCTGCACTCGTCTATAGGGTTTTCTCCTCAATGATTATTGAAGGCCGCATCCGACAAGAAGAAACCGTTGGTCGATTCTCTCTCTCCTCCGGTAATAATCATCCGATTTTGCACCATCCGACAAGAAGAAACGGTTAGTCGATTCTCTCTCTCCTCCGGCAATAATCATCCGATTTTGCACCATCCGACAAGAAGAAACGGTTGGTCGATTCTCTCTCTCCTCCGGCAATAATCATCCGATTTTGCACCATCCGACAAGAAGAAACGGTTAGTCGATTCTCTCTCTCCTCCGGCAATAATCATCCGATTTTGCACCATCCGACAAGAAGAAACGGTTGGTCGATTCTCTCTCTCCTCCGGCAATAATCATCCGATATTGCACCATCCGACAAGAAGAAACGGTTAGTCGATTCTCTCTCTCCTCCGGCAATAATCATCCGATTTTGCACCATCCGACAAGAAGAAACGGTTGGTCGATTCTCTCTCTCCTCCGGCAATAATCATCCGATTTTGCACCATCCGACAAGAAGAAACGGTTAGTCGATTCTCTCTCTCCTCCGGCAATAATCATCCGATTTTGCACCATCCGACAAGAAGAAACGGTTGGTCGATTCTCTCTCTCCTCCGGCAATAATCATCCGATTTTGCACTATCCGAAAAGAAGAAACGGTTGGTCGATTCTCTCTCTCCTCCGGCAATAATCATCCGATTTTGCACTATCCGAAAAGAAGAAACGGTTGGTCGATTCTCTCTCTCCCCCGGCAATAATCATCCGATTTTGCACCATCCGACAAGAAGAAACGGTTGGTCGATTCTCTCTCTCCTCCGGCAATAATCATCCGATTTTGCACCATCCAACAAGAAGAAACGGTTAGTCGATTCTCTCTCTCCTCCGGCAATAATCATCCGATTTTGCACTATCCGAAAAGAAGAAACGGTTGGTCTATTCTCTCTCTCCTCCGGCAATAATCATCCGATTTTGCACCAACCGATTATTACCTTTTACGGACGCAGTAAAACGCTTTGATCGGGAAAACTTTCTCCAATGAAAACTACATTCAAATGTTTATCGAGGAGATTTTTTAAAAATCGACATCACCCCATGCAAGGCAGTAAAGCCACTGATATACAAGAGTTTACAAGGCGTGGAAGAATTATGAACAGATATATTAGCATTTAGTGGGAGGAAGAAAGAGTAACAAGAAGGACAGTAGATAGTGACTGACTTTGTAGATTAAAGTTGGCTGGAAAGCATAGAGGCAGAAGGGAGTTCCACACACGAGAAGTGCGAGAAAAAAGGAACCGTTAGCATAGAATTTACGGCTAGATCTAGTCACTTCGAAGACGAATTGATGAGATCTCGATGCTAGTCTAGTTAGTTTAGTGTCATACGTGATACACGCTTGGGCGAACATGTCTTGAAAGTCTTGACTGGGTAGAGGATTTTCCCACAGTAGGTAGTGATTACTTTCTGCAGTGGACTGATTTCCAATCAAGACTATAGAACCCAATCTGTCCTGCTATTTATACCATAGCCGGAGGGAGAAGAGATGGATTTCCTAAGGGTATTTTTACGCAAGTGAATGAAACGAGTTTAACTGGAACTCGAACTCGGCTCTCCGATTTCTCATTCCGAGCCAATATCCACTGCACCACAACGTCTAATCTAAACTTATTTATAAGTGGAACTTTGTTTGTGTATGTGTGTCCGTTACCAATAGACTCCGAAACGGCTGAACCGATTTTCTTGAAAATTTACACAGTTGTACTATAAGCGTCTGCGAGTGTTCTTAGCTAGGTTTTGTGTCGAGGTACCCCCGATAAATATCGAAAATCGATAATCGAAAAAGTCGGGTTATAGAAGGAGTGGTCCGATTTTAATAAAATTTGATACACTCATAGACAAAAACATAAGAAACGATATTCAGAAGTTTCAAGGTTGCAGTTCTTACAATAGTGCAGAAAAGTTGATATCAATACCAGGAAATCAAAATTTGACTTACATTCATTCACTTTTCTTTCAGTCTACGGTTTCGCTTCAACTGAAAACAACTATTGCTTTTTAGTCTTTCGTGCTAACGTCCAAAGAGTCTGAGCTCCAGAACCATGGATTAGTTTTAAAGCTTTCATTACACCCGAGCAGCACCGGGCTATACTGCTAGTATATATATAAAAGGCTAGATGTTTGTGTGTGCGTCTGTTTATCTGACTGTATGTCTGTATTTTTTTCAGCCTTTTTATTTTAGTTTTTGCTTCGGGTTTGGCTCTAAGTAGGTATAATTGTAGTTCTCAGTCTCAGCCATGATGCCATTTACTCAGAGGACTTATTTAACCTTCAAAATTCAGTTTACGACGAAAAAAACTTATTTGATATCGATACCGGGAAATCAAAATTTGACTTACATCCATTCGTTTTTCTTTTAGTCTACGGTTTTGCTTTAACTGGAAACAACTATTGCTTTTTAGTCTTTTGTGCCAACGTCCAAAGAGTGTGAGCTCTAGGACCATGGATTAGTTTTAAAGCTTTCATTACACCCGAGCAACGCCGGGCTATACTGCTAGTTAATTTTAAAATTAAAAACGTCTAGGTGCCATAGCGAATAGCTCATCTGAACAATTACAATGAAAGTTATATAGTTATAGAAAAAGCAACAAAACTTGATGAAGAGTTGCCTGATTAATCGTCACAAGGCATTGTAAATAATGGTGAACATACAACTAAATAAAATTTAATTGCACTTTATTTTTTTGAAGAATGAAACTGATAAACGAAAACGGAAATTATTTATGACTTAATCTAATAGATCACAAGAAGTCAAGATGAGTAATGTTATTGTGTAAAATACTTCAATACGCTTGTATGTAAAAATTCTACAAGGCAATTTAGTATGATAGATGCCACCTTATGAACGCTGAGCCATCGGTCTTTAAGTGGCACTCCCGGAATTAATATGAAAATATGTTTGACAAAAAAGAAAAATAAAGATGAATAGTTGCTATGATAAATCAATTATGATTGATTGATCAGTTATGTTTGATCAGTATGCATGCAGTAGAGACTGAGAGCTTTTACAAGCAGCTCCGAGAGTTCGTCGCGAGATTTGCAGCAAAGAAATAAGTTGCTTGACCTTGACCCCCACTACTTTTTATATTAATAAGATCATGGGACACATCTGTATTTAGAAACCCGTAGTGATTACGTAAAACATTTTTTCTTTTTCATTTTTATGATCGAATATCCTTTATGGCAGTAATTATTAGACACTCTGGTTATAGATGTGGCATTTCAATGTGGTGTTATGATTAGCAAGCTTGTCTTGCTAGAACAGATTACAGCTGAGTAATGAGTTCGATCCTCACTGGTTTCTTAATACATTCGGCCTTTTGTCACGCGCTTAGAAAATCACCAACCCCCCCCAAGTACCAATCAATGATGCATGTTTTCGGTATACTAGGAGAACCCTCCTAGCGATCAGTCTATCATTGATACCTTTTGGAAGCTCTTCCAAATGATCAGTTATTGATGCCTTCATGGCAAAACCAACACCAGATTCTCTCCTTCCTTCCACTCAACCATCCGACCGTGCATTGAATACTGTTTAATTGGAGTAGATAGACTAAACTATCGCCCGGTTCACACCCCACCCACGTCTATTGAACAGGTGAAGAGGCTCATCCCTTGTTTCCTGTTTAGGATGTGGTTTCCGGTTTTCTCTTTTCCAATCTTTTCACTCTTACGTAGCCCCCTGCGCATCAGTGGCGTTTTCGCCTCGCTTGGGGTGATATGATTAAAAAAAAAAAAAAATCTGGTCAGGCGCCCCTGCTGTTCATCTCAGTGTTCTCGACAAGCTTCAAAGGAGAATCTGTAATGTGATAGGTTCCGATCTGGCAGCTCGACTTCAGCCACTTTCTCACCGACGGGATGTGGATTTCCTTTGTCTCTTCTACAAGTATTTTCATGGCTTCTGCTCCGACGAACCCCCCTCCTCAAGAATTTACTCGTGCAACTAAGTCCCACCCATTTACAGTTAAATCAACCAAATGCAGCCGACAATTCTACTCCATCAGCTTCTTTTCTCACACTTCCCGCCTGTGGAACTCCTTTCCATATACTTGCTTTCCTGACGGCTACAACCTCCAGGAAGTTAAATGCAATGTCAATTTTTATTTCTTATCCACTTGACGCCCGATCTTTCTACATCATCCCGTAAATATTGTTCTTTTCATTTCTCTCTACCTTCGCAACTGTCGTCACACCTGTGTTCCCATCCTTCTCTTACACTTTCTCTGACACCCTTTGTAATTGGTTCGTCTTTCTCTTCACTCTCCTCCTGCCTAAACTTTCACTCTCTTATGTAGCCCCCTGCGCATCAGTGTCGGTACCGCCTTGCTTGGGTGGGGGGTGAAACGATAAATCTACTTTCAAAAGAAATTCCAAGGAGACAAAATTTATTAAGAACTACAATGGACAGGAATTATAAAGTGCTCTGATCACCTACACCCTGAGAAGAAGTGCGATAATGACATACTTCACAGTACAGACCAGAGAAAAAAAATTCTGTTCTGGCGCACAACAATACATCATTGTAAATCACTTTGTCTCTTTTTCGGGTGTTGCTTGAGTTGTCTGATTAATTAATTTCTTTTTTTCTTTCACAACGTATAGAAGTAAAAAAGAATAAGGCCGGATTTTCAGGTCATGATATTCTTCAGTTCAAAATCGGTCATTTTACTACCGCATTAATTCGGAAAACCAACGTTACTTATGAACTAGATCTTCAGAAAGTGAGGCGCATCGTTGAGGGTAAACACAAACACAAACACAAACACGCGGACCTTAGGAGCAAAGCAGCTGTAGCACCTACAACAGTCAAAAAATATCTTGCCCAAATCAGCAAAGCAATGAAAGGACATAATTCAAATTGCACGGTTTGAATACTGAATATTTCCAGAATAAGACCTACGCGCAATTCAAGGTAGCAGCTTACTAAAGGGAGTTGTTTTGTGGACGTAATAATATTAAATTATGACGAGGATAGATAACAGTTGACCCTAAACCTGTATTATTCATTTACGTGTGGCATCAGTTGGTCACGAGAAACCTTGTATCTGCGCCCAAAGAGTTACGAATCAGTTGCTGGTGGCGGTGCAGCATTTGTTATGGCTGTACAGGCCCACACGAGAGTGACAGTCTCGATTGTAACGGATGCATGTGAAGACGCCAACCCCCGATGTCGCTTTGTTGTTTTCTTTCCGTCGAGCACGTTTCTCTTCGGTGACTTCGCTTCTCCTCTCCTCACTCCAGCCCTCGGTGTAAATCGCTTCTCTAGCGCGAGTGATCGTTGGCGACGTCTTCCCACCTCTCAATGCCTATGTTCATCGCCATCGTGTTGCTTTTGCAGACGTCTTTAAAGCGAAGATGAGGTCGCCCTCGTGTCTTCTTGTTGGTGAGTATTCATTTAGAGTTCTTAAAATACTAATGTAACACTAAATGCACATTATTACACCCAGCAACTGCAACCTGTCCATAAACATTTGGTCGTAAATCGCATTTCGCTTTTCGGCAAGAATAATTCAGGAAATAATTGGGGGTTCGCTTGGTCTGTTTTATCCCACGTGTGATATTGCCCCAACTGTTTATTGTTGTGGAGGAATATCCTGTCTTATCCAGGAATGGGTATGGCCCGGGCTATAAAAGACCGGGATTAGAACGAAGTGATCGAGAGTGTTCGTGATTATACGGAAGTCTTCGTCCTTATCCGAGAGTGATCGTGATTATACGAGAGTTATCGACTTTAGTCGAGAGCCATTGGCCTTAGACAAGAGTTAGACGTCACTAGACGGAAGCCTTCTTCTCAAGACGGACGCATACGTCCTATACCGAGACATTACCTTCTTAATTGTTATTCGTGTTAACTGTTCGTTGGTGTACTTGTATTTGGTTTATTGTTCTGGGGTATAATAAATCACTATTTATATATACTCAGTGTTAAGAGTTATTTCTTGCACTATTCTTTCTCTGTTTAGCCCCTCCCGGGATAAAACAATTATTAACCTTCAAAATGTTTTGATGGGGAAAATTTCTCCAATGAAAACCAGATTTAAGATTTCAACAAAAACTTGTTCACGTCAAAACCTGCTTGATAAGTATCAATAAATCACGCCAAGATTGCAGTGGTTCCTGAATCATCCTCTCGGGAGCCTGTTGCACAAAGTAGTGACTCTTTGAAAGAAACTGCTTGAATGGAACATTTCCTTTTTTTTTATCAATGGAATACAAATAAAATAAGAAAGGTTCGCTTTTGTATACATAGTCTTCACTGTAAAAGATTGGTCGGAACTGTTAGAACTATGTAATGTAAACCGTCAGAACATTTTCCGTTGATGTATATATTTTAATCGTTTATTATCGTTATTAATGGCGGATGTCGTGGTCCAGTGTATATCGCTCGGAACGAGAAATCGGAGAGCCGAGTTCGAATTCCAGGTGAATTCCTTGCATTCACTTAAGCGCAAATATCCTTGGGAAAGGTATTAATCCGTCTCTTCCTTCTAGTTATGGGTTAAATAACAGGACAGATAGGGTTCTATAGCCTTGGCTGGCAACCAGTCTACCGCAAAAAGTAATGGCAACCGCATCATCATTTATCCATCACACCCAGATGGTGCATAGGGCAGCAACTTTTTGTTGCTGTTTCTGGAACAAACTGCTTTTTTTACGGGGCAGAGTTGTTAGCCCTGCAGCCAACCCTCAGACATGGAGGACCGGTGGACCATTCTTGGTCCTTACGTTTACAGAATCTGGTATTACCGAATGGTCACCCATTTAAGTACTGACCAGGCTCGATGGCAGCCTACTGCAGGATAATCTTCTGTCCAGTCAGTCAGGTCTCGAAAGGAACATGATCGCCCAAAGCGTGTAACAGGTATGACACTTAACTGACTGATTGAATATAATAGTTAGAAACATGTTTAAGGGTTTTACTGGGCATAAAGTGGGGGATTGGCTTTCTATTGTTATGAAGTAATAAGCTGAGTCCCCTCTAATTAATACTTAATAATATAATACATATCTTCTCCCTCTAGCTATGAGTCAAATAACAGGACAGATTGGGTTCTATAGCCTTGACTGGCAACCAGTCTACCACAGAAGGCAATGGCAACCTACTGCGGGATAATATTCTGCCCAGTCAATCATGTTTCTTTCGAGACGTGATCGCCCATGCGTGTATCACGTATGACAATTAACTGACTGATAATCGTTTATAATTTTAATCGTATATATTTTAATGTCAGTAGAACTCAAAGGTTACAGAGATCAAAGTGAAATAGAACGAGAAGTCTGAAAATGAGGAGGGTTGAGTAAAGGAACAGGCAGTGGGAAAGTAACTGAAACTGAAATGCCAGGTCAGGACCAATAATGTTGCTGATTCTTTGGATTTTATCAAAAACCTCTAAATATATAATAGAAGCACCGGACCATATTATGGCAGCAATATTCTAAGCATGGACGAATATAGAATGTTGAATATATAAGATAGATTCTGGAGAGAAAAAAATTGTTTAGCACGACACTCAACACCAGAAAAACATGATTTTTTCTTTATTTTTATAACCGATTAAAAGTTATTAATTTAGGATTAAAATCTTAATTAGTGAATATTCCCGAATTAGCAGCTCAGATACAGTCACTTTTTCACCGGTGCAATGGGGCTTAACTGTGTCTCTTCTACAAATACTTTCACGGCTTCTGCTCCGATGAACTTAGCTCTCTGGTGCCCCCTATGTATGAATATACTCGAGCAACAAGATTAGCAACTAGGTCCCACCCTTTTACTGTGAAACCAATAAATTGCAAACGCAAATTCTACTCCATCAGCTTCTTTTCTCGCACTTCCCGCCTGTGGAATTCCCTTCCATTTACTTGCTTCCCCGAGAGATACAATATCCAAGAATTTAAATGTAAAGTCAATAATCATCTCCTATTTCACTGACTTGCATCCTCTTCCTCATGCTCTTTTCTCCGTCCACTCTACTCTCATCAGTATTCTCATCCTTCTCTTACCCACTTCCTGATACCTCCTATAACCTGTCACTCTTTCTCATAACTTTCCTATGTAAACTGCCTTGCTTGGGGCGATATGATTATGAGAGAAATTCTCTTCAGATAAGGCATTTGAAAAGGCATAATGTAAAATATGAACCAGTTTTTGTTTTTGTTTTTAATAAATAAATCGTAAAGAAATTCGTTTTGTAATAAAATAAATTGAATTTCTTATTTTTTATTAATATAATGTTTTCAGTAGTCTGAATAATTATCGAAACGTTAAAGAACGTCATAAAAAAACGTAGGGTCCATTGGGAATGGGAGGGGAGCTGAAAAATTTACACGAGCCACAAGATTAGCAATTAGGTCCCACCCGTTTACTGTGAAACCAATAAAATGTAAACGTAAATTCTACTCCATCAGCTTCTTTTCTTGCACTTCCCGCCTGTGGAATTCCCTTCCATTTACTTGCTTCCCCGAGAGATACAATATCCAAGAATTTAAATGTAAAGTCAATAATCATCTCCTATTTCACTGACTTGCATCCTCTTCCTCATGCTCTTTTCTCCGTCCACTCTACTCTCATCAGTATTCTCATCCTTCTCTTACCCACTTCCTGATACCTCCTATAACCTGTCACTCTTTCTCATAACTTTCCTATGTAAACTGCCTTGCTTGGGGCGATATGATTATGAGAGAAATTTTCTTCAGATAAGGCATTTGAAAAGGCATAATGTAAAATATGAATCAGTTTTTGTTTTTGTTTTTAATAAATAAATCGTAAAGAAATTCGTTTTGTAATAAAATAAATTGAATTTCTTATTTTTTATTAATATAATGTTTTCAGTAGTCTGAATAATTATCGAAACGTTAAAGAACGTCATAAAAAAAACGTAGGGTCCATTGGGAATGGGAGGGGAGCTGAAAAATTTACACGAGCCACAAGATTAGCAATTAGGTCCCACCCGTTTACTGTGAAACCAATAAAATGTAAACGTAAATTCTACTCCATCAGCTTCTTTTCTTGCACTTCCCGCCTGTGAAATTCCCTTCCATTTACTCGTTTTCCCCGGCAGCTACAATCTCCAAGAATTTAAATGTAAAGTCAATAGTCATCTCCTATCTCACTAACCTGCATCCTCTCTCTCATGCTCCTTTCTCCGTCTACTCTACTCTCATCAGTATTCTCACCCTTCTCTTACCCACTTCCTGACACTTCTCACCCTTCTCTTACATTACTTCCTGACGTCTACTTGCTCCCTCGACAGCTACAATCTCCAAGAATTTAAATGTAAAGTCAATAGTTATCTTGTATCTCTCTAAACTGCATCCTCCCTCTCATGCTCTTTTATCCGTCCATTCTACTCTCATCAGTATTCTCATCCTTCTCTTACCCACTTCCTGATACCTCCTATAACCTGTCACTTTCTCATAACTTTCCTATGTAAACTGCCTTGCTTGGGGCGATATGATTATGAGAGAAATTCTCTTCAGATAAGGCATTTGAAAAGGCATAATGTAAAATATGAATAAGTTTTTTTGTAATTGTTTTTAATAAATAAATCGTAAAGAAATTCGTTTTGTAATAAAATAAATTGAATTTCTTATTTTTTATGAACATAATGCTTTCAGTAGTCTGAAGAATTATCGAAACTTTAAAGAACGTCATAAAAAAACGTAGGGTCCATTGGGAATAGAGGGGAGCTGAAACGGCGATGAAAAATTATCACTTCATTCGGACTGATATCCTTATACTTGTTGTATTTATCACAACATTTTGATCATTATGCTCTCCAGCCTTATTTGAGTGTTTGTGGATTTTAATATATCTGTTCTAATAGCTTTCTCGCTACAATTTAGTGACATTGATGACCATGTAAAGATTGTCTTTACATATTTGCTCACATCCACTATATATATAAGATAATTCGTTTGCTACGAATTAAATTAGAAAAAAAAAAAGACGAAAATAGAAATCTTACAAATACGAGAGTTATGAGTGGTGAAGATTTACCTACCCGACCCACTTCCTCACCTCCACTACGAATACCAATTTTCTGAGGTTTGGGCATTGAAATACAAATTTGTGTTTAGAAGGCCTAATTTAGGTACATTTATTTTGAAATAGTTCCTGGTTGAGCTGTTAAGACGAATCAGCTCAGTTGATTGCTTCCTCTATGTAGTTAGTGGTTGCAGGTTCAAATCCTGCTAAATGACACATTTACTTAAAATAAATGGCTGGTAGAGTTTTATTTTTAATCATTTCATCATAAGAAAGGCGGTACCGCCACTGGAGCACAGGAGGCTACATAAGAGAAGAGTAAAAGTTTAAGCAGGAATGAGGAGAAATACGAACCATTTACAGGGAGTGTCGGAGAAAGGGCAAGAGAAGAATGGGAATACGAGTGTGAAAACAGTTGCGAGGGTAGAGTGAGAAAGGAAAAGAACACGATACACGAAGTGATGGGAAAAGAACGAGAAAGGGACTGGAGTCAAGTGGACAAGAGATGGGAATTGACATTGCATTTAAATTCTTGGAGATTGTAGCTGTCAATGAAGCAAGTATACGGAAGGAAGTTCCACAGGCGAGACGTGCGAGAAAAGAAGCTGATGGAGTAGAAATAGCGGCTGCATTTAGTTGATTTAACTGTAAAAGGGTGGGACCTTGTTGCCAATCAGGTTGCTCGAGTAAATTCCTGTGGATGAGGACATCAGTGAGCTAAACTCGTCGAAGCAGACGCCATGACATTTTTTGTAGAATAGACAGAGGGAAGCCACATCCCGTCAGTGAGAAAGTAACTGGAGTTGAGCTGCCAGCTCGGTAGCGATCACGTTACAGATTCTCTTTTGGAGCCTGTCAAGAACCCTAAGATGAATGGCAAGGGCACCCGACCAGATATGCCAACAGTAAACATACTGTTTAATTAAAATAAGAATATCTACTCAAATACGAGTATATATTAAAAATGATGTTCGAAATATATATATATACATATATAGAGTCATCCGCAGACAGATCTGTTTCGCTGTATCACAGCTCATTAGTACGGTTAGACTCCGATTGCTTTTAACCCAGGATTGAAACCTGACCGAATTGGCTTCAGTCGGCGATTCTACCGCTGAGCTATGGGCGCTCGGTAGAATAAGGCAGACTTTTTAGCGTGTATGTTATCATTATACACCCCCAATAGCCAGAGTGCTCTAATTCATTACTGAATGAGCTATGAAACCTATATATATATATATATATATATATATATATATATATAGGTTTCATTAAATATTATAGATATATTATGTGTATTTATTTTATATAGTTCTCTGATTATGTTTTTCATGTTAAGATGAAATTCATCAAGGAAGGCACCACATTTTTTGTTAACCCAAGTGTTTCAATCTCCTCTGAGATCATCCTCAGGTGTGGATTACAAAAATAAACTTAATGTAAATGTAATCTTTGTGATATTGACTTTTTAAAACACGCGTGAACGCGCTCTGCAAAAAAAAAAAAAAAAAGAAAAGAAGCCTTCCCAATACAAGGAGGTAACAAGAGATGGTAAATTGCAAAATGGTGTTAAATGTTAGTCAACTCAAATTTTAAAAAATTGCTACTATACTCGTAATATACATAAATTCTGTTCAGTGTTTGTGGGTTGTCTTTAATATAGAGGGCCTCGAGAATGTTTTTTATGATTTCGTGATGTAGTCAACAAGTATTTTCTTGTATTTAAATGTTGTGAGATAAAACTCATATCCGATAAATGGAGTGTAAGACTTTTAGATATGGTTGTAAACCCAACATATATACTTACTTTTTAGTTGGATATATTCAAAGAACATTTAAATTGATATACAATGTTGGTCTTTTCCAAATCACTAGTTGACGAAGAAGAGCTATTGCCCCTGATTAATCTTGTATTAAATTTAGTATACGAGGGTCATTCAATAAATAAGGTGGATTTTTCGGTATAAGGACTTCTAATACAGATAGAAGCTTACGTTTTAAAAACATGTTTTTCTTTTACTTCTTGTTCAGAGGGATTTAATATTTTTTTGCAGATTGAAAAAAAACTTTGAAAGTTTTGGAGATTAAAAAGATGGCCGACCAAGAAGCATGCTCCATGATTGAACAGAGGTCAGTTATCAAGTTTTTGGTTGCTGAAGTGTGCAAACCAGTTGAAATTCATAGGGGAATGTTAACTGTGTATGGTGCCACATGTTTCAGCCAAAATGTCTACAAGTGGGCTAAATTGTTTAAAGAATGACGGAGCAGTGTTGAGGATGAAGACAGGCCTGTGAGATCTCCTGAGGTGACCGAATCAGTCAATGACCTGATTCAGTCTCACAGAAGGGTGACAGTGGATGACATTGCAAGGATTTTGAGCCTATCTGTTGGAACAGCACACAAAATTGTCCATGATGACTTTGCCTACTCGAAGGTCAGCTGCCGGTGAGTGCCAAAGATGCTTACTGCAGAGCACAAACAGAAGAGGGTCGAGTTGGGAACTGCTCCCTCATCCCCTTTACAGCCCAGACCTTGCCCCTTCAGACTTTCACCTGTTTAGTCCCTTGAAAGCGTTCACGAAGGGCACAAATTTGAAAGTGACGATGAGGTCAAAAGTGCTGTGAACAATTGGCTGAGACATCAGTCCAAAGATTTTTATGCTGAGGGAATACGGAAGCTTGTGCACAGATGGGAAAAGTGTGTGAAACTGCTGGAAGACTACGTTAAAAAAAAGTAAGCTTCTATCTGTATTGGATGTCATACTGAAAAATTCACCTTATTTATTGAATGACCCTCGTAGTATTTGATTAGTTTTATTTTCTTACTGTAATCAGTAGGGAATTTATTCGTACTATATGAGATTTTTTAAGGATTTTTTCATCTTGTTTATAGTTAAAATTCATTTGATTATGGTATAGTGTCGGTTGATAATGTTTAGTGTTATTTGATAAAGTTTTATGTTTTATTTAATTCATGCTAATATTTGTAATGTCTCATTGAATTTGTTTATCGATAATGTTATTAGGAATGTCATTATTATTGAGCGTCTTTTTAATGTTTTTTTTTAATTAAGTGCAGAAAATCTTTCCGTAGAAGAGTTAACTTTTGCACAGTTTACTAAATTTTTATAATAGCTATTTTGTAGTAGTTAGGGCGTTCACTTTTATAGTTGAGGGTGCACGTATTGATGCTAGTTCAGTCAGTTAAGTGCCATACGTGATACACGCTTGGGTGATCATGTCTCGAAAGAAACATGACTGAATGGGCAGTAGGTTGCCATTTCTTTCTGCAGTAGACTGGTTGCCAGCCAAGGCTATAGAACTCAATCTGTCCTGTTATTTGACCCATAACTGGATGGAAGAAACCGATTAATACCTTTCACAAGGGTATTTGCGAGTAAGTGAATGCAATAAATTCAACTGGAATTCGAACTCGGCACCCCGATTTCTCGTTCCGATCCGATATCCGCTGCACTACAACGCACATTCAAATGTGATGCTAGTTAGTTTTTTTATATTGGGGAAGTAGTAAATGTATTATTATTATTGGTGTCTATCACTATATCAAGAAAAGGAATTTTATTATTGTTGCGAAGTTCATATGTGCATTTAAGAAAAGAGTTTTTTAAAAAAATTCTTGTAGTTCGTGCATTTCATCTTTTTTAAACTAAGATGATAATATTATATATATATGCTCACTGGATGGATTTTTTTCTTATGGTGCTAAATATCTTATTTTCAAGATTAACCATGTCGAAGTTACTAAATGTTCGCCCAAGATATTGTTTGTAGACATTATTTTAGAGGTCATAGAATGGAATCTTAGTAGTACAGGTCAAAAGTAGTTTTCACAATATATTAGATTTGTTTTTTAGTTGAGAGCGAGATGGATTGCTGTAATTTTTTTTCTTATAATCATATCGCCCCAAGCAAGGCAGTTTACTGCCACTGTTTTGCAGGGAGTTGCATAGGAGGAAAGTTATGAAAAAGAGTGACAGGTTATAGGGGGTGTCAGGAAGTGGGTAAGAGAAGGATGAGAATACTGATGAGAGTGGAGTGGACGGAGAAAAGAGCATGAGAGACAGGATGCAGGTTAGTGAGACAGGAGATGACTACTGACTTTACATTTAAATTCTTGTCGGGGAAACAAGTAAATGAAAGAGAATTCCACAGGCGGGAAGTGCGAGAAAAGAAACTGATGGAGTAGATATCCACTGGTTCAAAAAATCCTATTCTCAGAACTCTCATCTGGCAGAAGATGATGTGGAGCCCCACGACAGAAATCGATCCGGTCAATTAGACAACGGAAGATGCAGAAAGAATCAAATGTGCAAAAGCAGTCCAGGAAAAAAAAAATAAATAAATAAAAAAGAAGCAAAACAAAATAAAAAAATGTTCTTCGAAAACACCAGAAGATAAGTTCGAAGAAACGAAGAGACCCCCCCCCCAAAAAAAAAAACAAAACAAAAACAAAAGCCCTTATATCCTACCATGCGGTGACTGTAGACGTTGCTTCAGATCCAACATGGGGCTCATTTCACACAGAACGAAAGGTCAATGAGCACCGTCATACCCGGCATCAAGTTCCACCAACGACGGCTTGTTTAATTTTTGGCTGTTCAACTTGCTGCCAAACGTATAGTCCATCTTTTTGGTTAGACCTTTCTTCTCACTTTCCTTTGTCACCTTTTCTAGGAGTTTATGCAATATTCTCTCTGTATCTTCTATCAACTCTTCTTCTTCTTTTATGTGCCGTGTCACTTCAAGACGTACGAAATCATACACTTTTACATATCCCTACGCCTAATGGCTCTTAGCACGCTTTCTCCTGTTACGCCACCCAATTCCTGCTCTGCCATACACTTGCTCAAGACCCTCAAGTATGTTACGCGTTGCTTTCTCCTGTCTATCTTTCCCTTTACCTGACCTCTGAGTATCATATTCTCCAAGTCCTCCTTCCTCATTACATGCCCGAAGAACTTCAGCTGTTCTTTCCTGGTGTTAGGTATTAGTTTCTTTTTCGTTTCCATCTTGTCCAAAACCTCATCGTTGCTTGCATGTTCGGTCCATGGTATTTTCAGCATCCTTCTGTAGAACCCCATTTTAGTTGCTTCAAGTCTCTTCTTCATCTTTTTGGAGATTGTCCAGCATCCACTGCTATACTGAAGAACAGACATCACATAGCAATCCAGTATTCTCTTCTTTGTTTTTAACGAAATTTTCTTTTTTCTCAAATCCACTTTCTGATAACCTTCTGATAATTCTGATAAAACCTAAGTTGTGGGGAGTATCGGCTGTGTTAGTGAACTGACCTTGTACCAGACATGGCTGACCATCCCTATAGCTACAGTGGTGACCCCTCCTGCTTCAATATAACATTAAAATATTTTTTTTACTCAGCTTCTGAAATGCACTTTGGTCATGCCAGTTCGCCTTCAGATCTCAGAGTCACACTTTCCGTCTTCTGTTAGAACCCCTTCCCCATCCATATCTGTATCTGATTGAGTTTAGTATCTCTGTAGTTGGCGTTCCTCTTTTTACTGATGGTCACTTGTTAACACTGTGATCGCCAAATCATAGTAAATCTTTTAGTTCTTTCAGGATTGCTTTGCTGTAAAGTCTAATGAGAAGACTTTCCAACAAGATAGGATAGGACACTAGTTCAGAGTCTGAGTTTGGGCTTTTTCTAAACAGCATATCAACCTCTGTGGGTTATTTAATGCCAAAAAGTTAGGTTTTAAGGTATTTTTATATTTCAAATTTTAAAAAAATGTTCGGTTATTGTGAGGAGGTTGATTTAGTCAGATTTTGGTGAAAAAGTTATGTTTTTAGAAAATTCAAAATGTCTTCCTGTTTTGTATTTTTGAAAAGTAGCTTAAAAAACACAAAACTGGTGGTTATATTTTTTCTTCGATTTTCTTAAAAATGTATTGCTGGAATTTTTACGATAAATGTATATTTTTATACTTATAGTGTTTTGACCTTATTTTCGGGATGTAAATAACAATTTTCCCATAGCTGGGACCCTAACAGATGTTACCACTCCAGGTCAAGGTGGACCAGGGAACAACAGCAATTAAGAGGTGGTTACATGCTCCTAACAACCTCCCAATCAGAGGCATTGCTGCCGGATGCAGTTTATCGTCATACCCAGGACAGACACAAGTTTTGTATGAATTTTGGAGACGAGGAGTTATCATTTTTTGCAATATTTATATTCAATCTTCTTAATCTTTGCTCTTTTTATCACAACATTTCGGTCGTTGTGCCCTTTGAACTTCCTAAGGTGTATAATATATATGCAATATTTATCATTTACCAATTTATACAGGAATACAAACAAAAACAATTTATGCGCATTATGTTTTCTGGTTATTGGCGTATAAGTCTGCCATCTTCTGCCGAGCGCCCATAGCCCAGAGGTAGAATTGCCGACTGACGCCCATTCGGTCGAGTTTCAATCCTGGGTTAAAAAGCAATCGGATGTCTAACCGTACTGATGAGCTGTGATACGGCGAAACAGATCTGTCTGCGGATGACTATATTATGTTTATATATATGTACAGTACTATGCAAATATATTAGGACAAGAACTATTTTATCTTTTATGAGGCATATTGACTGAAAATAATTTAATTAAAGTAATTTTATTTCATTTACTCAACAAATCCTTTAACAAGAAAAAATACTTGTTACGAAATAAATTTGATATTTAGTATAATAGCCTTTTGCTTTGATCACAGCCTTCATTCTGTCAGGCATTGACATCGTAAGCTTCTTCAATGCATCTAATGGTATCTCCTGCCATGTAGCTTGTATTTGTTCCCAAAGTGTGTCTTGCGAAGTAACATTAGATTTATCAATTTTTTTATTCAAAATATCCCATAGATGTTCAATACGATTGAAATCAGGGCTTTGTGAGAGCCAATTCAAATTCCGAAGCCTTCCTTCCTCTTCCTTTTTAGTTTTTTTTCCTTTCAAAGGTTTGGCTTTTCACCCTGTATTTGAATTTCATTGAGGTTTTTAGGAAAATCTCCCCTGTCCTAATACTTTTTCATAAGTGTTAGAACGGGGTGATTTTAAACTTTATTTTGATGCCTCATAAAACAGAAAATACTTCTTGTCCTAATACTTTTGCACAGTACTGTATATATAGGTATATGTTTGCATAAATGTATATTTATGTATATGTATATATGTATGTATGTATGTATATACACACACACACACACACACACACACACACACACACACACACACACATATATATATATGCTTTTTTAATCATATCGCCCAAAGCAAGGCAGTTTACTGCCACTGGTGCGCAGGGGGTTACATAGGAGGAAAGTCATGAGAAAGAGTGACTCATTATTAGGGGTGTCAGGAAGTGGGTAAGACAAGGATGATGAGAGTGAAGTGGACGGAGAAAAGAGCATGAAAGAGATAGAGAGAGAGAGAGAGAGAGAGAGAGTGTGGATGCAAGTTAGTGAGATAGGAAATGACTATTGACTTTGCATTTAAATTGTTGGAGTAAACGAAAGGGAATTTCACAGGCTGGAAATGCGAGAAAAGAATGCTGAGGGGGTAGAATTTGCGTTTACATTTTATTGGTTTCGCAGTAAAAGTGTGGGACCTAGTTACTAATCTTATATATATTATGCTCTCATTACAATTGAGCTCTCTGGAGAAGAACATTTTAAAAACAGTTTCCACTTCGGCTATAATGCGTGACTCTTCAGAAATGAATTGAGTTCTCTCGGTGACTGGCGTCTGTATACACTGCTTACATACAAAACGTTAAAATTTCCCTTCTCTGACCCCCATGCGCCGATGGCTTAGGGAGTAGAGACTTCGACTGACACCAAATCGGTCGAGTTTTCGATCCCGGCCAGAAACAAGTGAATATGTCTAGCCACACTGATGAGCTGTGATACAACGAAACAGGCTTGTATGTGGATGACTAATATATATATATGTAAACATATCACTATACTCGTTTCGAAAAACCCTTCGAGTATATACACGGAAGGAAAAAAATGGAAAGAAAGAGCTAAGCACGTGAACAGCAGTCAAAGTACGTAGCCCAAAGAAAAAAAACCCGAGACGAGTAATCTATAACAAAAAATCGCTCAGTACGTAAGCAGAGCAGACAAAATAGCAGAGCAGACAAAATAGACACTATTATATATATATATATATATATATATATATATATTGTGTGTATTATTTGTGTGTATTACTGTATCTATTTGGCAGCATATACTTAGACAAGAAAATAATAAACGAAAACTTAAAATTCTAGAAGCTATCTACATCAAACAGTTAAAACCTAGCCCAAATAAAATAAAGTTAGACACCTCTACTAACATACTTCAATGCCTATAATCGACGGGAGAGGTCATAGTTATTATACTTACCCCCTACACCATAGTAGCAGCAGTTCCCAGACCAATCCCCTCATGCCACTATACTCTCATTTGACCAAAAACCCACTACCACCATTCCTTCTCGGCCTACAGCCATGTGCGACACAAAAAATGGACCTGTCTAATTTTCTCTGTATAACTCCACTCTGTTAATAATTTAAATGTTCTATGTTCACTGAAGATTAAATGTTCATCCTTTGATAATGGCTTATGTAAGCCGAAAGCTCAGACCTGATAAAAAAATCAACAATTATTGCGATTTCTTGTCGTCTTTCCATGACAACACTATCAAGCTAATCAGATCTTACGAACGGATCTTACACAAAAGAAATAGACAGAACTTGTCTATATTATTTAATGAAACCTGTATTAATATATATATATATATATATATATATATATATATATATATATATATATATATAAGTCCAAGTTTGCCATATATGTGTGTGTACATGCCTGTGTGTGTGAAAATTGAGATATAAGTTTGTAAATACTATATAAATAAATGAAAAAAGGAAAATTGTTTTACAAACGCATTTCGTTCTCTAAGGACCTTTATGAAAGTGGCAGCGGAAGTTTTATTTCGTCACTTGTATTTATGCAGAAGAGTAAATAGAAAATAATTAAAAATACACAACTACAACAACATTTGCTCCATTTCTTTTATTTGACAATTAATTACATCAGTTAGCGTCTTCTATATTTCTTTTTCCTTGTACAATAAACTCGAAGATTATTTTAATAGCGTTTTCAAATTCAAAATTAGAATATTTGACGATAATTTCACCTCGCTTGAGTGTATGATTACATATTACGAAATAAAATCTCCATATTTACCTGATAAAGTTCGTCAACAGACGACACATGTTGGTAAAGAAAAGTTTTCCGTTTGTCTTATATATTATTGGGCATTGAAGTCAACACCAAGCAGCGATAGTGTGTTTATCGTCACGTCATGGTTTCAATATTCATTTTTATATTTACATAGATTCCATCCCTAATAATGAACTTTTTAACTCATAAATATATAGCATATCTTAGATATATATATACATATATATATTTAATCATATCACCCCGAGCAAGGCGGTAACGCCACTGATGCGCATGGGGCTATGTAAGAGTGAAAAGATTGGAAAAGAAAAAGTCGGAAACCACATCCTAGACAGGGAACAAGGGATGAGCCTCTTCACCTATTCAATAGACGTGGGTGGAGTGTGAACCGGGCGATAGTTTAATCTATCTACTCCAATTGAAAAAGAAAAAAGAAAAGAGTAAAAAAATTGGAAAAGAGAAAGCCGGAAATCACATCCTAAACAGGGAACAAGGGATGAGCCTCTTCACCTGTTCAATAGACGCGGGTGGAGTGTGATATATATATATATATATATATATATATATATATATATAATCAAGAAAGAAAAGTTGACTATTTTTACAAATCCATTGGTAATATATTTCGCGGCTCCCACCGCATGTCAAACCAAATTCATAAAACAACAAATGGTTCAAATTCATCCAGATAAATTCAAGTTAAATAAAAAAAAGGAAAAAAGAAAAAAAAATGAAAAAGAAGTGTTTTTGGTTCTACACAAGCCTTCGCCATAAAAAATCAAATGTTATGTGCGGGTGGTATGGCTGTTGGTTTTAAGAACTGAGCTGCTTGACCCTTATACGTCGAAAACGATGGGAGAGTCTAATTTTAGAAAGTCGTGAGGGAACATTTTGGCTCGTATGCTGGCTAGTTTATGTGAGGTTCTATTCCTTATATGATGTGTCTCATCAGAATACTTGGTTCATGTACTTTTGATAATCCGTAGAAAATGTGTTTTTTTTTTTTCTTACTGATGTGCGATTAGTTTTAACCAGGATATATGAAATAATTTATTGATTTATCTCTATTTTTTCGGAGAGTTCGCCGTCTATTTTTTCGGAGAGTTTTTCTGGCTACCAGTGTAGTTTAACTGGTGTTGCCGTTATTATATCCTAGATATATCCAGACCCTTTTGGGGCTCCTAGGCTAAGGAAATTATAATCTGTATTGCTGGTAAAGTTTTCTTTCCAAAATGTATTGGTCGTAAAATCGGTACTGCTGGTAAAATTGGTATTGCTGGTAAAATTGGTATTGCTGGTAAAATTGGTATTGCTGGTAATACTTTTTTCTAAAATGTATTGCAGGTATTTTTAATATAAAAATTTATAGTTTTGAGCCTAGTTTGGAGGTTAACTATTTGTCCATAGCTGGGACCCTAACAGGTACTAATCGGAAACAACAGCAATTAAGAGGTGGTTTTAAGTTCTACGCCACTCAACACCTGCCAATCAGAGGCATTGCAGCCGGATGTAGTTTATCGTCATACCCAGGACGAACAGTTCTTTAATTATTTTATAAGTGCTTTCATAATATGATACAGAACAAATCAGAGACGTTTTGTCAATCTAACGCGTTTCAGTCGTATTCAAATAGGAAAATTAAAAAAAATACACAATTAAATCACTGACATTTGCCTGTCTATATTTCTGAGATGAGGTAGTATTTACAGTATTTACATTATTCGGACTAGTGTCCTCATATTTGTTGCCATTTGTACGACGTTTCGGCCGTTGTACGCTCCGGCTTTCTTCAGGTGCTAGCAATTTCGAACCGAAATTTTATTTTGTAATAAAGGGTTCGTTTCAAAATTCCTAGCACCTGAAGGAGGCCGGAGCATACAACGACTGAAATGTCGTACAAATGGCAACAAAGATGAGGACAATAGTCCGAATAATGTAAATACTGTAAATAACTGGCAATTTTTAATATGCGTTTTCTTCGAGGTTCCGGGTTAATTCAGGACGTTGTCGATCATGGCTCTCCACAATTTCTTATGCTTTGTAGATCAATAAATTTTGTCTGTTTCTTTTTTCTAGTCCAAACCTGTTTTTCCACCTACTTACTCAAACTCCGTAGGTTATGTGATTAGTCTAAAAATTACGATAGTTTAAATGTGCTTAATATTCTCTTTTTTATTAGTGATTTTTTTACAATAATTTCATTCAAGCAAGGTAAAGAAAAGAGTGCTGGAATGCTATGTGATATCTGTCCCTTTTATATGGAAGTGAATGCTGGACGATCTCATCAAAGATTTAGGGAAAAGCTTGAGGCAGCAGAAATGTGGTTTTACAGAAGGATGCTGAGGATACCATGGACAGAGCACGTGTGCAACGATGAGGTGTTGGAAAGGATGCAAACGAGAAGAAAACTGATAACAAATATCAGGAAGAGACAAATGAGGTTCCTGTGACACGTAATGGGGAAGGAAGGCCTAGAGAACTTGATACTCACAGGTCGGATAAATGGAAGGAGAGACCGGGAAAAGCAGCGCGAGACGTACTTGTTAGGTCTGAGCAAATGGTTGACGAAGCGGGGCTTAGAAGAGATACCAAGAGAAAAATTATTGAGAGCGACAAGAGACAGAGCCAAATGGAAGTCCATGATCGCCTACGTCCTGAAGGGACACGGCACATGAAGTAAGAAGAAATAAAACTAAAAGGCATGACTGCGTAGCTAATCAGTAATGAGAAGAGGTGGATTCATACCTAATCAGAATTTGATAAACAAACAAGAAATTATAATGTGGATATAAAGTGGTGGATCAACTCTCTATTATAATCAATATATAAACTGATCCCTCACTTTGTCGCATTGCTAGTTTCTATCCATTTATATTGTAGATTTATAGGCTTGAGCAAATGGATTGCCGAGCAGGGTTTGGGAGGAGTAACAAGAGAAAAAATATTAAGAGAGATATGAGACAGAACCAAGTGGAAGTCCATGATCGCCTACGTCCTGAAGGGACACGGCACAAGAAGAAGAAGAAATAAAACTAAAAAACATGACTGCGTATTTAATCAGTAATGAGAAGAGGTGGATTCATACCTAATCAGAATTCGATAAACAAACAAGAAATTATATTGTGGATATAAAGTGGGGGATCAATTCTCTATTATAATCAATATATAAACTGATCCCTCATTTTGTGACCATGATAGTTTCTATATTTTTAATAGTCTAGATTTATGGGCTTGAGCAAATGGATTGCACAGCAAGGTTTGGGAGGAGTAACAAGAGAAAAAATATTGAGAGCGACATGAGACAGAACCAAGTGGAAGTCCATGATAGCCTACGTCCTGAAGGGACACGGCACAAGAAGAAGAAGAAGAAGAAGAAGAAGAAGAAGAAGAAGAAGAAGAAGAAGAATGCCATTCGAATGCAGGGGGTTACAGGTATTGAAAGAAAGTGAGAAGTCTTTCTTAAGGAGCAGTGAGGAAAAGGACAATAAAGACACGGAAAACAATTGATGCTAAAATTTTTGAAATTATAATTGGCAGGGAAGCAAGAAATCGGAAGGGAATTCTACAGGCGAGAATTGCAAGTAAAGTAACAGTTAGAATGGTGCAGACCACTGCATCTAGTTAGTTCAAAAGTAAAACAATGAGACCTAATTGCCAATATAGTAGCACGCTCGAATTCATGCAGTCGATGTACAAAAGAGCAAAGCTAATCAGAAAAAATTCTATGAAGATATTTGTAGAAATGACAGAAGAGGACCTCGTTATGTCAATGAGAAAGCGACGATAATGCCACAAGAACGCAAGTGGATACAGAGAATCAAATTGAAAGAGAATGAGAAGACGGAGAATTGGGAGGATTGAGGAAAGAACAAAAGAAAGAACAGGATTCAAGAAGACGGAAGATGGGGATTGACGTTGCATTTAAATTTTTTAAAGATTGTAGTTATCATGGATGCAAGGAATCGGAATGGAGTTCCACGGGTGAGAAGTGTGAGAAACAAACAACCATTAGAGAAGAGAACAGAAACTATTAATATGTAACTAGCTAGTTCAACAGCAAAACCGTGAGACCTAGTTGGCAATAGAGTAGCACGTTTAAATCCATTCAGTCAGAATAGCAGGTGAATATAGTTTGTCAGAGCAGTTGCCATGAAAATATTTGTAGAAAAAACAGAAGGAAGCCACACTATATTGGTGAGAAAGTGACTGATGTTGAGATGCCAGGATAGGATTGATTTAATTCAAATATTGAAAGAGATGAGTCAATAATGTTATTTATTTATTTAATTATTTAACTATTATTATTATTATTATTATTATTATTATTGTTATATTTCAATTTCTGTTATTGTCACACAACGTACCAAGTCTGCAGGAAGACCTAAGGCAGGTAGTGGTGTGCTGTTATGGCTACATTTAATGATTTGTTTTTCTAAATCCCATAATTTGTAGAAATGACAAAAGCAGACCTCGTTATGTCAATGAGAAAGCGACGATAATGCCACAAGAACGCAAGTGGATACAGAGAATCAAATTGAAAGAGAATGAGAAGACGGAGAATTGGGAGGATTGAGAAAAGAACAAATGAAGGAACAGGGTTCAAGAAGACGGAAGATGGGGATTGCCGTTGCATTTAAATTTTTTAAAGATCATAGTTATCAAAGACGGAAGGAATCAGAATGGAGTTCCACAGGTGAGAAGTGCGAGAGTAGAAACTATTAGAGAAGAGAAACTATCAAGATGTAACTAGCTAGTTCAACAGCGAAACCGTGAGACCTAGTTGACAATATAGTAGCTCTTTTATATCCATTTAGTCAGAACAGCAAGTGAATATAGCTTGTCAGAGCAGTTGCCATGAAAATATTAGTAAAAAAAAAACAAAAAAAAAACAAAAAAACAAAAAAAAAAACAGAAAGAAACCACACTATATCGGTGAGAAAGTAACTGATGTCGCGATGCCCGGTTAGGACTGATTTAATTCAAATATTGAAAGAGATAAGTCAATAATGTTATTTGTTTAATTAATTAATTAATTAATTATTATTATTATTATTATTATTATTATATTTCGATTTCTGTTATTGTCGCACAACGTACCAAGTCTGCAGGAAGACCTAAGGCAGGTAGTGGTGTGCTGTTATGGCTACATTTAATGATTTGTTTTTCTAAATCCCATAATATCACTATCGTTATATGGACAAATATCTTCTTAGTGTGTGGGTTGTACTTATCAAAATAATATTTTTTATTTCTCCTTAGCTGGAATTTCCAGGAATTTTTTCAAAATGTTGTTGTGTTCCTTTTTTTTTATCATTCCAAGCGCACTCACTATCATATTCTTGGTTTCAATTTCCACAGTTTTTCTATTTCGAGTTCCATGTTTTTATACTTTAAAAGTTTTTCAAATTTCTTGCTTGCTATGTTACAGTCCACTGAGCAAATCGTATCAATTAGTGAGCAAGTGTCTTTCTTTTAGGTTTTTGACAATTATGTCCGGCCTATTTGCTTCAATCTTTCCGTCTGTAAAGATGGTGTTATCCCATAGAATTGTGATGTCTTCTATTTCTGTTACCACTGCTGGGTGATGTTCATACCAGTGTTTGTTAACATCTTTTCTAAATTGTTTGCACGTTGTCCGATGTAAATATTGCCCACTCTATCGGGACGATTTTTATATTCATTTGGCGCAAGTACAGATTAGATAATCTATGGTTTCTTGATATTTGTCACAGAACCTGCATTTTGGATCTAAACTATTATATTATTATTACTATTATTACTTTTATTATGTTATTATTATTAGTATTATTATGATTATTATTATCTTGTTGTTTTAGACTTTTTCTACGTTCATTGTCTGGTGACCGACGATTGCATATATCTGATGACAGGAGAAAGTGCAGATAAGTGAATGTTTGCCCTTCACCCTTGGTTTGATAGAAATTGATGTCGAAAACTCTTCTTTCACTGCAACATTCCTATATAAGAAACAAAAAAGAATGCATATAATTATATGTACTAGAAATCTGTGTGAAAATTTCAAGGTCTTCCTATTTTCATTTTCTAATAAATCATAAACTTAATGATTGAATAACTTCTTTGCGAGTCAGTCAGTTAAATGACATACGCAATACGCGCTTTGGGCGATCATGTCTCGAAAGACTGGGCAGAAGCATATCTCGCAGTAGGTGGCCATTGCTTTCTGCGATAGACTGTTTGCCAGCCAAGGCTATAGAACCCAATCTGTCCTGTTACTGAAGCCATAACTAGAGGTAATAGACGGATTAATACCTTTTCCAAGAGTATTTATCCGTATAAACTACCTCTTAACGGAACCCTCTACCTCGAGTTCGCCCCTACCTAGCTTTGTAGAGGGTTAACCTTACTGTAATATATATTGATTGTTTAATTACTTAGTTTCTGGTCATAATAAGATTAAACCAGTGCACATTTGTATTAAAAAGTGTTCAATACAATTGTTATATATCGCCGTACGATGACAAAACAACGAGAATACGCATATATAAAAATATAAGGTTATATTTTTATTACTGACGACGAACCCGTGTGGAATAGAGAATGGAAGAGTGAGAGCGCACATAGAATGGGTCGACGGGAGTGTAGTCTTGCCTGAGGTGTCTCTCTGCTTCCACTGGCCGTTCTCTGCTGGCGAATCCGTGTGTCGAGGTCTTTTTATATTCTTCTAGAACCGGGACTTTCCTTCCGGTTTTGCCTCGCCCACGCAACGCCCACGTAATTCCAAGAGATACCTGTTCTGTTTGCCTCCGTAGTCATTTCCGCCGCTGTCGGAAATAAGGTCAAACGAGCCTGACTCATAACCCTGCGACATCCGCTCTAGGCCCCGACAGGATGTATTTCTCAAACACCTGTCTTGTCGTTCGCCGACCCCTTCACCGACGGGAAACACCATCGATTGCATAAACCTTCCTCGGGTGGGGCCAGATTGTTATATTACACAATTATATTGTAGAAGATTTGAATATTTTTCATTTGTAAACGAGTTATTACGCGACCTAGGTTTCTACCATGAGTAGTGTCTTCATGCGATTTTCAATAACTGATTTTACCGTTTACCGATTTTTTATGAACGCTCACATAACGGTGTTTTTCTTTGAACGCTCACGTGGCAGGGAAGTTTTGAACGCGTCATTTTTAAAATTACAATGAATTATGACGTTTTCATCAATGGTTGTATGAACCTAAGAGTTCTCGTTTCACTGTATATGTTTAGGGATATCTTTTTGGTTCTTAATCAATATTGCTCGTTTCGTTTTCACTGGGACAGACAGTGTTTACTAAGACCCAGCGCAAGCCAAGCAATTTTTTTATGAAGGCTCACATAACGGTGTTTTTCTTTGAACGCTCACGTGGCAGGGAAGTTTTGAACGCGTCATTTTTAAAATTACAATGAATTATGACGTTTTCATCAATGGTTGTATGAACCTAAGAGTTCTCGTTTCACTGTATATGTTTAGGGATATCTTTTTGGTTCTTAATCAATATTGCTCGTTTCGTTTTCACTGGGACAGACAGTGTTTACTAAGACCCAGCGCAAGCCAAGCGTTAAACACTAAATGTGCCTGTGTAATCTCTATATATAAAAGGCAATATGTGAGTCTGTGTGTGACTGTTCCCCATGCACGCCTACATTTTTAAAGCTACGCCATTCAAACTTTCTAGGGACACATATCTACAGGAAAGCCAGGTCGACACATACTTTTTGAGTTTAAGTTCAGCAATTTTCCCTTTCGCACTTTTTGGCCAATGGAAGCGATTGTTTACATTTGCTCTGTAAAACATCTAAGATCTAAGATGGTTACTAAATTACGGCACAGAAATCAAATCACACGTGTCAAACGCGACTAAAATATTTTTTTATTAAAAAAAACAAAATGAGCCTTTATATTTAATTTTTATTCTGACGTTTTAAAAGTTCATTTGGCCAACAAAAAATGTGAATATTTTCCCCCGTAATTTTGAAACAAAAGAAATATTCAAAAAAAGTGTTTTTTCAAACAAAAACAAAATATGTAAAAAAAGTTCAAATTTAATTATTTAAGTCTTTTTTTTTCTGATTTAATAATTCATACTTCAAAAAAAAAAAAAAAAATTAAAGCTTTTTTTTTGCTAAATATTTCATGCAGGAAATCAAGTGACTGGAATTCATGTGGCATTAATGTAACTTTTTCCTCTAAAATTAAATGTCTACATTTTTAAATATTCTTCGAAATTTCTGAACTGAGAGTGTAATAGTTTTTGTATTTATTATTTCATTAAAACAAAACAAATAATTTTTATTTTTATGTTAAATTCATTTAGTCAACCAAAAATGTAAATATTTTTCCCCGTAATTTTGAAACAAAAACAAACGCAATGTTGTTTACAATGCCACACAAAACATCAAATCACGTTTACGCAAAGCAAAAGAAAATAGATTTTTTTCATGGAATTTTTGAACAATTTTTAAACAACAATATTTTATATAATTATTTTTTATATAACTGAGTTTTAAAGAAATTTATCCATTTAATATTATAAACATTATTGCATCACGAGATTTGATGTTTTTGTGAGTATTGTAAACATTGCGTTCCAAGTAATTTCGCAGCCATCTTCGATTAAAGTAACAAGCACTCACACTAGGTGTGCTCAGTTTTTTTGTAGATTTTTTCACATGCCCCTTAAAAAAAGAGCTGGGTTCTCGATTTCCAGTAAAATTATTTTTGGCAATGTCCATCATCAAATCTCAGGGACAGCCGTTTACCACCACGGGCGTTCTTTTAAGCAAGCCATTCTTCGCCCATGGCCAACTCTACGTGGCCTGTTCCCGTGTTGGAAGCAAGGCTTCCCTTTTTGCGTTTACATGTGAAGGATCAACGCTTAATGGTTAATTTAATTATTTAAGTCTTTTTTTTCTGATTTAATATTTCATACTTCAGAAAAAAAGCTTTTATTTTGCTAAATATTTAATGCAGGAAATCAACTGTCTGTAATTCGTGTGATTAATGTAATTATTTCCTCTAAAATGAAATGTCTGCATTTTTAAATATTCATTGAAAATTTCTGAAATTCATTTAGTCAATAAAAAATGTAAATATTTCCCCCCGTAATTTTGAAACAAAAACAAACGCAATGTTGTTTACAATGTCACACAAAACATGAATTCACGTTTACGCAAAACAAAAGAAAACAGATTTTTAAATGAAATTTTTAAACGATTTTTTATATAATTATTTTTTTTTTATAACTGAGTTTTAAAATGAGGCGGCGACTACAAGCGCTCGGAAATCGCAACACGTTGCATTAATCATCTAATTAAAAATGTTTTGAGTTGCACGGGCAATGCCGGGCTATGATGCTAGTTTATATATATGTATGTATGCGTGTGTATAATATATATATATATATATAAATGCCTGTAATCAGATCAGGGACCACAACGCCACTATTCTGTCACTGTCTTCGGCCATCCGCCACGGTAGGGATGGACTTATAGTTTCAATTTAATTCTCTTTATTGTTAATAGTTTAAATGTTCTATGTTTACTGTGTGTTAATATTTACTCTTTGATAATGGTTTATGTGAGCCGAAAGCTTAGACCCGATAAAAAAATCAACAATTACTGTGATTTTTGTTGTCTTTCAACGATATCACCATCAAGTATATCAGACGGTATGAACGGATCCTACACAAAATTAATAGACAGAACTTGTCTATATTATTCAATGAAACCTGCATTAATATATATATATATATATATATATATATATATATATATATATATATAAGTATATGTCATCAAAAGGAAATGCAAATTTGCATATTATGTAAATATAACAGAAATTACATTAGTAAGCAAATATTAGCAAAGGGAGATAAATCATCTAAAGAATCAGTTGTAATCTGTTCGGTGGGGAAATGAAGAGTTACTTACTTTTGGGGTAAACTCAGAAAGTTTGAAAACCCGGACCCATCCACATAAATAATACAACCGGTGAGTTGAACTGGTAACGGGTTCGTAAATTTTACATTAAAAGTTAATAAAGCATTGAGTTTGACGGAAGATGGTATCTAAAAAAACAAAAAACAAAAAATAACAAAACAAAACCAAAAACAAAAAAACAAAAAACAAAAAAGATTACGTATTACATCAAGTGCTATATTGCGTAATAAAGAATAACAAATTATGGTTTTCTTTTTATATGTGCCGTGTCCCTTCAGGATGTAGGCGATCATGGCCTACCACCTCTCCCTATACCTAGCTGCTTTTAGAAGAAAGCGTCTCCCTTCAGGATGTAAGCGATCATGGCCTTCCACATCTTCCTATCTTTAGTTGCGCTGAGGAGAAAGCGAGTCCCTTCAGGATGTAAGAGATCATGGCCTTCCACATCCCTATCCCTAGTTGCTTTTAGGAGAAAGTGTGTCCCTTCAGGATGTAGGCGATCATGGCCTTCCACATCTTCCTATACTTCGTTGCTTTTAGAAAGAAAACGTCTCCCTTCAGGATGTAAGTCATGGCCTTCCACATCCCTATCCCTAGTTGCTTTAGGAGAAAGTGTGTCCCTTCTGGATGTAGGCGATCATGGCCTTTCACATCTTCCTATACTTAGTTGCTTTTAGAAGAAAGCGTCTCCCTTCAGGATGTAACGATCATGGCCTTCCACATCTCATTATCTTTAGTTGCCCTTGGGAGAAAGCGTGTCCTTCAGGATGTAAGAGATCATGGCCTTCCACATCCTCCTATCCCTGATTTCCTTTTAGGAGAAAGTGTGTCCTTCAGGATGTAGGCGATCATGGACTTCCACATCTCATTATCTTTAGTTGCCCTTAGGAGAAAGCGTGTCCCTTCAGGATGTAAGAGATCATGGCTTTCCACATCTCATTATCTTTAGTTGCCCTTAGGAGAAAGCGTCTCCTTCAGGATGTAAGCGATCATGGCCTTCCCACATCCCCCTACCTAGTTGCTTTTAGGAGAAAGTGTGCCCTTCAGGATGTAGGCAGTCATGGCCTTCCACATCTTCCTATACTTAGTTGCTTTTAGAAAAGCGTCTCCCTTCAGGATGTAAGCGATCATGGCCTTCCACATCTCATTATCTTTAGTTGCCCTTAGGAGAAAGCGTGTCCTTCAGGATGTAAGAGATCATGGCCTTCCACATCTCATTATCTTTAGTTGCCCTTAGGAGAAAGCGTGTCCCTTCAGGATGTAAGAGATCATGGCCTTCCACATCTCATTATCTTTAGTTGCCCTTAGGAGAAAGTGTGTCCCTTCAGGATGTAGGCGATCATGGACTTCCACATCTCATTATCTTTAGTTGCCCTTAGGAGAAAGCGTGTCCCTTCAGGATGTAAGAGATCATGGCCTTCCACATCCTCCTATCCCTAGTTGCTTTTAGGAGAAAGTGTGTCCCTTCAGGATGTAGGCGATCATGGACTTCCACATCTCATTATCTTTAGTTGCCCTTAGGAGAAAGCGTGTCCCTTCAGGATGTAAGAGATCATGGCTTTCCATATCTCATTATCTTTAGTTGCCCTTAGGAGAAAGCGTGTCCCTTCAGGATGTAAGAGATCATGGCCTTCCACATCCTCCTATCCCTAGTTGCTTTTAGGAGAAAAGTGTGTCCCTTCAGGATGTAGGCGATCATGGACTTCCACATCTCATTATCTTTAGTTGCCCTTAGGAGAAAGTGTGTCCCTTCAGGATGTAGGCGATCATGGACTTCCACATCTCATTATCTTTAGTTGCCCTTAGGAGAAAGCGTGTCCCTTCAGGATGTAAGAGATCATGGCTTTCCACATCCTCCCTATCCCTAGGTGCTTTAGGAGAAAGTGTGTCCCTTCAGGATGTAGGCGATCATGGACTTCCACATCATTATCTTTAGTTGCCATGGAGAAAAGCGTGTCCCTTCAGGATGTAGAGATCATGGCCTTCACATCCTCCTATCCCTAGTTGCTTTTAGGAGAAAGTGTGTCCCTTCAGGATGTAGGCGATCATGGACTTCCACATCTCATTATCTTTAGTTGCCCTTAGGAGAAAGCGTGTCCCTTCAGGATGTAAGAGATCATGGCTTTCCACATCTCATTATCTTTAGTTGCCCTTAGGAGAGAGAAGCGTCTCCCTTCAGGATGTAAGCGATCATGGCCTTCCACATCCCCCTATCCCTAGTTGCTTTTTAGGAGAAAGTGTGTCCCTTCAGGATGTAGGCGATCATGGCCTTCCACATCTCATTATCTTTAGTTGCCCTTAGGAGAAAGCGTGTCCCTTCAGGATGTAAGAGATCATGGCCTTCCACATCTCATTATCTTTAGTTGCCCTTAGGAGAAAGCGTGTCCCTTCAGGATGTAAGAGATCATGGCCTTCCACATCCTCCTATCCCTAGTTGCTTTTAGGAGAAAATTGTGTCCCTTCAGGATGTAGGCGATCATGGACTTCCACATCTCATTATCTTTAGTTGCCCTTAGGAGAAAGTGTGTCCCTTCAGGATGTAAGAGATCATGGCCTTCCACATCCTCCCTATCCCTAGTTGCTTTTAGGAGAAAGTGTGTCCCTTCAGGATGTAGGCGATCATGGACTTCCACATCTCATTATCTTTAGTTGCCCTTAGGAGAAAGCATTGTCCCTTCAGGATGTAAGAGATCATGGCCTTCCACATCTCATTATCTTTAGTTGCCCTTAGGAGAAAGCGTGTCCCTTCAGGATGTAAGAGATCATGGCTTTCCACATCTGATTATCTTTAGTTGCCCTTGGGAGAAAGCGTGTCCCTTCAGGATGTAAGAGATCATGGCTTTCCACATCTCATTATCTTTAGTTGCCCTTAGGAGAAAGCGTGTCCCTTCAGGATGTAAGAGATCATGGCTTCCATCCTCCTATCCCTAGTTGCTTTTAGGAGAAAGTGTGTCCCTTCCAGGATGTAGGCGATCATGGACTTCCACATCTCATTATCTTCAGTTGCCCTTGGGAGAAAGCGTGTCCCTTCGGGATGTAAGAGATCATGGCTTTCCCACATCTCATTATCTTTAGTTGCCCTTAGGAGAAAGCTCTCCCTTCAGGATGTAAGCGATCATGGCCTTCCACATCCCCCTATCCCTAGTTGCTTTTAGGAGAAAGTGTGTCCCTTCAGGATGTAGGCGATCATGGCCTTCCACATCTTCCTATACTTAGTTGCTTTTAGAAGAAAGCGTCTCCCTTCAGGATGTAAGCGATCATGGCCTTCCACATCTCATTATCTTTAGTTGCCCTTAGGAGAAAGCGTGTCCTTCAGGATGTAAGAGATCATGGCCTTCCACATCCTCCTATCCCTAGTTGCTTTTAGGAGAAAGTGTGTCCCTTCAGGATGTAGGCGATCATGGACTTCCACATCTCATTATCTTTAGTTGCCCTTAGGAGAAAGCGTGTCCCTTCAGGATGTAAGAGATCATGGCTTTCCACATCTCATTATCTTTAGTTGCCCTTAGGAGAAAGCGTCTCCCTTCAGGATGTAAGCGATCATGGCCTTCCACATCTCATTATCTTTAGTTGCCCTTAGGAGAAAGCGTGTCCCTTCAGGATGTAAGAGATCATGGCCTTCCACATCCTCCTATCCCTAGTTGCTTTTAGGAGAAAGTGTGTCCCTTCAGGATGTAGGCGATCATGGACTTCCACATCTCATTATCTTTAGTTACCCTTAGGAGAAAGCGTGTCCCTTCCAGGATGTAAGAGGTCATGGCTTTACATCCTCCTATCCCTAGTTGCTTTTAGGAGAAAGTGTGTCCCTTCAAGGATGTAGGCGATCATGGACTTCCACATCTCATTATCTTTAGTTGCCCTTAGGAGAAAGCGTGTCCCTTCAGGATGTAAGAGATCATGGCTTTCCACATCTCATTATCTTTAGTTGCCCTTAGGAGAAAGCGTCTCCCTTCAGGATGTAAGCGATCATGGCCTTCCACATCCCCCTATCCCTAGTTGCTTTTAGGAGAAAGTGTGTCCTTCAGGATGTAGGCGATCATGGACTTCCACATCTTCCTATACTTAGTTGCTTTTAGAAGAAAGCGTCTCCCTTCAGGATGTAAGCGATCATGGCCTTCCACATCTCATTATCTTTAGTTGCCCTTAGGAGAAAGCGTGTCCCTTCAGGATGTAAGAGATCATGGCCTTCCACATCCTCCTATCCCTAGTTGCTTTTAGGAGAAAGTGTGTCCCTTCAGGATGTAGGCGATCATGGACTTCCACATCTCATTATCTTTAGTTGCCCTTAGGAGAAAGCGTGTCCCTTCAGGATGTAAGAGATCATGGCCTTCCACATCCTCCTATCCTAGTTGCTTTTAGGAGAAAGTGTGTCCCTTCAGGATGTAGGCGATCATGGACTTCCACATCTCATTATCTTTAGTTGCCCTTAGGAGAAAGCGTGTCCCTTCAGGATGTAAGAGATCATGGCTTTCCACATCTCATTATCTTTAGTTGCCCTTAGGAGAAAGCGTCTCCCTTCAGGATGTAAGCGATCATGGCCTTCCACATCCCCCTATCCCTAGTTGCTTTTAGGAGAAAGTGTGTCCCTTCAGGATGTAGGCAGTCATTGGCCTTCACATCTTCCTATACTTAGTTGCTTTTAGAAGAAAGCGTCTCCCTTCAGGATGTAAGCGATCATGGCCTTCTTTATCTCATTATCTTTAGTTGCCCTTAGGAGAAAGCGTGTCCCTTCAGGATGTAAGAGATCATGGCCTTCCATCCTCCTATCCTAGTTGCTTTTAGGAGAAAGTGTGTCCCTTCAGGATGTAGGCGATCATGTGGACTTCCACATCTCATTATCTTTAGTTGCCCTTAGGAGAAAGCGTGTCCCTTCAGGATGTAAGAGATCATGGCTTTCCACATCTCATTATCTTTAGTTGCCCTTAGGAGAAAGCGTCTCCTTCAGGATGTAAGCGATCATGGCCTTCCACATCCCCCTATCCTAGTTGCTTTTTAGGAGAAAGTGTGTCCCTTCAGGATGTAGGCGATCATGGCCTTCCACATCTTCCTATACTTAGTTGCTTTTAGAAGAAAGCGTCTCCCTTCAGGATGTAAGCGATCATGGCCTTCCACATCTCATTGTCTTTTTTGGTGCCCTTAGGAGAAAGCGTGTCCCTTCAGGATGTAAGAGATCATGGCCTTCCACATCCTCCTATCCCTAGTTGCTTTTAGGAGAAAGTGTGTCCCTTCAGGATGTAGGCGATCATGGACTTCCACATCTCATTATCTTTAGTTGCCCTTAGGAGAAAGCGTGTCCTTCAGGATGTAAGAGATCATGGCTTTCCACATCTCATTATCTTTAGTTGCCCTTAGGAGAAAGCGTCTCCTTCAGGATGTAAGCGATCATGGCCTTCCACATCCCCCTATCCTAGTTGCTTTTAGGAGAAAGTGTGTCCCTTCAGGATAGGCGATCATGGCCTTCCACATCTTCCTATACTTAGTTGCTTTTAGAGAAGAGAAAGCGTCTCCCTTCAGGATGTAAGCGATCATGGCCTTCCACATCTCCTTATCTTTAGTTGCCCTTAGGAGAAAGCGTGTCCCTTCAGGATGTAAGAGATCATGGCCTTCCACATCCTCCTATCCCTAGTTGCTTTTAGGAGAAAGTGTATCCCTTCAGGATGTAGGCGATCATGGACTTCCACATCCTCATTATCTTTAGTTGCCCTTAGGAGAAAGCGTGTCCCTTCAGGATGCCAGAGATCATGGCTTTCCACATCTCATTATCTTTAGTTGCCCTTAGGAGAAAGCGTCTCCCTTCAGGATGTAAGCGATCATGGCCTTCCACATCCCTATCCCTAGTTGCTTTTAGGAGAAGTGCTGTTCCCTTCAGGATGTAGGCGATCATGGCCTTCCACATCTTCCTATACTTAGTTGCTTTTAGAAGAAAGCGTCTCCCTTCAGGATGTAAGCGATCATGGCCTTCCACATCTCATTATCTTTAGTTGCCCTTAAGGAGAAAGCGTGTCCCTTCAGGATGTAAGAGATCATGGCCTTCCACATCCTCCTATCCTAGTTGCTTTTAGGAGAAAGTGTGTCCCTTCAGGATGTAGGCGATCATGGCCTTCCACATCTCATTATCTTTAGTTGCCCTTAGGAGAAAGCGTGTCCCTTCAGGATGTAAGAGATCATGGCCTTCCACATCCTCCTATCCCTAGTTGCTTTTAGGAGAAAGTGTGTCCCTTCAGGATGTAGGCGATCCTTGGACTTCCACATCTCATTATCTTTAGTTGCCCTTAGGAGAAAGCGTGTCCCTTCAGGATGTAAGAGATCATGGCTTTCCACATCTCATTATCTTTAGTTGCCCTTAGGAGAAAGCGTCTCCCTTCAGGATGTAAGCGATCATGGCCTTCCACATCCCCTATCCCTAGTTGCTTTTAGGAGAAAGTGTGTCCCTTCAGGATGTAGGCGATCATGGCCCCACATCTTCCTATACTTAGTTGCTTTTAGAAGAAAGCGTCTCCCCTTCAGGATGTAAACTTGGCCTTCCACATCTCATTATCTTTAGTTGCCCTTAGGAGAAAGCGTGTCCCTTCAGGATGTAAGAGATCATGGCCTTCCACATCCTCCTATCCTGGATTGCTTTTAGGAGAAAGTGTGTCCCTTCAGGATGTAGGCGATCATGGACTTCCACATCTCATTATCTTTAGTTGCCCTTAGGAGAAAGCGTGTCCCTTCAGGATGTAAGAGATCATGGCCTTCCACATCCTCCTATCCCTAGTTGCTTTTAGGAGAAAGTGTCCCTTCAGGATGTAGGCGATCATGGACTTCCACATCTCATTATCTTTAGTTGCCCTTAGGAGAAAGCGTGTCCCTTCAGGATGTAAGAGATCATGGCTTTCCACATCTCATTATCTTTAGTTGCCCTTAGGAGAAAGCGTGTCCCTTCAGGATGTAAGCGATCATGGCCTTCCACATCCCCCTATCCCTAGTTGCTTTTAGGAGAAAGTGTGTCCCTTCAGGATGTAGGCGATCATGGCCTTCCACATCTTCCTATACTTAGTTGCTTTTAGAAGAAAGCGTCTCCCTTCAGGATGTAAGCGATCCTTGGCCTTCCACATCTCATTATCTTTAGTTGCCCTTAGGAGAAAGCGTGTCCCTTCAGGATGTAAGAGATCATGGCCTTCCACATCCTCCTATCCCTAGTTGCTTTTAGGAGAAAGTGTGTCCCTTCAGGATGTAGGCGATCATGGACTTCCACATCTCATTATCTTTAGTTGCCCTTAGGAGAAAGCGTGTCCCTTCAGGATGTAAGAGATCATGGCTTTCCACATCTCATTATCTTTAGTTGCCCTTAGGGAGAAAGCGTCTCCTTCAGGATGTAAGCGATCATGGCCTTCACATCCCCCTATCCCTAGTTGCTTTTAGGAGAAAGTGTGGCCTGTAAGAGATCATGGCCTTCCACATCTTCCTATACTTAGTTGCTTTTAAGAAGAAAGCGTGTCCCTTCAGGATGTAAGAGATCATGGCCTTCCACATCTCATTATCTTTAGTTGCCCTTAGGAGAAAACGTGTCCCTTCAGGATGTAAGAGATCATGGCCTTCCACATCCTCCTATCCCTAGTTGCTTTTAGGAGAAAGTGTGTCCCTTCAGGATGTAGGCGATCATGGACTTCCACATCTCATTATCTTTAGTTGCCCTTAGGAGAAAGCGTGTCCCTTCAGGATGTAAGAGATCATGGCCTTCCACATCCTCCTATCCCTAGTTGCTTTTAGGAGAAAGTGTGTCCCTTCAGGATGTAGGCGATCATGGACTTCCACATCTCATTATCTTTAGTTGCCCTTAGGAGAAAGCGTGTCCCTTCAGGATGTAAGAGATCATGGCTTTCCACATCTCATTATCTTTAGTTGCCCTTAGGAGAAAGCGTCTCCCTTCAGGATGTAAGCGATCATGGCCTTCCACATCCCCCTATCCTAGTTGCTTTTAGGAGAAAGTGTGTCCCTTCAGGATGTAGGCGATCGCATCCACATCTTCCTATACTTAGTTGCTTTTAGAAGAAAGCGTCTCCCTTCAGGATGTAAGCGATCATGGCCTTCCACATCTCATTATCTTTAGTTGCCCTTAGGAGAAAGCGTGTCCCTTCAGGATGTAAGAGATCATGGCCTTCCACATCCTCCTATCCCTAGTTGCTTTTAGGAGAAAGTGTGTCCCTTCAGGATGTAGGCGATCATGGACTTCCACATCTCATTATCTTTGGTTGCCCTTAGGGCGTGTCCCTTCAGGATGTAAGAGATCATGGCTTTCCACATCTCATTATCTTTAGTTGCCCTTAGGAGAAAGCGTCTCCCTTCAGGATGTAAGCGATCATGGCCTTCCACATCCCCCTATCCCTAGTTGCTTTTAGGAGAAGAGTGTGTCCTTCAAGGATGTAGGCGATCATGGCCTTCACATCTTCCTATACTTAGTTGCTTTTAGAAGAAAGCGTCTCCCTTCAGGATGTAAGCGATCATGGCCTTCCACATCTCATTATCTTTAGTTGCCCTTAGGAGAAAGCGTGTCCCTTCAGGATGTAAGAGATCATGGCCTTCTCCACATCCTCCTATCCCTAGTTGCTTTTAGGAGAAAGTGTGTCCCTTCAGGATGTAGGCGATCATGGCCTTCCACATCTCATTATCTTTAGTTGCCCTTAGGAGAAAGCGTGTCCTTCAGGATGTAAGAGATCATGGCTTTCCACATCTCATTATCTTTAGTTGCCCTTAGGAGAAAGCGTCTCCCTTCAGGATGTAAGCGATCATGGCCTTCCACATCCCCTATCCCTAGTTGCTTTTAGGAGAAAGTGTGTCCCTTCAGGATGTAGGCGATCATGGCCTTCCACATCTTCCTATACTTAGTTGCTTTTAGAAGAAAGCGTGTCCCTTCAGGATGTAAGAGATCATGGCCTTCCACATCTCATTATCTTTAGTTGCCCTTAGGAGAAAGCGTGTCCCTTCAGGATGTAAGAGATCATGGCCTTCCACATCCCCCTATCCCTAGTTGCTTTTTTAGGAGAAAGTGTGTCCCTTCAGGATGTAGGCGATCATGGCCTTCCGCATCTTCCTATACTTAGTTGCTTTTAGAAGAAAGCGTCTCCCTTCAGGATGTAAGCGATCATGGCCTTCCATCTTCCTATACCTATTGGCTTTTAGGAGAAAGTGTGTCCCTTCAGGATGTAGGCGATCATGGCCTACCACCTCTCCCTATACCTAGCTGCTTTTAGAAGAAAGCGTCTCCCTTCAGGATGTAAGCGATCATGGCCTTCCACATCTTCCTATCTTTAGTTGCGCTGAGGAGAAAGCGAGTCCCTTCAGGATGTAAGAGATCATGGCCTTCCACATCCCCCTATCCCTAGTTGCTTTTAGGAGAAAGTGTGTCCCTTCAGGATGTAGGCGATCATGGCCTTCCACATCTTCCTATCTTTAGTTGCGCTTAGGAGAATTCGTGTCCCTTCAGGATGTAGTCGATCATGGCCTTCCACTTCTCTCTTTCCCTAGTTGCCCTTAGGAGAAAGAGTGCTGTTGCTCCTCTGAAACTCCGCTCTGCCATCCATTTCAAGTCCGACATGTTACGTGCTACTTTCCCCCCTATCTCGTTTTTTCTCTATCTGACCTGTGAGTATCATATTCTCCAAGCCCTCCTTCCTCATAGCATGTCCCGGGAACTTCAGGTGTATTTTCCTGATGTTTAGAATTAGTTTGCTTTTCGTTTTCACCCTCTCCAAAACCTCCTTGTTGCTCACATGTTCGGTCCATAGTATCCGCAGCATCCTTCTGTAGAACCACATTTTGGTTACTTCAAGTCTCTCCTTCATCTCTGATGACATTGCCCAGCATTCACTGTCTTAATGAAGAACAGACATCACATAGCAATCCAGTACTCTCTTTGTTTCTAGCAAAATTCTCCAATCTCTCAAATACCTTTGGGTAAGGTATTATCCGTTTCTCCCTCCAGTTATGGGTTAAATAACAGAACGGATTGGGTTCTATAGCCTTGTCTGGCAATCAGTCTATCGCAGAAAGTAATAGCAACCTATAATTTTCTGCTAAGTCAATCATAATCGCCCAAGCGTGTATCACGTATGGCACTTAACTGATATAAAGAAAAGATTACTGGATTGTTATGTGATATCTATCCTCTTATACGGCAGTGAATGCTAAATAATATCCTCAAAGATGAAAGAGAGACTCGAAGCAACATAAATGTGGTTCTACAGAAGGATGATGAGGATACCATGAATCGAGCACATGAGCAACGACAAGGTGTTGAAGAGGCTGCAAACGAAAAGAAAATTTATATTTAGCACTCGGAAGAGACAGCTGAGGTTTTCGGAACACATAATAAGGAAGGAGGGTTTGGAGAATCTGATACTCACATGACGGATAGATATAAAGAGAGACAGGAGAAAGCAGCGTGAGACATACTTCATGATCATGAGTAAGTGGATGGAGGTGAGGGGTTCGAGAGAGATGCAAAGTGGAAAAATGTTAAGAGTAACAAGGAATCAAGGCAAGTGGAGGTCTATATTCGCCTACATCAGAAAAGAACATAGCACGTAAAGAAAAGAAACTCTGAAAAAAGTTGGTTCTCTTTAGGGTTATATCGTTTTATTAGATGGCCCAGTGTTCCGCCGCTAAAGAATTCCATCTACACGGGTTTACCTTTTTAACTAATTACCAACAAAGGAATCGCCATTGATCTATATTTCTTCAGAAATTGTAAATAAATTCAGTAGTGCCATACGTGATACACGCTGGTATTGAACTCAGAATTCTTTGGGTGAAGTCACAGGAACTAACCAACGACTATATCCAGTGAGCCATGTGTCCTTAAGTAAATAAATTCAGTCAGTCAGTTAAGTGGTTTACAAGATACACGCTTAGGCGATCATGTCTCGAAAGAGACATGACTGACTGGGCAGAAGATTATCCCGCAGTGGGTTGCCATTGCTTTCTGCGGTAGACTGGTTGGCAGCAAATGCTATAGAATCCAATCTGTCCTGTTATTTAAGCCGTAACTAGAGGGAACAGACGGATTAATACATTTTCCAAGGGTATTTGCGCGTAAGTGAATGCGATGAATTCGGCTGGAATTCGAACTCGGCTCCCTGATTTCTCGTTCCGAGCCGATATCCACTGCACCACAACGTACATAATTTTAGGTTCTTTGCTTTGTGGAGCACTGGATATGGGTTCGGAACGAGAAATCGGGGGGCCGAGTTCAAATTCCAGCTGAATTCATCGCATTCACTTACGCGCAAATACCCTTGGGAAAGGTATTAATCCGTCTATTTCTTCCAGTTATGGGTTAAATAACAGGACAGATTGCTTTGTCGGCAACTAGTCCACCGCAGAAAGCAATGGCAACCTACTGCGGGATAATCTTCTGCCTAGTAGTCAGTCATGTTTGTTTCGCGACATGATCGCCCAAGCGTGTATTACGTATGGCACTTAACTGACTGGCTAAAATCATCAAGATAATCGGAGATATCATTAGAAATAAAAACAAACCCAACACCAATTCAGATGCCGGTAATCGTTAAATAAATATGCTTAGAATACTTATATTGGTAAGATATTTCGAAATCTAAAACCAGTATCTATAAACATAAAAGGGATTTACAGTTGGAAATCCATTTAAACTCGCTCGTAATACATAGGAACAAGATTAGCCATAACTTTGATTTTACAAATGCCACCCTAATTTGAAAAGGAACATAATTCTTTGCGTCGAAATTACATCGAGGGTGTAAGGGATAAAACAACAACAAAATAATTACTCAAGTTTTTTATCACTCGGACAGTTTAAGTCTGTTAATAATAGAGATCCAAGTGTGTTGAGGCCGCAGCCTTAGAGTGGTAAGACTGTGGCTCTAATTTGCGTGGTGAAGATTTGTGCTTAGCGTAATGAGGCTGTGGGCTTAGCGTGGTAAGGCAATGTTCTTTGCGTGGTGAGGATTTGGGCTTAGCGTGATGAGGCTGTGAGCTTAGCGTGGTAAGGCTACGGCCATTGCGTGGTGAGGATTAGGGCTGAGCGTGATGAGGCTCTGGGTTTAGCGTGGTAAGGTTACGGCCTTTGCGTGGTGAAGATTTGGGCTTAGCGTAATGAGGCAGTGGGCTTAGCGTGGTAAGGCAATGTTCTTTGCGTGGTGAGGATTTGGGCTTAGCGTGATGAGGCTGTGAGCTTAGCGTGGTAAGACTACGGCCTTTGCGTGGTGAGGATTAGGGCTGATCGTGACGAGGCTCTGGGTTTAGCGTGGTAAGGTTACGGCCTTTGCGTGGTGAAGATTTGGGGTTAGCGTAATGAGGCAGTGGGCTTAGCGTGGTAAGGCAATGTTCTTTGCGTGGTGAGGATTTGGGCTTAGCGTGATGAGGCTGTGAGCTTAGCGTGGTAAGGCTACGGCCTTTGCGTGGTGAGGATTAGGGCTGAGCGTGATGAGGCTCTGGGTTTAGCGTGGTAAGGCTACGGCCTTTGCGTGGTGAAGATTTGGGCTTAGCGTAATGAGGCTGTGAGCTTAGCGTGGTAAGGCAATGTTCTTTGCGTGGTGAGGATTTGGGCTTAGCGTGATGAGGCTGTGAGCTTAGCGTGGTAAGGCTACGGCCTTTGCGTGGTGAGGATTAGGGCTGAGCGTGATGAGGCTCTGGGTTTAGCGTGGTAAGGCTACGGCTTTTGCGTGGGGAAGATTTGGGCTTAGCGTAATGAGGCTGTGGGCTTAGCGTGGTAATGCAATGTTCTTTGCGTGTTGAGGATTTGGGCTTAGCGTGATGAGGCTGTGTTCTTAGCGTGGTAAGGCTACGGCCTTTGCGTGGTGAGGATTAGGGCTGAGCGTGATGAGGCTCTGGGTTTAGCGTGGTAAGGCTACGGCCTTTGCGTGGTGAAGATTTGGGCTTAGCGTAATGAGGCTGTGGGCTTAGCGTGGTAAGGCAATGTTCTTTGCGTGGTGAGGATTTGGGTTTAGCGTGATGAAGCTGTGAGCTTAGCGTGGTAAGGCTACGGCCTTTGCGTGGTGAGGATTAGGGCTGAGCGTGATGAGGCTCTGGGTTTAGCGTGGTAAGGCTACGGCCTTTGTGTGGTGAAGATTTGTGCTTAGCGTAATGAGGCTGTGGGCTTAGCGTGGTAAGGCAATGTTCTTTGCTTGGTGAGGATTTGGGATTAGCGTGATGAGGCTGTGAGCTTATCGTGGTAAGGCTACGGCCTTTGCGTGGTGAGGATTAGGGCTGAGCGTGATGAGGCTGTGAGCTTAGCGTGGTAAGGCCAAGGCCTTTGCGTGGTGAGGATTAGGGCTGAGCGTGATGAGGCTGTGAGCTTAGCGTGGTAAGGCTACGGCCTTTGCGTGGTGAAGATTTTGGCTTAGCGTAATGAGGCTGTGGGCTTAGTGTGGTAAGGCTGTAGCCCTCGCCTGGTAAGGTTGTGGCCTTAGCGTGGCGAGGCTGTGTCTATATTTTCTCTAGGGAGTCTTAATGGGTCGAACGAAGAAAAGGAGGACAAGGAAAGTTTTATTGAGGTGAATGAATTTGTAACAATTATAACGTTTACTGTTTTATTTAAGCAATACTTACATCTATTTTCAACTCGGGCGTTTGCAGACGATAGACTTTGCTGACATTGATAATCTGTTTGGTGCTTTCTACTTCAATAAGGCATCGAAAGTGCAAACTGTGGTGATCCTGAAGAGATGGAGAGTAATCTGCGTACCTTACCAAGCCGACCGTTGTCTCCGCTTGAAGAACATCATAATAAAAATATATTTTTATAGAAGATAAAAAAAAACTTTGTAGAGACAAAAAAAACAAAACAATAAACGAATAAAATAAACAACAACATAAAACAACAAAACAAACAAGAATATCGAGAAACAAATGTGGTTAATGGCGGTACTATGCAAGAAATAAATATTCTCAATTTGTGTTTCCTCATTATAGGGTCCTGGGTATGACGGTAAACTGCATCTGGCAGCAAGGCTTCTGATTGAGAGCTTGTGAGAACCACATCTTAATTGCTGTTATTCCTAGATTCACTCTGACCCGGAGTGGTAGCTCCTGTTAGAGTCCCAGCCATGGGCAAATAGTTACCTCCCCCAAACTGTTGTCAAAACACTATGAAAGTATAAAAATAGACTTTTATAGAAAAATATACATTTTTGAAGAATAAATTATAATAACACATTTTTGAAGGAAAAAATATTCTCAGCAAAACATTTTTGAATGCAAGACTAGAAGATATTTTCAGTTTTCTAAAATAAAAAAAGAATAAAAACAAAAAAATTCATTAAAATTTGATTAAATCAACCTTCTCACTATAACTGAACATTAAAAATATACTTTAAAACCCCACTTTTTTTTGGCACTAAATAACCCACAGGGGTTGATATGCCATTAAACAAGACTTAACTTCACCCTCATTATAGGCATTGTTCTGAACTCTTTCTTCAATTCCACCAGTCTTTACAGCCAGGACCCACCTTTCTACATTCACAGGGTTGAGTCATTTTCATTCTCTACGTAACTCTTTGGTAGGAAGGATCTACCACTTCAAATGCTTCTTTCCAGGAACTTTTATTGATACCGCGCAAAAAAAAAAACAAAAACAAAAAAACAAAAAAACTCCGGAGTAAGTATTTGTCTAGACTTCTAAAATGAGGCAGTGTATAAACTATTTACATTATTTGGACTATTGTCCTCATCTTTGCTGTCATGTTTACGACGTGTCCGGAATAAATGTTTCTCTGAACGCTGCAATCAAGAGTCATTAATGATCTATCCTTTATATCCTCATAATTGTCCATTTCTACATCCTTCCTTTTCATTTGTATCCTACACTGCTGTGATAAGAACCAGTTACTCTCTTTGCTATCATGAATGAACCGATTCATTCATGATAAGTAGTCCTGGGAAATTGTCTATAAAAGAAGATAATACTATTGCAGTGACTTATCTAGCTGACTATTGAATTATACTATCACGACTGATTCTGTCGAGTTAGATGTTGTGTATTGACAGACTCTACATCAATGAAATTATATGCTAAAATGTACAACAAGTACAAACATTTAACTATTTGGGAAGTGTTCTAACAGAGGAAGTAAAGTGCGACGTTGAAATCCGAAGGAACACTGGGATGTCCAAACATGTTTTATAAAAGTTAAACCGAGTATTAATAAAAAAGAAAAACTTCGTTAGATACAAAGAAAAAAGTACTGAACTGTTACGTGATATTTGTTCGTCAATATGGCAGTAAATTTTTGACAATATCTCTAAAGATTACGAGACCTGAGGCAACAAAAACCTGGTTCTACAGAAGGATGTTGTAGGACCGAATATGTGAGAAACGAGAAAGTTTTAAAGAGAATGGAAACAAAAAAGAAGACTTATACTTACGAGACAGTTGGAATTTTTAGAGCACACAATGAGAACGATGAACTCGGAAAATATGATACTCACAATACATGAAAGGCAAGAGGGACAGAAGAAAACATCTCATAACCTATTTAGTGAGCTTCAGTAAATGGATGGCAGAGCAAGCTTTAGGAGAAATATAAGAAAGACGAAAATTCTTGAGAGCGACAAAGGACAGGAAATTGTGGAGAACCTTGATCGCCAAAGTTCTGAATTGAAACGACACTAGAAGAGGGAGGAGGTTCAGTAAATGAATAGCAGAACAAGATTTAGGAGAAATATCAAAAAGACAAAAAATTATTAAGAGCTACAATGGACAGGAAATTGTGGAGGCCTACGTTCTGAGGGAATGTGGCACATAATGAAGAAGATATCCATGTTATTGTATATAGATTTTTTTCAACGGGGGGAAAAATAATGTCTATAGTGTTTTCTATGTACTTAGTGTGAGCGTGTGGTTTTCTCTGTAGGCCCTACCACTGTAGCCTTGTCTTCTTCGCAGTTTACATAGGATCTCGTGTGGGCAGTCACTCGTGCTAACTTACAACTGGCTTTCGTCATGCTATGTCTCACCGGCCGTCAGGTGATTCTCATGACTGCATCTCAAACCAAAGGGAGAAATCACATTTTGCATCTTTGCATGGTGATTACCTCTCTTAGACATGTAGTCACGTGACCAGGTTGCGTTTTCAAAACATTTACAATTTTTTTCTGTTCTTTGAATAAAAGCCGCTGCTGACATATATATGATATATGGCATGATATTCACTCGGTACAAGGCCACTTACAGAGTAAAAAGTACAGCTTCTGCGGATATATGTGAATGATAGCAGTTAACCTTAGACCTGGAGAGGTTAAAATTACAGTGAGCTGAGAATCGCCTTGGAAATCTTTTCCATAAGGAAGTCGTTCATGGCTAGAAGCCACTTGAGTGGAACGTAATAACAAAAGGAATATGAAGGGAATGAAGATGGTTCGCTGCAATGTGCATGACATGGTTGGTCCTGGCTGTGATAGCTACTATTAGTGGAATTGGGGAGCGTAGTTCATTGGAACATTCTCCAAGGAAATAACGATAGACCAGTGAGAGGCTTACAACATCTCGTCTGTGAGAAAGTGATTGCGGATTGGAAAATAATTCGTCGCTTATAAGGACGCGGAGACAATTTTAGACTTTAGGGTGGAAAATGAAGACTGGCCAGTATATACCTGCTGTTTTTCGGCCCGATCTCTCTCTTGTTAACATAGAGGATGGCAGGAATTGGGTTGCCATTACTTTTGCCTGGATTGTTGCGACCACAGCAACTTTGTATTTACTTCACATATTTCATATAAAATATGTAGTACAACATCAATGCTGTTTCAAATTTCACTTCTATGTTTTTAGTCATTATATTTTTGTTTATGGTTTGGGACTCGGATATACGTTCTGCATTTGATATCGGAGAGCCGAATCCGAATTTCAATTGAATTCGTTGCATTCACTGACGCACAAATACCCTTCGAAAATGTATGAATCCGTCTTTTCCTTCCAACTGTGAACAGATAGGGTTCTATAGTTGACAACCAGACAGTAATGGCAACCTACTGTAGGAAAATCTTCTGCCGCTTCAGAAATGTCTCTTTCGAGACATCATCGCCCAAGCGTTTATCATGTACGGCACTTAACTGACTAAGTAGTTTATGACTTTTAATTTAGACCCGCATATAGTAAGTATATTTAAACCTTCAAAAACGCTGCCCAAGCGTGTATCACGTATGGCACTTGACTGACTCGCCCAACAATATATACTTTTTGTTTTTTAATGGCAACAACGTCTATGAAAATTAAAAGAAAGTATATAATTGAGCGACATGGAAACGGCCTGACTCCACTTGATATTTTTAAAACCGGAAAACATTTTGGAATCAATAGAATGTTTATGTTGTGGGACCTCCCCTTTTTCTATGATAATGGACTCGACTTTAGTATACATATACTCCTACCATAGAGATCGTTGGAGACATAGGGACTGATCCGTAAGTTACCGAACGATACCGAAGTTACACAGAGAACACCGCGTCAGTTGCCATAGTACCTCTGAGCTCCACCCAGCCAGAATAATATTACACGGATATACTATTTCAACACGGCTTCACTTCACGACGTATATATAAATATATATTCATTACTAATCGTATTCCTGGATTACTAACCTGCGTTCCACTGTGTATATTTACGTTCAATATAACCTATTTTTCTATCTCAGTTACCTGTTTTGCTGTTCATTATTTTGTGTGATTCCTCACCCGGATTCACAACAGTTTATCAAAAGGACAATTAATTGATACAACGGGATTCTTCCCTCATAGAGTGAGACTAATACCTCCTCGCGCTTCCAGAACAGTAGATCACCTACAAGTTCAAGTTTCGCTCGTTAGCAATATCCTGCAAAGTGAATTCTGTGTTCATGTGAAATTGTAGAATTATCAGGTATGGAACCGTAGAGCTGTGATTTAGTTGGATGTTGTATCCAAGAGATGTTAAATATAGGTCTACGAATCCAAGTGTAGGTTCCATTTAGCTTGAACTTTAGGGTTTTGGTTAATGTCAAAGCATTGGAACCAGGCATTAAAATCGATTAGCAAATTGTATCTACTGTTTCCAGTAGATCTTTAGTCAGTCAGTTAAGTGCCATACGTGATACACGCTTAGGCGATCATGTCTTGAAAGAGACATGACTAACTAGACAGAAGATTATCCTGCAGTAGGTTGCCATTACTTTCTGCGGTAGACTGGTTGCCAGTCAAGGCTATGGAACCCAATCTGTCCTGTTATTTAACACATAATTGGAGGGAAGAGATGAATTAATACCTTTCCCAAGGGTTCTTGCGCGTAAGTGAATGCAAGGAATTCACTTTAGCGAAAAGAAAAAGCAGATCGTTTATCCACATCTACAACTATCCTTTCACAACAGAGAAATATTCCATTCCTAAATATATATAATAATATGCGATGAAAAATGGATTACATACGATAATGATAAATAGTAGATTAACAAAGATTAACGCTCAAAACTGACCATAAAAAGTGATCTTCATGGAAGAACAGTAATTTTTACCTGTTGTGGGGTCGTCAGAGTATTATTTATTCAGGGTTCCTAAATCGCGATGGAACACTAAATACGCATTTAATATGTTCAGCAGCTGAAACATGTCCATAAAACTTTGGCCAAAAAGTGCTCAGTGCTTGCCAATAAAAATATTATTCTCAATAACAACGCAAGGCCACACAGGTCAAGAATAACCCCCCAAAAATATTTGGAACATGCTTGGTGTGTTCTAATCTACTCGCGAGGTACATCTGGCTATGCACCGACAGATTCGGGGTGGTAGCATCTATTTGGGTCCAAGCTATGTGCAAATAGTGAACCCCAAAAAAGTATGAAAGTACAAATATATATATATATATATATATATATATATATATATATATATATATAAAATACATATTTATATAAACAGAATTATCAACAATACATATTTATTGTGAAATGAGCAGGCGTAAATATTATATAATTTATCTGTTGTTCAAGCCATAAAATTGTGTTCAAAATATTTAGTTATTCCGCATTAAATGATGTTGATGTTGAGATGTTGATATGCCGCCAAACAACTAACATCAGAAAACACTTTCTTACATTTTTTAAGGAAAAAATTCACTTTCCAAAAACTACAACAGAAAATACACATATCACTGCCTCTAATATTTATGGCCACACACACACACAACACGCACAGACACACACACACACACACACACACACACACACACACACACACACACACACATATATATGTATATATTTACATTTTTTATAATCATTTCACCTCAAGAAAGGTAGTATGGTACTGCCACTGCTGCACAGAGGGTTACATAAGAGGAAAGTGATGAGAAAGAGGAACAAGTTACGGAGATATCAGACAATGTGTAAGAGAAGGATGAGAAAACTGGTGTGTAGAGGACTGCATGATAGTAGAGTGGAAAAGGAAAAGAACATGATATAAGGGTTGTCAGAGAAAGGATGCGAGTGAAGGAGATAAGAGATGGCTATTTATATTCTTGGAGATTGTAGCTGTCAAGGAAGCAAGTATACGGAAGGGAACTCCACGAGTGGGAAGTGTGAGAAATGAAGCTAATAGAGTAAAAGCTGTTGTTACATTTGATTGGTTTCACTGTAAAAGGGTGGGACCTATTTGTTAGTCTAGTCAGGCGATCATGTCTCGAAAGAGACATGACTGACTGGGCAGAAGATTATCCCGCAGTAGGTTACCATTGCTTTCTGTGGTAGACTGGTTGCCGACCAAGGCTATAGAACCCAGTCAGTCCTGCTATTTAACCCATAACTGGAAGGAAGAGACGGATTAATACCTTTCCCAAGGCTATTTGCATGTAAGTGAATATAATGGATTCAACTGGAATTCGAACTCGGCTCCCTGGTTTCTCGTTCCGAGCTCGACCAAATTCATGCAGAGTGAGCACCAGTGAGCTAAAATCATTAGAGCAAAAACTGTAGAAGTATTTGTAGAAGAGACAGAGGGAAGCCACATTACGTTGGTGAGAAAGTGACTGGAGATGAACAATCAGGTTGGAATCAATTACATTACAAATTACATATTCACTAAAACTGAGTATCATCTACCTTGAATTCGTTTGTGGATGAATAATAACCTGGCATTAAAAGACCCATAAGTAGTTGATATGCCGTTCATGGTGGAAATGTTCTTTAATGAAAACCAGATTTAAGTAATCATTCCAAGGATTTTGAACAATGAATTTAGACTTTTTACTTTTGTTAAAATAAAATAAAATAAAATAAGATAAAAAAATATGATAAAATAAGATAAAATAAAATAAAAAAGATAAAAAAATAAGATAAAATAAAATAAGAAAAATAAAAAATAAGATAAAACAAAATTAAATAAGATAAAATAAAATATGATAAAATAAAATAAGATAAAAAACAAGATGAATAAAATAAGATGAAATAAAATAAAATAAAATAAGATAAAATTAAATTAAATAAAATTAAATGCAATGAGACAAAATAAGATAAGATAAAATAAAATAAAATGAAAAATAAAAGAAAATAATATAAAATAAAATAAAAAAGATAAAATAAAATTAATAGAATAAAATGAAATAAAATAAAATAAAAAATAAGATAAAATAAAATAAGATAAAAGATAAAATAAGATAAAATAAGATAAAATAAAATGAGATAAAATAAAAAATAAAATGAAACAAAATAAGATAAAATAAAATAAAATAAAATAAAATAGAATAACATAAAAGAGGATAAAATAAAATAAGTTAAAATAAAATAAAATAAGATAAAATAAAAAAAGATAAAATAAAATAAAAATAATTAAAATAAGATAAAATAAAAAGATAAAATAAAATAAAAAAGATAATATAAATTAAGATAAAATAAGATAAAATAAATTAAAATAAGATAGAATCTGATAAAATAAAATAAAATAAAATAAAATAAAGTAAAGTAAAATAAAAAAAAGAAGATAAAATAAAATAAGATAAAATAAGATAAAATAAAATAAAATAATATAAATTAAAATAAGATAAAAGAAGATAAGAAAATAAGATATGATAATATATTAAAAATAAAATAAAAGAAGATAAAATAAGAAAAAATAAAATAAATACTATAAAATAAAATAAAATACAATACAATAAAATAAAATAAGAAAAAATAAAAATAAAAATAAGACAAAATAAAATAAGATAAAATAAAATAACATAAAATAAAATAATATAAATTAAAATAAAATAATAGAAGATAAAATAAAACAAAATAAAATAAAATAGAATAAGATAAAATAAGATAAATTAATAAAATAAAATAAAATAAAATAAAATTAGATAAAATAAAACAAAATAAAATAAAATAGAATAAGATAAAATAAAATAAATTAATAAAATAAAATAAAATAAAATAAAATAAAATAAGGTAAAACAAAATAAGATAAAATAAAATAAAATTAAATAAAATACCAACATTGTTTATTATTCAGATGTACAATTTGGATTTAAAACTATGCACATGGTTATAACAGTAGGGCCGGTTTATTTTTTTATATTTTTAAAAAATGAACATTGCATTCACTGTAAAAGCTGACGTGTTAAATACTATCACTAAAAATGTGATTTATAACTTTTAGTATTTTTTGAGCATTTAGTCTTAAAATTTGTTTGAAAAAAAATGTACAGAAGCACATAATTTCCACTGGTGTTTTTTTTTTTGTATTAAAAACTGATTTCAAAATTATCAAAATAAGGTTGATATTATTTGTATTAGATACATTGAATAGAAAATATATGCAAACCAGAATTTTAATTATGAATCACCGCAAGCAAAATATGCAATTTTTTACTCTATTTGATGAGTAAAAACTGTAAATAAATGTAAAATATTACAAAAAAAAAAAAGGCTACTCAATGAATAAAATTTATGAAATCATTTCTTAAATAATAATTAATAAAAACAAATCTAACACTATAATGCAGCTGAGCAAAAACTTAAAGACAAAATGTTTTAAATTTGCATTGTTTATTGAAAATTACACTAAAACTGCTGCACTGCATAACATATTACATCATAATATAGGTAAATTGTTGGGCATCATTTTCCTTTGGTGTAAATGATGGTCTTATTTAATGGCACAATGATTTAGTAATAATGTCCTTGTGTCATGCATTTTGTTCATATACAATTTGGAGAGCTGCAGTAAACTATATATTTTATAAGGCTGCAATATAAGGCTTTCACCGATCGCCGAAATGAAATTCCAATGCTAGGATTTTTAACCTAAGCGTAATGTTGTGTGGAACTAAAACCTTCACCCCCATACACTACAAAATCTTAATTTTCATACGGTAGTATTCATATAAAATACAAATTTCATTGTAACCTAATTATGTACAATAATGGATCATATACAGTATAACCTGGATATAAGAGACCCTGATATAAGAGAAAACCGGATATAAGATAGATTTTACCTGGTCCCAAATTAGAGGCTGTGGTAATGTTTATAAAATAGACCAAACCCGGATATAAGAGAACTTTTATCCGGTCCCGGTAACTCTCTTATATCCGGGTTACATAATATAAGTGAACAATTCAATGAGAAAAATTGAAAATAAATACTAAAATGCAAATTAGACATGTCATAATAGACCAGTCCATCTTAAATAAATCAATGTTTTGCAGCAATTTTTAATATAAATTTGAGAATTTTTCTTGTTAAAAAGTTGAATTTAGTAATAATGTCCTTGTGTCATGCATTTTGTTCATATACAATTTGTAAAGACGCAGTAAACTATATATATTACAAGGCTTTCACTGATTACCAAAATGAAATTCTAATGCTACAATTTTGAACCTAAACTAAAATTGTATTTAATAGTTAAAATTGTATCCTCAAAAACCGGAAAGGGTTTGGAAAAAAACATTTTCATATCAAATCACAATTTTCAACCAGAGTGCAATTACATCATGCATCCTTGTGGAAATAAATTGAAACAACTGTGTTGTGGAGTAGTTTTTGCACTGAAGATTATAATCGTGCTATATTGGTTGCTAATTGACTTAACATACCCAAAATGTTAGGAACTTGGTAATCTTCCACTGAAAGCTGACTCCTTAGTATTCAGCTAACTGCCGACTAATTTCAACTGCTTAGTAGTTCTACTGAACTCCAATAGACTCTAAAGAACTCTCTAGAACTTCTAAGAACTCCTATGAACTTCTCAAGAACTTCTCAAGAACTTCTCTTGTTAACTTCCTGTTAACTCTTATTAATATAGGAGAGAGAGTCCATTATATCAGGAATATGTGTGTTTCCCCATAAAAATATCTATCTATCTATCTATCTATCTATCTATCTATCTATCTCAGTTTGTTCATATCTATTCTATCTATCTATCTATCTATCTATCTATCTATCTATCTATCTATCTATCTCAGTTTGTTCATATCTATCTATCTATCTATCTATCTATCTATCTATCTCAGTTTGTTCATATCTATCTATCTATCTATCTATCTATCTCAGTTTGTTCATATCTATCTATCTATCTATCTATCTATCTATCTATCTATGTTCATATCTGTTGTGGAGTAGTTTTCTGACTGAAGTTAATAATTGTGCTATGTTGGTTGCTAATCGACTTAACGCACACAAAATGTTAGGAATTGGTAATCTTCCACTGAAAACTGACTCCTTAGTATTGGGCCAACTGCCGACTAGTATCAACTGCCTTAGTAGTTCTACTGAACTCCAATAGAACTCTAAAGAACTCTCTAGAACTCCTAAGAACTTCCCAAGAACTTCTCAAGAACTTCTCGAGTTAACTTCCTGTTAACTCTTATTAATATAGGAGGGAGAGTCCATTATCTGAAGAATAGGTGTGTTTCCCCATAACAAACTACTTTAGTTTTCTTTCAGCATATGGTCAATTTTAGACCCATTGATATGATAGGGTGTAATCAATTTATATTATTCCCCAGATTAAGTAATTTGCAGTGGTGTGAATCTATTTTAAGGGTATATGGTGAAGTTTGCTTGTCCTTTAAAAAACATTCATTAGAGTTTCAGCACGCCTAGACACTATTGTCTTGACTGTCGATTAGTTGTTCTTTGACCATTATCTGTGATGGAAGTTACTAAACGTTCGAAAATGGTAACGCTGCACGAACACACTGGCAAACCTTACAGAGAAAATTCGGATATTGTTGGTGTCAGCCTTTCAAATGCCAGTCGTGTCATCAAGGTGAAGTATCAAACTATATCCATCAGCCCAAAACATAAAGGAACATGAGGTCGGAAGAGAAAAATAACGCCAAGGGACGACGTATAGGTGATCAAGGAATGTGTAAAAGATCCTTGGAAGACATTATTCATTTTGTTTGAATTAATTTGCACAAGGGTGTAATGTAGATAAAGTGTTCAATTATTTCCCTTTGAAGTAAATGAAGGTCTTATTTGATGACACAATGATTGAGTAATGTGTCTGTGTTTTGCTTTTTGTCTAAAGCTTCAGTATGATATATTTGAAATTTTTTAAATTTGAAATTTTGAAATTTTTATATTTGAAATACATTAGTGGAATATTCTGAGCATTGATTGACTAATTCGTTTTTTTTTACGGTTTATCAAATTTTTGCAGGTTATTTAAAACCAGAAAATATTTTTAGATTGTAAGAACTTTTGGAAATAATAATGATTTATTGGTAGATGGGTTGGAATACCAGGTGCTTTAAAATTGGATGTGCGCATGGTGCAAAGGATAATGGAACGGAATTATTAACCGGAGAGCCGGGTTTCAATTCCAGTTGGGTTTGTTATATTCAATTGAATGTAAATATCCTTGTGAAAGAGGTTAATCCTCATCTTCTCCCCGCATTAATAGGTTCATTAGTAGGGCTTTTATCACAGATTTATTGTTTCCCTAAAATATATATACAATCTAAAAATATTTGCTGGTCTTAAACAACTCGCAAAGTGCTGATAAGCCGTAAAAATGAATTAATAAATTAATCCATTTGATTGATATGGTAAAATTACAATTACAATTGCTTTAATTCGTACTATTTTTCTGATATACTTACAGGCGTCTGGTTCGAGAACAATATGGATTTTTTGACTGAATATTACTTTAACTATAACTCCAGTATAATATGTCGTAAAGATGCTCTGATTTCCTCTCAACGTTCGAGGTTCAGTTGAAGTATTCTTGAGTTGAATTTTCACTGTGAAATCAGAACCAATCATCGTATCCTTGTCAACAATGAGTTCAAATGTCACATCCTGTTAAGCAAGAATAATATTGTCAAGTATTAGGTTTTTGTGTCACACTTTTGTTTAGATTAATCTATCCGACTAACAAAAAAGATATGCGTTTGTTTACAACCGAATTTAATAATTCCGATTCACCGAGTATATTTTTAATCCTTTCACTCCAAGCAAGATAGTAAAACCACTAAGATGCAAGTGAGTAAAAATGTTTGAAAAAATTAAAAAAAAAAAAAGAATAGAATAAAGACATAGAAGAAAGAACACGAATCAAGGAGAAAGAAGACAACAATTAACATTGGTTTTAAATTTTTAAAGATCAAAGTTTATTGGGAAATAAAAAGTCGGAAGAGAGTTCGACAAGTGAGAAGTGGGAGAGGAGAAGCCATTACGCTCTCACACCCTGATTGAGCACTCTGGAAGAATGGTAAACTTTGAAAAACAGTAGCTACTCTGGCATGTACGCATCGCTCATTCAGTAAATGAATTAGATCACTCTGGCTATTGGGCACGTATACTGATAATATACACGCTAAAAAGTCTGCTTTCTTCTACCGAACGACCATAGCCCAGAGGTAGAATCGCCGACTGACGCCAATTCGGTCGGGTTTCAATCCTGGGTTAAAAAGCAATCGGAGTCTAACCGTACTGATGGACTGTGATACAGCGAAACAGATCTGTCTGCAGATGTATATATATATATATATATATATATATATATATATATATATATATATATATATATATATATATATACTTTTAAACAAAAATTGGGGTTGTTCCAACAAGAGAAATTGGTATAGATGGAAAAAGTGCGAGAAGCCGTGAACGTTTTGTTTAAAGTGTCGATTTTATTATTATTATTATTATTATTATTATTATTATTATTATTATCACTTGCGTTTGTATAATACATTAGGTATCCATAATGGTATTTGTGGCGCTACACGTGTTTCGAGTCCAAAGTTGACCCCCTTCAGGTGAATAAATTTGTGATTTTACACATCGAGATCCGTTTGTCTTTCTGACGGCCGACAATACTGTGTTTATATAGATGAGTGGTCGGTGAGCAGGTCAAAACGTTCATAATCGTGCTTGTTCGTTTGTTAATTTTTTTTCACACTCGCACGTTAAATCTCTTCCGTTTTGGGAATCATTGGCTAGAAAACTTTTTAAAACCGACTTGACCAAAATTGATTTCGTCTTATATAATTTGATCTCTCTTTCTCTCTCTCTCTATATATATATATATAGAGAGAGAGAGAGAGAGAGAAAGAGAGAGAGAGAGAAATTAAATGGCGCTGAAAAGTGAAAACATTACGATAATGCCCTCACGAAAGTTCAAAGTCAGCATGACTGAAATAAACATATTCTATTTGTTTTATTAATTCTATTAATACTATATCCTTACCTTGATATCGAGCACTTTACGACAAAAAGTATCTGATTATTTAAAATACCTTTTAAACTACTGAAAAAAAATTACACTAAACACGATATATATATATATATATATATATATATATATATATATATATATATATATAGTCATCCGCAGACAGATCTGTTTCTCTGTATCACATCTCATCAGTACGGTTAGACATCCGACTGGTTTTAACCAAGGATTGAAACCCGACCGAATTTGGCATCAGTCGGCGATCCTACCTCTGAGCTATGGGCGCTCGGTAGAAGGAGGCAGGAATACATTTGTGTATTTAGGCTTCAAATTTTCTTTTGGAAATATCATATTAAATAAATTGCAGACATTGTGTCTGCTCATTTTAAATAAAAATTCGCTCATACTCACGGATAATCTTTCGCGTATTATAATTGAAAGATGTCAGAAATGAGCTGTCACGTTGACAAATGTTACTATTATTCATTTCTCAATGTACCCAAGTACTTTAAATGTCACGTTTTTACGTTCTAATGAATGCTAAGCAATTTGTCAACCGTTATATTTGAAGCAGAAAAATTTTACAGTAATTTTTAGCAGCATAGTTTTGCGGTTATTTTTTGTTACCATAACACACATCCCTGAAAGTGATCTCGGAAAGAGATTGAAAGTACTTGGGTACCTTGAGAAATGAATGATAATAACATCTGTCGACTATACAGCTCATGTTTGACATATATCAATTATAATACGCAAAAGATTATCCGTGAGTATGAATGGATTTTATTAAAAATAAGTAAACACAATGATTGCAATTTATTTAATCTGACATGTCTAAAAGAAAATTTGAAGCCTAAATACACACACACACACACACACACACACACACACACATATATATATGTGTGTGTGTGTGTGTGTGTATTTAAACTTCAAATTAACACACACACACACACACACACACACACACACACACACATATATATATATATATATATATGTGTGGGGGGGGGACGATGTAAAAATTTCAGATAGAGTATATATATATAAAATGCCAATATGAATAAAAACAAAAGGAAAATGATCTTAGTTTACGCGTTTTGTCCTCTGAGAGATTTTATCGAAGCGAATATAATGATTCTGTTTTGTAACAAGTCAAAAAACAATAACTTTTGCAAAATTAATCAAATTCTTCAGCCCAAATATCTAAAATTCAATAAAATATTTGATTACGGAAAATATTTTTCAAAATTATGAAGACTACCAAGTACTTAAATTGTATATAAAAGCAATTAGATAGTAATTAAATTGACCATAGTTGTCGCTCTTATTTTCGGATAATGTCGTGTATGAGGATCCATATCTACGAAAATCGATGTTTATACACATACAATAAATTCAAAATTCTTTTAAAATGATTAGTACTTGGTAATTTATAAAAAGATCTTTCCATTTATGATTCGTAAATATAGTTTTTACTTAATATTAATATCATATGAAAGGGTAAAATTAATACAGATCTATAAATGATTTAAAACTTAATAAATTATTCTAATTAAAATTTAAAAAAAGGAAAAACATTCTTGTAAAATTACTATTATTCATAGGAAAAAATGTTTTATTCTTAAGACAATAGTGCCCATAGTATATTTTATTTATAAATGCAATTAAAATATATATATATATATTTAAACGAGTTGTTTCGCTACCGAGGTTTCTACCATGAGTGGTGTCTTTAGGCGATTTTTAATAACTATTTATTCAAAATTTATTAATAACTAGTTATTAAAAATCGCCTGAAGACACCACTCATGGTAAAAAACTTGGGTAGCGAAATAACTTGTTTAAAAATGGAAAATATTCAAAAGCTCTACAATATAATTGTATCGAACACTTTTTAATACAAATGTGTACTGGTCTAACCCTATTATGAAAAAAAAACTAAGTATTAAACGATAAAATATATATATATATATATATTTATATATATATATATATATATATATATATATATATATATATATGGATAGAGAGAGAGAGAGAGAGAGAGAGAGAGAGAGAGTAGGACGAGTTCAATTCGTTCCCAGACCGAATTGATGTTTCAATTTACTTGTAGCAATTTTTCTTATTGAAACTAACAGAAAAACAATTAATCCGTTCCAACCCCCGAAAACACCCAACATGGCTATTTTTAAGCAGAAAAAGTGCAGTTTAAAAATTAACAACAATAAAACGTGCTATTTGTTAGAAATCGATTACATCAGCGAGCAAATCTATCGATTACCTCCCTTTACCTCAATCACTGGTAGTCGCTATGTATGACGGTCGCTTGTTCTGCCAATTTTTACTCGTCGTACGATAAAAAAATTCCCACAAATGGTGGCTAGTATAGCAAGGTACTCGCACAATGGTACAATTGTACTACTACTACTACTACTACTACTACTAATATATATATATATTTTGAACCAATTGTTTGCTGCTATGAAAATTTGTAGATTGTTTAATTCTAGACAATTTTTCTCGCCAGAATCTACCTTCGGTATTTATGATGTCTACTATTCATCTGAGCATTGAACATTGCTACCACACCTGACAGTAGATTGGCAAGTTGATCCCTGTTGCAGAAGCGTGCTCAGGAATATTTCTATGTCTTGAAAGTCAACCCGAGGTTTACGCTATAACCATGTTGAGTAGACTTCAGTTACATTTTCTGGACGAGAGCACATAACCTAGCTTGAACAGTAGTTGAATTAGGTCTGTACTTTCATACCCCCGGTTTAGATGACTCATTAACATCATTTACTAATACCCTTAGGAAAGGTACGAATCCATCTCTTCTCCCTCCAGCTATGGGTAAATAGCAGAAAAGACTGTTTTATAGCCTTGGTTCGCAACTAGTCTACTGTAGTAAGAATCGGCAACCTACTGCGAAAAACCGGATGTGCGTTGTGGTGCAACTGGATGTGCGTTGTGGTGCAGTGGATATTGACTCGGAACGACGAATCGGGGAACCGAGTTCGAATACCAGTTGAATTCCTTGCATTCATTTACCTACAAATACTATTGGGAAAGGTATTAATCTGTCTTTTTCCTTCCAGTTATGGGTTAATAAAAGGACAGATTGATCGGCAACTAGTCTACCGGAGAAAGCAATGACAGCCTACTGCGGGATAAACTTCTGCCCTGTCAGTCATGTCTCTTTCGAGACATGATCGCACAAAGCGTGCATCACGTATGGCACTTAACTGACTGCGAGAAAATCTTCACTCCGCATGTGTTTGGAGACCGCTTGTGGAGCTAGAAAAAGTTCCATGACACTTCTAGAGAAGAAGCCGACTCAGCCCACTCAGGATGAATACTGTCACAACTTAAAAGTAACTGCAACCATTGACAGATTCTGAATAGGTTAATCTACTTATTTTTACTGACAAAGTCCGGGTGGACCCCGTGGTATGGCTTTTCAGCGATTTCATAACGTTTCTGCACGCTGGGATTGTCTGGTTAATCAGATGTCATCAAGAAGTTATCTCATTGACAAATCGACTTGATTGATTTGTTTTTTACGGTTTATCAACCTTTTACAGATTATTTAAAGTCAGAAAATATTTTAGATTATATTTTTTTTTGGAGACAGTAATGATTAATTCATAACTGGGCAGAGAACAGGTGGATTCTTGCCTTTCCCAAGGGTATTTGTGCGTAAGTAAATATAAGGAACCCGACTTGAATTGGAACTTGGCTCTTTGTTTACCAATTCCAAGCAGTTACCATTAAAGCATCTACAAATCCCAGAGAGAAGGAGAGAGTTGGAGTACACAAACATGATGAGAAAAAGAGAGAGTTGGAACAAACAGACATGATGAGAGAGGGAGAGATTTGGAATGAACAAACATATTGTGAGAATGAGAGAGAGAGAGAGAGAGTTGAAATAAACAGACATGATAAGAGAGAGAGACAGTTGGAACACACAGGCATGATGAGTGAGAGATGGAATAAACACGATGAGAGAGAGAGAGAGAGAAAGAGTTAGAACAAGTAGATATGATGAGAGAGAGAGAGAGAGAGAGAGTTGGAATAAACAGACATGGTGAGAAAGAGAGAGAATTAGAGAGAGGGAAGAAGAGAGTTGGAATACACAGCTATAATGTGGGAGTGTGTTGGAATAATCTAAGAGAGAGAGAGAGAGAGAGAGAAAGAGAGAGAGAGAGATGGAACAAACAGATATGGTATGAAAGAGTGATAGACAAGGAGAGAAAGTTGGAATAAACAGAAATGATGAGATAGAGAGTTGGAATAAGCAGACATGATGAGAGAGAGAGGGGGGAGAAAGAGTTGGAAAACAGACGTGATAAGAGATAGAGAGATTTGGAATAAACAGACATTGATATGTCCCGGAAAGAGATATATATCAATACGAGGTTGTTAAGTGGTTTAGGCAAATGTAACAGGGTAGTACTCGTCGTATGCAGTGCCCTGAGACGTAGATGTAGTCAGTAGATGTAGTAGATCTCTAGTGGAAGATCTCTAGATCTCTCTCTGGACGACCTTGTCTTCGTCTGTATTTAGGGCTGACACCAGCCAATCACATTCCAGAGAGGGGAAACCTAGGTGTATACATATTCATTACATCAGACATGAAGAGAGAGAGAGAGAGAGAGAGAGAGAGAGAGAGAGAGAGAGAGATTGAAATAAACAGACATGATGAGAGAGAGAGAGAACTGGAATAAACAAACATGATGAGAAAGAGAGAGCGAGAGTAAGTTGGAATACACAGACATAATATGGGAGAGAGTTGGAACAAACAGACATGGTATAAGAGAGAGTGTGTGTGTGAGAGAGAGAGAATTGGAATAAACAGAAATAGTGAGAGAGAGAGAGAGAGAGTTGGAATACAGACATGATGAGAGAGAGGGGGAGAGAATTGGAATAAACAGACATGATGAGAGAGAGAACTGGAATAAACAAACATGATGAGAAAGAGAGAGAGAGCGAGAGTAAGTTGGAATACACAGACATAATATGGGAGAGAGTTGGAACAAACAGACATGGTATAAGAGAGTGTGTGTGTGTGAGAGAGAGAGAGAATTGGAATAAATAGAAATAGTGAAAGAGAGAGTTGGAATACAGACATGATGAGAGAGAGAGGGGGAGAGAGTTGGAATATACAAACATAATGAGAGAGAGAACTGGAATAAACAAACATGATGAGAAAGAGAGAGAGAGAGAGAGAGAGTAAGTTGGAATACACAGACATAATATGGGAGAGAGTTGGAACAAACAGACATTGTATAAGAGAGTGTGTGTGTGTGTGAGAGAGAGAATTGGAATAAACAGAAATGGTGAGAGAGAGAGAGTTGGAATACAGACATGATGAGAGAGAGAGGGGGAGAGAGTTGGAATACACAGACATAATATGGGAGAGAGTTGGAACAAACAGACATGGTATAAGAGAGAGTGTGTGTGTGTGAGAGAGAGAGAATTGGAATAAACAGAAATGGTGAGAGAGAGAGAGAGAGAGAGTTGGAATACAGACATGATGAGAGAGAGGGGGAGAGAATTGGAATAAACAGACATGATGAGAGAGAGAACTGGAATAAACAAACATGATGAGAAAGAGAGAGAGAGCGAGAGTAAGTTGGAATACACAGACATAATATGGGAGAGAGTTGGAACAAACAGACATGGTATAAGAGAGTGTGTGTGTGTGAGAGAGAGAGAGAATTGGAATAAACAGAAATAGTGAGAGAGAGAGAGTTGGAATACAGACATGATGAGAGAGAGAGGGGGGAGAGAGTTGGAATATACAAACATAATGAGAGAGAGAACTGGAATAAACAAACATGATGAGAGAAAGAGAGAGAGAGAGAGCGAGTAAGTTGGAATACACAGACATAATATGGGAGAGAGTTGGAACAAACAGACATTGTATAAGAGAGTGTGTGTGTGTGTGTGAGAGAGAGAGAATTGGAATAAACAGAAATGGTGAGAGAGAGAGAGTTGGAATACAGACATGATGAGAGAGAGAGAGAGAGAGGGGGAGAGAGTTGGAATATACAAACATAATGAGAGAGAGAGAGTTGGAATACACAAACATGATGAGAGAGAGAGAGTTGGAAAAAGCAGGAATGATGAGAGAGAGAGAGAGAGGGAGAGAGGTGGAATACACAGACATGATGACAGAGAAAGAGAAAGAGAGTGAGAGAGAGTTAAACTAAACAGATATGATGGGAAGATGTGAAAAATATGTGAAACGCAGTGTGTGGGATCACGGGGAAAATTAAAAAACAAAAAAACAAAAGTATGAATATTTTAATAGTCGGGCGCCCCCGTGTATTACGGACGTGAGTGTTCGCCTGAATGAACATAACATCAAAAAGATAATAAATAGATTCAGAAGCGGCTTTTCATGGATGTTTTACAGCACTTTATAACAGAACAGATCGTCAAGCCACGAGTCTTCTAACTGAACTGGGTCTTAGTGGCCTCACATGTATTGCTGCTATAACAGCGGTGTATCCAGGCTAAGATAACCTAATGGATCCCATATTGCTTCAGGGTAGTTTGGAATTCTGAGTTTTCTTTCACTTTCAAAGGTAAGAGAACCTTTCTAGTCCGATTTAACCCATAGCTGATAAGATAACCCAACGGAGCCCATGTCGCGTCAGGGTAGTTTTCAATTCTGAGTTTTCTTTCACCTTCAAAGGTAAGAGATCCTTTCTAGTCCGATTTAACCCATAGCTGATAAGATAACCCAACGGAGCCCATCCCGATCCAGGGTAGTTTTGAAGTCTGAATTTTCTTTCACCTTTAAAGGTAAGAGAACCTTTCTGGTGCGAAGAATGACTTATGTATACCTTTTCCAAGGCTATTTCAGCGATTGAAAGTAACGAACACTGGACCTCTACAAGTCGCTAACATTAATACTACCCACATAGCCACTAGAAAAACGAGTTTTTACTTTAAAATGAAATAAAGGAAGACAATGAATTTCATAAGAAAGTGTCTCTCAATTTTTTCAGTTTAAACTTTCTTACAGTTTTAGTATAGCAAGAAATAGCCATTTATGCGAGTCAGACTGAATGAGTCTAACAATGTGTTGGGGCGCTCTCCACCTTTCCACGGAAATGGACTATTCGAATCACTATATAAAATAGTAGTGATTATACCTCGAGGAAGGAAGTCGAGTGAGCGAGTCGGTCGGGTATTTCCGATATTGCACCGGAAATGTTCTACTAGTCAATTTATCACGTCTCTACGACGATCAGTCAGTTAAGTGCCATACGTGATACACGCTTAGGCGATCATGTCTCGAAAGAGACATGACGGACTGGGCAGAAGATTATCCCGCAGTAGGTTGCCATTGCTTTCTGCGGTAGACTGGTTGCCGACCAAGGCTATAGAACCCAATCTGTCCTGTTATTTAACCCATAACTGGAAGGAATAGACGGATTAATACTTTTCCCAAGGGTATTTGCGCGTAAGTGACTGCAATGAATTCAACTGGAATTCGAACTCGGCTCCCCAATTTCTCGTTCCTAGCCGATATCCAATGCACCACAACGCACATCTACGACGATACTGTATACTAATTACCTTGTTCTGTATTCTACTAATCCTCACCTCTTGTAAATACTTCTTTCCTGTCAATACACCTACTTTTATACTATTACGTTGTTTTGTATTATTTTACATAATTCTGTTAGCCGACGTAATACAGTGAATGATTAATTCAAGTAATAAATATTAAAAGCAATTGATAGTTAGGACGATTTAAAATTTGTTCTTACTTTAGTTTGTTTCTGCAGCACCTCATTCCCACGGGAACCGGACAGAACTAATCTTTTCATGATTGACCGCTCGTCTTCGGAACCTAAAACCAAATTGAAATTAACAATTATTTCTACTTATCTGTTGTTATTCGTTATCATATTAACAATTTAACTGAAGTCCATGTTCTATAACAGGGTTTCTCAACCTTTTTAAGCAGCAGTACACATAGGAGCAAATGAAAATATCACAGCACACTTAGCAACATTATTAAAATGTAAACATTTAAATGTTATTAAAATAAAACTATAGATTTAGAAAATATGCATTTATGAACTTGATTCCAACGTTCCTATTCAGCTATTTGAGCACCAAATTGAAATTAGCAAGTATTTCTAGTTATCTATTATTTATTATTATTCGTTATCATATTTAACTGAAGTCCATGTGGTAAATTTTTGATTTGTTCCCCGAAGACCTTTACCCCTTCAAATCTTTCCAAAACATCCTTATTTCCGTGCAAATGTATAGGCTGAACTCAAATCGATAATTGTTTATTGACGAAACCTACCTTCTTTCAAGTTAACTAACAGAAAAATATCGAACTTCTTGTCGTTGTTTATCTCACCCCCTAAGCACTCTTCAAAAATGTTATTCACTGCAGAATGACTTCACGCGTAGTTTGTCGATTTTTCGGCCTTTTTACTTCCTTTTTGCAATTACTACGCGGAAATTGAGTTCCGAAACCAAACAAATCGCGGAGTCATTGCTCAAAGGAAGTAAATAGGCCGAAATAAGTATCCTACGCTTCAAGTCATTCAGCGATGAATCAGATAGGAGAACGGTGGTAAGGGGTGAGATATAGTCCGATTTGTTTCTGGTCGATAACATGAAAAAAGGTAGGTTTCTTCAATTAACAATTATCGATTTGAGTTCAGCATATACATTTGCACGGAATTAAGAATGTTTTAGAAAGATTTGACGGGATAAAGGCCTTCGGGGAACAAATAAAAAATTTACCGTCCATAACAGGGTTTCTCAACCTTTTTAAGCAACAGTACACATAGGAGAAAATGAAAATATCACAGCACTCTTAGCAACGTTATTAAAAGGTATAAATTTAAAGGTTATAAAATAAAACCATAAATTTAAAAAATATGCATTTATGAACTTGATTACAACGTTCCTATTCAGTTATTTGAGCTGCATATTTAGTGTGAAACCCGTGTTAGCGGTTATTTTTTTCAAGATTTTTCAATGTTTGGTTGAATGTGTGTGTGTGTGGGGGGCGGTGTGAAAATTTCAGATAGAGTATATATATATATAAAATGTCACTATGAATAAAGACAAAAGGAAAATAATCTTAGTTTACGCGTTTTGTCCTCTGAGAGATTTTATCGAAGCAAATGTAAAGATTCTGTTTTGTGACAAGTCAAAAAAAAACAAAAACAAAAAACAAAACAATAACTTTTGCAAAATTAATCAAATTCTTCATCCCAAATATCTAAAATTCAATAAAATGTTTGATTACGGAAAATATTTTCCAAAATTATGAAGACTACCAAGTACTTAAATTGTATATGAAAGTAATTAGATAGTAATTAAATTGACCATAGTTGTCGCTCTTATTTTCGGATAATGTCGTGTATGAGGATCCATATCTACGAAAATCGATGTTTATGCACATACAATAAATTCAAAATTCTTTTAAAATGATTAGTACTTGGTAATTTATAAAAAGATCTTTCCATTTATGATTCGTAAATATAGTTTTTACTTAATATTAATATCATATGAAAGGGTAAAATTAATACAGATCTATAAAAGATTTAAAACTTAATAAATTATTCTAATTAAAATTTAAAAAAAGAAAAAACACTCAAGACCCTTATTTTTTGAACATAGTCTTTCTTGCTTCTTATTTTTTACGCTATTTAGGATTAAGAATTCTAAATAACAAATAAAAAGTAGAAAATTGCAATAAAACAGATAAAGCCTTTTTATCTAATGTTGGATATTCCTTTTGTATTGAAATCCAAAATGCATCAATGGGTACCATCAAATGTTTTATTTTGAGTCCTTAATCCTCAGAAATGACAATATTTCGTGACACACTTAACAAGATTGCACTTTAGTATTTGTACATATTTATGAGATGAGGTAGTATTTACAATATTTACATTATTCGGACTATTGTCCCCATCTTTGTTGCTATTTGTACGACGTTTCGGCCGTTTTACGCTCCGACATTCTTCAGGTGCTAGGAATTTTGAACCGAACCCTTTATGACAATCACTGGGATATATCGTTATCTAATCGAGGCTTTACGCAAGGAATGAGAATGATATATGCCAGTGATAAAAGGTTCGGTTCAAAATTCCTAGCACCTGAAGAAGGCCGGATCGTACAACGGCCGAAACGTCGTACAAATGGCAACAAAGATGAGGACAATAGTCCGAATAATGTAAATATTGTAGGATTGCACTTGAGTGCTGCAGCACAGTGGTTGAGAATCATTCATCTAAACTGACAAATTTAAGCTTTGAAGTTTAACAGTCATGGTACAAGAGATACAATAAAGGACCAGAAAAAAAGTTTCATATGAAAACAATTACTACTGATTTATTCTTTTCTTTCTCTGTTTTTCATTCACCTTTGTGATCTTTGGCTTTTAATTTAGTTATTTTGCTCGTAATAAATAACTACAGCACAGCAGTTGGGAGTCATTGTAATAATCAAGATCTGATAATTGTATTAAATAAAGATAATTCTCATACAAAATGGTTGCAATAATAAAACAGTAATAATTCCAGAGTTTAAACTTGTGATGTAAAAATATTGAAAAGTAAAATGCAACTTCCACTAGCAAACAAATTACAATAGATTGACAAGCATAGAAAAATATAAACATGCAGATAACTAGAATTTGTACACGGCTCTCCAATTTCTCATTCTGAGCCAATATCCACTGCACCACAACACACAGCCAGTAAATTACACTTTTTAAATTCACTAACTGTTAATGTTCTTTCTACTATTAATAGTAGTATCCTTTCTAATTTTTGGTAATTCAGAAAATCAACATATTGATTATATCATTATTTTTTTTTTAATAATATGTGCTATCCATTTTTGTTGTTGCTGCTGCTGAAAGTTTGCAAGTTACATGGTATTTACTATTTGTTCCTGGCATAGGACTATCTGAGAGGCAACTGAAACTTTTGTCCAACCATCAATATGAAGAGGATCTGCAACATGCTATCAGGAGGGTCGAACTTGCCCAGTGACATCCATCACCCACACTCCTGTATGACTCCGGCTCTTGACTCTTCAGGAGTAGTCTGGGCCTTCATGGCCATCTCCATCACTACCACCAAAGGGGAGAAAGAGAATAAGTAGAGAGGATGATGATCACAATGATTGGCTGCAAGCAGGCTCCATCAACAACTATCTAATAAAGCTCTTTGCAATTTTGTAATAACAGTTTATAGAGCTTGATGAAGGACTGTGTTCTTTAAGAACTAAAGGATTTACCGACTTTAAGCCATTTTTAATCATTGATCTAAGAAAATTTAACAGTTAAAGAAAACCCCTGAAATATTAGGTCATAGCCCATCTCACCATATCAAGATCTGATAATTGTATTAAATAAAGATAATTCTCATACAAAATGGTTGCAATAATAAAACAGTAATAATTCCAGAGTTTAAACTTGTGATGTAAAAATATTGAAACGTAAAATGCAACTTTCACTAGCAAACAAATTACAATAGCTTGACAAGCATAGAAAAATATAAACATGCAGATAACAATAAAGAGATCGTGATTAACGGAAAAATTGTTTAAATTTCATGTTCTTTAAAAAAAGCATATTTTAATTTCCGTTCCAATGATTGGAAATATGAATATCTTGTAGCGAATAAAAAATGAATTAAAATCAACTCTCTTTTTCACTTTTACAAAAATTCACAACGAAGTGTGAAATCCCGGGTTTTCACAAATAGAAAAAGGGTTGACTATGTGCTTAAAGAAAAAGTCGAACCCAGATTTCGCAAGTTGTTGTTAAAATGGTTTTTGACCAATGGGAGCGACTTGTAAAACTTGAAAGGACTTGGCGATCCAGTGTGAAATTCAAAAGGATTATATAAATGAACTCGGCGTCAGTCAAGAGTCAGAGATGGGAGCATCGAAAGAGACACACATCTAAAATGTAACTTCAAAATTCAAGCGACCTGGACATAGCGTGGGGGTGCGTGTTCCTTGAACGTCGGCAGACACCAGTGAAGCGTAGGGAGCTGGTTAATGTTTTTTTAAAATCCAGTCTTGTGTCAAACTTAACCGAACTCCCTACAGCTTACAAGTTTTATGCAGAAAAAGAAGGTTTTTTTACAGAAGGTTTTTCATCATCAGAAGGTTGGTTTTCAGCAGGTTGGAATATGTGGAATTGTGTGGAATAGCGTAAGAAGAATAAAATATACATTTTGCATTTTAAAATAGAAATTTATTAAAGGAGTAATAACACAAGTTGTAGAAGTTAATGTTCAATTAGAAACATTTTAAGAGGTTAAGGGTAGAGTTCGTACAAAATGTTCGTAGTAGTAATTGTTGAAATAGATAAGGAGAAAGAGAAAGACGACAATGTCCAAGTCGCTTGAAGTCGAAAGTTACATTTTAGTGTTGTCTTTCTCGCTGCTTCCATCTGACTGACTTGACTGATGTTGATGAAGTCCTTTTAGTGTAATCTAGATATTTCCGCACTTACACGCGAATTCCTTTTGGTCTTGCAAGTTGCTCCCATTCATCAAAAATTATTTGAACACCAATTTGCGACTTTTTTCTTTACGCATATGGTCAGTCCTTTTTCTATTTGTGAAAACCCAGGATTTCACACATCGTTGTGAATTTTTGTAAAAGTGAAGAAGTGAGTTGATTTTAATTAATTTTTTATGCACTACAAACTAAATTTTACGGTTCTCCTATTTTAATATTCTGATGAATCTTTTTTCTTATCTCTTACGTTTATGATCGAGAAAACTGATGATAAATATTTGAGCTTAACAACTTATGGTCCATTATTTATTAGACATTGCCAAAAGACGTTAAATGCTTTTATCTTCCCTTCTTTCTTTCTTTCTTTCTTTCTTTCTTTCTTTCTTTCTGTCATTGAAATCATGTAATGTTTTAAATTAATATGGATGCTGGTTGTTATTTTAAGAAGTAAGAGAGTACAAATGAAAAGATTTGCAATTGAAGACTTATTCCATTTCACTGAAATATCCGTTAAAAACTTATCTCTCCCCTTCTTTCATTTTCTTACTAAAATCAAATAGTGTTTTTTCCCCCGCTTTCTATGCGATCAAAACGGAATGGTCCATTATTTATTAGGCATTGCCAAAAGACGTTAAATACTTTATCTTCCCTTCTTTCTTTCTTTCTTTCGTTCTTTCTTTCTTTCATTGAAATCATGTAGTGTTTTTAATTAATATGAATGCTGTTTGTTATTTTAAGAAGTAAGAGAGTACAAATGAAAAGATTTGCAATTGAAGACTTATTCCATTTCACTGAAATAGCTGTTAAACAATTCTATCTTCCCTTCTTTTATTTTCTTCAATCGGTTAAGTGCCATACGTGATACACGCTTGGGCGATCATCTCTCGAAAGAGACATGGCTGACTGGGCAGAAGATTATCCCGTATTAAGTTGCCATTACTTTCTGCGGTAGACTGTTTGCCGACCAAGTCTATAGAACCCAATTTGTCCTGTTATTTAACCCATAACTGGAAGGAATAGACGGATTAATACTTTTCCCAAGGGTATTTGCGCGTAAGTGAATGCAATGAATTCAGATGGAATTCGAACTCGGGTCCCCGATTTTCTTACTGAAATCAAATAGTTTCTTTTCCCCGCTTTCTAGGCGATCAAAACGGAATGGTCTATTATTTATGAGGCATTGCCATAATACGTTATATACTTTTATCTTTCTTTCTTTCTTTTTCTCATTGAAATCATCTTGTGTTTAATTAATTTCTTATCCGCTACAATCTAAACCAGTGTTTCTCAACCTTTTTAAGCAACAATTTTAGGAACAAATAGAAATATCACAACACACTTCGCAACATTTTCAAAAGGTATACTTTCAAATCTTATAAAATAAAGCCATAGAATTAAAAAAATATATATACACAGGCATATCTTCTTCTTCATGTGCCATGTCCCTTCAGGACGTAGGCGATCATGGACTTTCACTTGGCCCTGTCTTTTGTCACTCTCAATATTTTCCTCTTGGCATCTCTCCTAAACTCCGATCCGCCATCCATTTGCTCAAGCCTATCAAATATATCTCGTGCTGCTTTTCTCTGTCTCTCTTTCACTCTATCCGTCCTGTGACCATTAGATTCTCTACGGCCTCTTTCCTCATCACAGTAACCTCATCTGTCTCGTCCTGATATTGAGTATGAGTTTCTTATCTGCTCAGTCCATGGCATCCTCAGCAGGGAGTAGTCGAAATGGGGGGGGGGCTCCCTTCCCGTTAGAATCGCCACTGTATATAAACATTATATACATAATGTGTTTTAGAATATATAATGTATCTTTTTCTTCATATGCTGTATCCCTTCAGGACGTAGGCAATCATGGACTTCCACTTGGTTCTGTCTCTTGTCACTCAACATTCTTCCTCTTTGTATCTCTCTTAAACCTCACTCTGCCATCCATTTGCTCAGGCCTATCAAGTAAGACTGCTTTCCTCTGTCTCTCTTTTCCTCTATCCATTCTGTGAGTATTCAATTTTCCAGGCCCCCCTTCCTCATCACATGTCACAGAAACCTCATCTTTCTCTTCCTGATGTTAAGTATGAGTGTTCTCCTCATTTTCATCCTCTCCAGCACCTTATGGTTAGTCATGTGCTCAGTCCATGGTATCCTCAGTATCCTTTTGTAAAACCACATGTTTGCTGCCTCAAGCCTTTTCTTCATCCTTGAGGAGATCGTCCAACATTCGCTGCTATACAGAAGGACAGATATCACATAGCAATCTCTTCTTTGTTTTCAATGAAATTTTCCTGCATCTCAGTAAGCTGGTTAGCTTTTGAAATGCATCCTTGGCCATCCCAATGCGTCTTCGGATCTCAACGTCACACTTTCCATCCTCTGTCAGAACGCTTCCCACGTATTTAAATGTTTTTATTTGTTTTATTTTAGTTTCTCCAATCTGAAGTTGGCATTTTGGGGTCTTCAACTTGTTTTATTTCAAGTTTTCACGATTTCTTCAATGTTTCATCGAATGTGTGATAAGCAGACCATAACGTCTTCAGCTGAGCGTAGTCTTTCTCGCTTCATATGTTTTATGTTATTTAGGGTTGAGATATTAAGGTTTGAGACATATATATGCTTGCTGCGCCAATATTTCAGGGAATCATTAAAAAGATCGCGTGTCAAGGAATAGCATTGTAATAAATAACGAAACATGATGGAAGTGAAAATTATGCTATTTTTTGTTCTTGAGAATTTACAAGAACATTATTAAACTCTATTTCTTAGATTGTTTGTTTGCAAGAATAATTTTCTATTTACAACGTCATAAAATTGATACAATTAGAATGAGTGAAATACAATATTTATAATTTATCAATTTATAAGGAAATTTTTTTTTAATCGTATCACCCCGAGCAAGGCGGTAACGCCACTGATGTGCAGGGGGCTACGTAATAGTGAAAAGATTGGAAAAGAGAAAGCCGGAAACCACATCCTAAACAGGGAACAAGGGATGAGCCTCTTAACCTGTTCAATAGACATGGGTGTAGTGTGAACCGGGCGATAGATAGATAGATAGATAGATAGATAGATAGATAGATAGATCTATCTACTCCAATTGAAAAAAAAAAAACAAAGTGAGAAGATTTGAATAGAGAAAGCCGGAAACCACATCCTAAAGAGGGAACAAGGGATGAGCCTCTTCACCTGTTCAGTAGACGTGGGTGGAGTGTGAACCGGGCGATAGATCTATCTACTCCAATTGAAAAAAAAACAAAAACAAAGTGAGAAGATTTGAAATGGAATTTTGTGTGTGTGTGTGTGTGTGTGTGTGTGTCCGTGTGTGTGTGTCCGTTACCTATAGACTCCAAAACGGCTCAACCGATATTCTTGAAAATTTACACAGTTGTACTATAAGCATCTGCGAGTGTTATTAGCTAGGTTTTGTGTCGAGGTACACCCGATAAATATCAAAAATGGGGTTATAGAAGGAGTGGTCCGATTTTAATCAAATTTGATACACTCATAGACAAAGATATAAGAAACGATATTCAGAAGTTTCAAGGATGCAGTTCTTACAATAATGCAGAAAATTGATGGAAGTGAAAATTATAGTATTTTTTGTTCTTGAGAATTTACAAGAACATTATTAAACTCTATTTCTTAGATTGTTTGTTTGCAAGAATAATTTTCTATTTACAACGTCATAAAATTGATACAATTAGAATTAGTGAAATACAATATTTATAATTTATCAATTTGTAACGAAATAAACATGAAAACAATTTTTTATTCATAAATTTATAAACATTTACTAAATCATTAAAATACTCGTTTTAACCTTTGAAAATGTTACGGTTTTCTTATTTTAATTAATATTTTGATGAATCTTAATTTTTCAGTTCATGATTGAATAAGCGCATGGCAAATTTTGGGAATAAACTATCCGTAGAAATTCCCTTATAGCATTATTAAATATTTGAACTTAACAACTTTAACAAAATATCGCAATAACAATCATAAATATAAAGTTCTCTCTCTTCTTCGTTCATATTTTTCCTCCTTGCTTGCATTCGTTCTCTATTAAATTTACAGATTGTTTGTCTCTTTTCTGCTCGTAATCGTTCTCGTCTTCTTCTCTGTCATTCTCTTGCTGCCTCTCTTATCTTATTGTTGTCTTATTCTTTCTTCCATTACAATGATTTTCTCCGGAAATATAATGCATTTACAAAATATATTAAAGTTCATTCATTACAGCAAAAGCTTGACACACGTAGGTACCTAGGTATTATTTTATTATAATATAAAGAGTACGACTTGGTTCACAGTGAGAATTGAAGGATTGGATAAGATAAATCTAAACTTATTTATAAATGGAACTTTGTGTGTGTGTGTGTGTGTGTGTGTGTGTGTGTGTGTGTGTGTGTGTATATCTGTGTGTGAGTGTCCGTTACCTATAGACTCCAAAACGGCTCGACCGATTTTCTTGAAAATTTACGCAGGTGTACTATCAGTGTTGCGAGTGTTCTTAGATAGGTTTTGTGTCGATGTACCCCCGATAAATATCGAAAATCGATAATCGAAAAAATCGGGTTATAGAAGGAGTGGTCCGATTTTAATCAAATTTGATACACTCATAGACAAAGACATTAGAAATGATATCCAGAAATTTAAAGGTTGCAGTTCTTACAATAGTGCAGAAAATCCATAATATATATATATATATATATATATATATATATATATATAAATAAGGCAAGATGTTTGTGTGTGTGTCTGTTTATCTGCCTGTATGTCTGTATTTTTCTCAGCCCTTTTATTTTAGTTTTTGCTTCGAGTTTGGCTTTAAGTAGGTATAATTGTAGTTCTTAGTCTCAGCCATGATACCATTTACTCAGAGGACTTATTTAGCCTTCAAAATTCAGTTTACGACGAAAAAAACTTATTTGATATCGATACCAGGAAATCAAAATTTGACTTACATCCATTCATTTTTCTTTCAGTCTACGGTTTCGCTTTAACTGGAAACAACTATTGCTTTTTAGTCTTTCGTGCCAACGTCCAAAGAGTCTGAGCTCCAGGATCATGCATTAGTTTTAAAGCTTTCATTACACCCGAGCAACGCCGGGCTATACTGCTAGTAATATAAAGAGTACGGCTTGGTTCACAGTGAGAATTGAAGGATTGGATAAGATAAATAAAAATAAACGGATGAAATGTATCTTTTTTAGTTGAAGGAGAATCAAGATGACGACAGCAAAGAAAGACTTGAAATTATTATTTAAACCTAAAAACACTAAAAGTACAATAATACTTACTCTCTCATTTTTTTTATAATAGATGATATATATTTTACAATAATTCTTTTTTCGTGTTATATTTCCTGTTCGATGTTTTCTTTCATTTATCATGCGTATTTGTGTGTACGTCGTCCGGGGTTCCTATGTTTAATCTATTGTGTCAGTGTGTGTGTTCATGTCTCTTTCTAGAGCGTGACACACGTAGGAATTAATATATAGATGTGAACCAACTATAAGTAAATCTTTACTATTTAAAATTTAAACACTTATAACCGATTTTTAATTAGCCGATATTTTTCCAACCATTCAAAAAAAAAAAAAAAAAAAAGAATGTAATTAACAAATAGTGTAAATAAGCAATCTAATAAATAGTGGATGTGCGTTGTAGATATTGGCTGGAATAAGGATTCGGAGAGCCGAGTTCGAATTCAAGTTGATTCGTTTCATTCACATATGCGCAAATACCCTTGGGAAAGGTATAAATCCATCACTTCTCTCTCCTCATATGGGTTAAATAGAAGGACAGATTGGGTTCTGTTGCTTTGGTTGGCAATTAATCTACCACAGAAAGTAATGGTAACCTACTGTGGGGAAAAAAAAATCTTCTCAGTCAGTCATATCTCTTCGAGACATGATCATCTAAGCGTGTGTTATGTATGGCACTTAACTGAATAAATAGTGTTTTTTTTTAAATTTTTGTTGTAGATTCTCAAGAACAAAGAATTAGTTCTTATTAAAATTTTAATCATCGCTTTTTAAAACAATAAACATTGCCGAGGAGTGAAGGTAGCTAAAATAATAGCGGTGTCATGGGAAAAGCTGTCCTTTTGGCATGTATTTTCTTTGTGGACACAAAGGTTCATGTTTTCCAATTTTTATACAGATATTTTATAAGAGAACGTCTATAAAATTTATGTTTTTTCTTTTCCTGGGGAGAAAGTATTTGTAGAGTAAAAAAAAAAAAAGATTCCCTACAAGTTCACGTAAAAGATTTGGAACACGAAAGTGAAGAATTAGTAGCGCCAGTCCAAATATAGCAGCGAAGATGAATTTTTTTTACTAATTTGTTTTGTTTCATATCTTAAACTTAACAAAGAAAAAGTTTTCAGCTCACTGATTAGATAAATGGAAATTAATATTTTATATTTGAATTATGTTTATAAAATATCGAAAACTGAAATATTTCTGTTATTTTTTCACGACAATTTTTAACTTATAATAATAATGATCATCATGGAATGTATATAAATAAATTTTTGGTGCGTTTCTAACAAACATAAAATACAAAACGGCCCTGTCTATGAAAAAACAATAAAAAAAATTACAAAGCAGTATAAGAATTTGATAAAAACTATTATAAATAATAATACAAATAACAATAAAAATAATAATAAAATAATACGAATAATAAAAAATAATACAAATAATAATAAAATAAACTGAATAACAATAAAAATAATAATAAAATAATACGAAAATTAATAAAATAATTTGAATAACAATGAAAATGATAATACGAATACTAATCTGAATAACAATGAAAATATTAATAAAACAATACGAATAATTATAAAATAAACTGAGTAACAACGAAAATAATAATAAAATAATACGAATGATTATAAAATGTTACGAATAAGAATGAAAATAACAAAATAATATGAATAATGATAAAATAAAGTAAATAATAATGAAAATAATAATAAAATAATACGAATGATTATAAAATATTACGAATAAGAATGAAAATAACAAAATAATATGAATAATGATAAAATAAAGTAAATAATAATGAAAATAATAATAAAATAATACGAATTATTATAAAATATTACGAATAAGAATGAAAATAATAAAATAATAGGAATAATGATAAAATAAAGTAAATAATAATGAAAATAATAATAAAATAATACGAATTATTATAAAATATTACGAATAAGAATGAAAATAACAAAATAATATGAATAATGATAAAATAAAGTAAATAATAATGAAAATAATAATAAAATAATACGAATTATTATAAAATATTACGAATAAGAATAAAAAGAATAAAATAATATGAATAATGATAAAATAAAGTAAATAATAATGAAAATAATAATAAAATAATACGAATTATTATAAAATATTACGAATAAGAATGAAAAGAATAAAATAATATGAATAATGATAAAATAAAGTGAATAACAATGAAAATAGTAATAAAATAATACGAATGATAATAAAATAATTTAAATAACAACAAAAATAATAATAAGAAAAATAATAAAGTAATCTGAAGAACAATGAAAATAATAATAAAATAATACGGATAAAAATAAAATAGCTCTGAGAAAAATAATGAAACAATACCAACAATAATGGAAATGATTATTAAGTTACTCGAAAAATAGCTTAAATAATAATTAAATTTTTTGTTACCTTCTGGATATTTATAATCAAGGGTTACTTCGAATGGCTCCATTTTATCCACTTTTTTGGTAAGTAATCTCAAACCAACACTGGAAAATAGGAAAAAGTAATAATTACAATAATTAGCAATACAAGTGAAAATTTAGGTTTTCTATTTGAATTGTCTGAAGACCATCTCGCTTCTCAGGCCAACCCTATTTCTACTTTACATAAGTGATCTACTTTGAACTTTTGTGAATATCTACACAGATACTACTACTGTATATATCAGTATACTTCTAAAATCCTAGATGACCACACTTTATGTCCAGAAAATATAATAGGTGTACAAATACAAGAAAATAAATAAAAATTAATAAAAAGATTAATCTCGGACCTTCTCAATAAAACATTGACCAGACACATACACACGTATATATATATATATATATATATATATATATATATATATATATATATATATGGTTATATCTCAATTTTACATTGTTACATGGAAATTTCTATGTTTCGAGATAGGTTTTCATCATCAGGCAATGTTAGTATGGTTGTGCATTTAATTTACATTTAAATGACAAATTCTTTTGGTTTGCTGTGAATGCATGTGGGTGATTTTTGTGTGGCTAATCAGAATGGAGATTCACTCTGGGGTTTGACCCCGAAGAATTCCTTGTGCTAACCAACATTTTTCTCTCTTTTTTTTTCCTTCTTTCCCCGACCCTATTTCTCTTGTCTGTTTTCCTTCCTTAATGTTTTACCTCCCATTAATCTGATCTTATCATTTTCCCTTCAGTTTTATTACATTTGATGTGATATTCCTTTTTTTAGTAGTGCCAATCCCCTTCTTATCCTCTTTAGTCTATTTGTTAAAGAAAAGATTTTTTTCCCAAAAACCCTAAACTGCGATTTTTTTGATCCAACTATCCATTTGTTGTAAAGTTTATTATCCTGATACAAAGAGGGGGTTTATTTAAAAAAAACAAAACTTATTATATTTTTGGCTCTATGTAATTTAAAAAAGATTTTAGATTATTACAATGGGTAATACATATTTCGCCGCGTTCTGATGTTATTATCGCGACCTTTATAAATTATATTACTCTGTTAAATTAAATAAATGAATTTAACATTGAGTTTTCTTGAGTTCGTCTCTATCGGAATTTACATGGATTGTATACCAAGCGTACTATGTTATATATATATATATATATATATATATATATATATATATTGATTATTTAATTAATTAGTTTTTGGTCATACACATTTGTATTAAAAAGTGTTCAATAAAATTATATTGTATAACTTTTGAATATTTTTCATTTGTTAACGAGTTATTACGCGACCTAGGTTTCTACCATGTGCTGTCTTTGGGCGATTTGCAATAACTGGTTTTATCGTTTTTTTTAAATTTTTATTTAAAGAACGCTCACATAAGGGCTTTTTTTTAACGCTCTCGTAATGGGGAATTTTTGAACGCGCAATTTTTAAAATTAAAAGAAATTATAACGTTTTCATCTATGGTTGTATGAACCTAATAGGTATTTTATGGTATGGTTACACTTAGTTATAATTTCTGTTCTTTCATTCAATAATTAATTTTTGTTTGGGAATAAAATGAAAAAAAATAAAAAAATAAAAAAGCGGTAAAATCAGATATTGCAAATCACCCGAAGGCACCACGTGGTAGAAACCTATGTCGCGTAATAACTCGTTTACAAATAAAGTATATATATATATATATATATATATATATATATATATATATATATATATATACAGTACTGTGCAAAAGTATTAGGACAAGAACTATTATATCTTTTATGAGGTATCAAAATAAAGTTTAAAATTACCCCTGTCCTAACAGTTTCCACACTACTGGTAGTGTGCAAAAGTATTAGGACAGGGGTGATTTTCTTAAAAACCTCACTGAAATTCAAATACAGGTTGAAAAGCCAAGTAAATTGGCAATAGATATTGATTTGATTACTTAAAACTAAGTGTAAAAGAAATGTATTAAAAAGAAGTTATATTTAATTTTTCCTATTTTCTATTAAACAAGAACTATATTGAAACTACTCATTATTTTATTATCCTTGGATATTTCTTATTCCCCCTCCTCTCAAATTGATAAATCTAATGTTACTTCGCAAGGCACACTTTGGGAACAAATACAAGCTGCTTGGCAGGGGATACCATTAGATACATTGAAGTAAGCTTGTGATGTCAATGCCTGACAAAATGAAGGCTGTGATCAAAGCAAAAGGCTATTATACTAAATATTGAATTTATTTTGTAACTAGTATTTTTTTTGTTAATGCATCTGTTCAGTAAATCAAATAAAATTACTTTAATTAAATCGTTTATTTTCTGTCAATATGTCTCATTAAAGATAAAATAGTTCTTGTCCTAATACTTTTGCACAGTACTCTCTCTCTCTCTCTCTCTCTCTATATATATATATATATATATATATATATATATATATGAATCTATATATATATATATATATATATATACACTAGGTGCGATTGGTAAATTGTCGCAATTATCTTATTATTTCAAAGCAAAGGCTATTATACTAAATATTAAATTTCTTTTGTAACAAGTATTTTTTTTATTGTTAAAGCATTCGTTGAGTAAATCAAATAAAATTATATAAATTAAATTGTTTATTTTCTGTCAATACGCCTCATAAAAGATAAAATAGTTCTTGTCCTAATACTTTTGCACAGTACTGCAGTTATTATTATTATTATTATTATTATTATTATTATTGTGTAGAGGCTCATCCTTTGTTCCCTGTTTAGGATGTGGTTTCCGGCTTTCTCTTTTCCAATCTTTTCACTTTCCCTTTTTTTTTTTTCAATTGGAGTAGATAGACTGAACTATCGCCCGGTTCACACTCCACCCACGTCTATTGAACTGGTGTAGAGGCTCATCCCTTGTTCCCTGTTTAGGATGTGGTTTCCGGCTTTCTCTTTTCCAATCTTTTCACTCTTACGTAGCCCCCTGCGCATCAGTGGCCTTACCGCCTTGCCCGGGGTGATATGATTAAAAAAAATATTATTATTATTATTATTATTATTATTATAGCACACTGCAACTTAATAGCTATAAAATCTTGGTGTTTAATACACCATCATCAGGCATTGAAGTGTGATTAATTTACTAGGTTACATTCATATGGATAAGGAGATTTACAAAAATAAAATAGAATTAAACTAAAAACAAAGAACGTCATCAAATGGGTTGGGAGGTTATTTCATTTTAAAAGAATTAATTGCGGGAACTCATACACAAGATGTATCAATGTTTTGCCAAAGAAGACAAGACATTTCAAAAGTTTAAATCGAAAAGAAATAAGACCGTATAATATAAAAAGCGAAAAGTTGGAAAAAATATTAAAACAAAAATGATAATAATATAAAAAAATATAAAAATTTCTTTAAAGAGTTCCGTTAATAAAGAAAGTCTGTCGTGTCTCTTTTGAGACATGATCGCCCAAGCGTGTTTCACGTATGGCACTTAACTGACTTACTAATATAAAAGCCCAAATAGATGAGAAAGAGCATAAGTGAAGTTTTAGAAACATAAGTACTTGATAAAAGATGACAAAATACCACGTCTATTGCACAGATGAAGAGGCTCATCCCTTGTTCCCTGTTTAGGATGTGGTTTCCGGCTTTCTCTTTTCTAATCTTTTCACTCTTTTCTTTTTTTTTTCAATTGGAGTAAATAGACTAAACTATCGGCCGGTTCACACTCCACCCACGTCTATTGAACAGGTGAAGAGGCTCATCCCTTGTTACCTGTTTAGGATGTGGTTTCCGGCTTTCTCTTTTACAATCTTTTCACTCTTACGTAGCCCCCTTCGCATCAGTGGCGTTACCGCCTTGCTTGAGGTGATTTGATTTAAAAAAAGTTAAATAAGTTAAATCTTAAGGTATATATTAAAAAAAGGGCTAAATTTTATATATGAGCAAAAAGTAAATATATTGAGATAATCTTAGATATATTTAAGAGTATGGAAAATTCTATGGTGGCAAAAATTAGTGATCTCGTTACATTGTTTCAACGAGCTAGCCTTTGGTTGGTTGGTTGGTTGTTTTGTTTTTATGGCATATCAACCTAGGCGGGTCATTTAATGCCAACTAAATTTTATTTATTTATTTATTGCTGGTAATACCTTTTTCTTTCAACAATTTTATTGTTGTTTTTTTATATAAGTTTTGTGTCTAGTAATACTTTTTTCTTTTCGAGTATCAAGATTCATTTGGATTTGTTTTTAAGGGCAGGGTCCCCAAGTCCTACTCTTGTTATTTAACCCATAACTTGAGGGAAGGGACGGATTAATACCTTTCCCAAGGGTACTAGTGCTTAAGTGAATGCAGGGTGTTCAACTGGGATTGAACTCAGCTCACCGATTTCTCTTTCCGAGCCGATATCCACTGCACCACAACCCACATCCGTCACTAAACGATTACAGCACTGGTATTGCCAATCTAAGTACTGACCAGGCTCAACGTTGCTTAACTTTGGTGAATCGAGCGAGAACCGGTATATTCAACGTGATATAGCCGTAAGCACACACATCCGTCACTAAACGCTTACAGCACCTGGTATTCCGAAGTGGTCATCCATCTAAGTACTGACCAGGCTCAACGTTGCTTAACTTCGGTGATCGAGCGAGAACCGGTATATTCAACGTGATATAGCCGTAAGCGCACACATCCGTCACTAAACGCTTACAGCACCTGGTATTCCGAAGTGGTCATCCATCTAAGTACTGACCAGGCTCAACGTTGCTTAACTTCGGTGAATCGAGCGAGAACCGGTATATTCAACGTGATATAGCCGTAAGCACACACATCCGTCACTAAACGCTTACAGCACCTGGTATTCCGAAGTGGTCATCCATCTAAGTACTGACCAGGCTCAACGTTGCTTAACTTCGGTGATCGAGCGAGAACCGGTGTATTCAACGTGATATGGCCGTAAGCCTAGCCCTTGGGAATCTAATTATATGGATGTTTTTTCTTGTAAGCAAAAGAGACATATTTCATGTGATGATTTATATTTTCTAGCTTTTGTTAATATTTTCCATTCAACTGTAGAAGTTTTATTTGCATCTTTCAATTGCCAGTAGTATTTAAAGAGAGAAGTAGAATTACCGCAATTTATTATTTGCTATTTACCCATATATGGTTGGGGAGAAAAAGATTCAGACATTTCCCAACGGTGTAAAAACGTAAACGATTGTCATGAACTTGACTGGAATTCGAACTCTGCTTTCTTATTCATCGATCCACTTACATATTATTTACCCATATACAGAGTAGGGAGAGATGGATTCATACATTTCACAATTGTATAAACACGTAAGGTAATGTAATGAACTGGAACTGGAAGTCGAACGAGCATTCCATTACTTGGTATTTATCCTTATATGTGGGGCAGTGATGGATTGATACATTTACCAAGGTTATAAGCACGAAAGTGAATGTAATGAACTCGACTAGAAATCGAACTCGGCTCTCCGATTCCCCAATCCGTACCGCAATCCATTACTCTACCTTGCTTATGCATTTATGTATACACTTACTAATTTGTTGATATTGAGGACAACCTATAGTGGCCATTCTTTTGTTTTAACCACAATAATAGATCAGCATTCACTTCAGCGATGATAAAGGGAGCGTCGTATTTAACGTTGATGTCGCCTTTCTTGATAGCAGAAACTGGACAAGGCCCGCAACAGTAAACACCTTTAAATATACAAAAAACAATTAGCAATTAGCAACCATTTTACGTACAGCTGTACACGTGTGCATTGCGTGAATTTCCAAAATTATCGGTAATTTCTAAACTGTCTGTAAATTTAAAAGTCACTTCGAGTATTACTTGTATGATTATTTACTGTAAAGTAAATTTGGTTATAACCTGAATAATCGATTTGGTCATTAAAAGCCGTTTTTTGGTTATCTCTTCAAATGTTACTTCGGGTATTATCTGAAACGTCGTTTACATTGTTACCTGAGTCGGTTTAGTTATTACCTAAAAAGTAAATTGGGTTATTACCGAAAAGGTGGTTTCGTCATTATTAACTAAAAATTTGCATCGACTATTACCTGAAAATGTTAAATATTCGTTGTACGATATTTTTGGGAAATATGAGTTTTTGGCAGTGAAGTGTATTTGCGCTTAGTAACGCAGATGTTTAAAATCTGAAAGGAGGGATTTTGTTGGAATGCCATGCAAGTGCAAAGCAAAAACATGTTCGGATTTGGATTTTTATTTTCTCTACCAAGGTCAAATGCCAGCTCATGTTCCAGATAAGTTTGTACCGAAAGCCGGCTGTTGGTGAGGCGGAATTGACGTTAAACCGACAGTTAGTAATTTTTCGTAGTAATTGCAGTTTTGATTTTAAGAGTTTGACGTCACCTGTCGAGGTGGATAGATGTTCTAAATCGGGGTCTCCCTCTCCGACGTGTGTAGGGTACTGACAACTCTGACCAAAGAACTTCCTCTTACTCCACGGCATGTTCGAGAAGATGTCTTTGTGTGAAAAATAAAAATAAATATATTTCATATTTTATTTACATATGGGTCTGGCCCATTGCATTTCGAGAGGCGTTTGTTGCAGATTATATTTGTTGTTACTGACGGTGTTGATGGTAGTTAAAAAAAGATGATGAAGAAGATTATAAAATGTGATCGTGAAATGAATTTACAGTGAAGAAGTCGGGTTGAGTGTATCCCGACGAAAAGAAATTTGTCCCCAGTGAAGGTCGGATCGAGTGGTAATCTCCGACAGAAATTATTTTTTTTAATTTTTAATTTTTTAATCATTTCACCCCGAGCAAGGCGGAAATGCCACTGATGTGCAGGGGGCTACATAACTGTAAAAAGATTAATTAGAAAAGAGTGAGAAGTACAAACTAGTTAGAAAGGAACAATAGAAAGCTGAGAAAGCAGGTGCAATGACAGATGCATAGGTGGAGAGAAAGGGAAGGTTATACGGGGGTGGGGAGAGAGCTAGAGGACAGTGGTTAGTAGATGAGTATTGACTCTGAATTTAAACTTCTGGAGGTTGTAGCCATCAGGAAAGCAAAAATACGGGAGCGAGTTCCACAGGCGGGAAGTGCGAGAGAAGAAGCTGCAGGAGTAGAATTGTCGTCTGCATTTGGCTAACCTAACTGTGAATGGGTGGGACCCAGTTGCCAGTCTGGTTGCACGAGTAAACACCTGTTGAGGAGGCACCAGTGACTTAAGTTCGTCCGAGCAGAAGCCATGAACGTATTTATAGAACAGACAAAGGGAGGCCACATTTCGACGGTGGGGAAGTGGCTGCAGTCGAGCCGCCAGATCAGCACCTATCACATTACAAACTCTCCTTTGGAGCCTGTCAAGAACAATGAGGAGAACGGCAGGGGCGCCTGACCATAAATGGCAGCAGTATTCCATGCCCGGACGGATAGTTGACTTGTATATATGCAGGATGGATTCAGGCGGAAAAACATCCTGGATCGACATAGTGACCCAACCTTCTTAGCAGTAGATTTTGCTATTCAATATAGTGGTTCCATTTAAGGTCTGAGGACAGGAGGCGTAGTGTATTGCTCTCCGGAAGAATCGCTTGGTCCATGCTTATGGGAGGCAGGAGAGGTTGCCTGTAATGGTTGACAGACAACAGCTTGGGCTTAGACGAATTGAAGTTGACAAACCACTTCTTGCCCCAGTTCACCACAGAGTGTAGATCCCGTTCAAGGTCAGCAGCGAGATTATGTCTGTCCGCCACAACAGGTTTCTTACTGGTGCGGGAGTATATTGTAGTGTCATCTGCATAGATGCCTACTTGGGACTTGATCTCATCTGGGAGGTCGTTGATGAAAATAAGGAAGAGCGTCGGGCCCAGGATAGAGCCCTGTGGGACACCAGCATTCGTGCTGTAGGATGAAGAGGCACGCCCATTCAAAACGATCTTCATTTTGCGGTTATTTAAGAAAGATTGGATTAGGTCAAGCAGGCGACCGGTAATACCGTAACCCCGTAGTTTGCATAGGAGGCCAGAGTGCCAGACCCTGTCGAATGCCTTGGAGATGTCCAGAGCAACCGCGCGAGCCTCGTCAGATTCATGTAGCATGTACTCCGTTACGGTTGTTAGCAGGTCGGCCGTGGACCTGGCAAAGCGGAAGCCATATTGCCTATCAGAGAAGAGTTTGTGGGCAGTGAGATGATGAACTATTTCAGCATTGATTATGGCCTCGAATACTTTCACGAATATCGGTAGAAGACTGATAGGGCGATAGTTGGATGGGTCCGAGGGTTCACCACAATTCTTAAATACAGGAACGACTGAAGAGAACTTCCAGCGTGCAGGAAAGCAGGAAGCAGAAAGGCAGTAGTTAAATAGTTTAGAGAGTACATGGGAAATATCAGCAGCACACCTCTTAAGGACTATCACCGGGATTCCATCGTCTCCATACGCCTTTTGAAGTTTGTGAAATTAATTTACGAAGAAGTCGGGTTGAGTGGTCCCTGACAAAAATTATATTCAAAAATGATTTATAGAATACTAGCAGTATAGCCCGGCGTTGCTCGGGTGTAATGAAAGCTTTAAAACTTATCCATGGTCCTGGAGCTCAGACTCAGCCTAAAGAATATTTGTGTGAAGTTTGGTGAGAATCGGATAAAAATTTTGGATTTGTATAAAGGACATACAGACAGATAAACAGACATACACGCACATAAACATCTTGCCTTTATATATATATATATATATATATATATATATTATCGATTTTCTGCACTATTGCAAGAACTGCAGCCTTGAAACTTCTGAATATCGTTTCTTATGTCTTTGTCTATAAGTGTATCAAATTTGATTAAAATTGGACCACTCCTTCTATAATCCGATTTTTTCGATTATCGATTTTCAATATTTATCGGAGCTACCTCGACACAAAACCTATCTAAGAACATTCGCAGACGCTTATAGGACAACTGTGTAATTTTTCAATAAAATTGGTTCAGCCGTTTCGGAATCTATAGGTAAAGGACACACAGACACACACAAACACAGACAAAGATCCATTTATAAATAAGTTTAGATAGATGATTTGAAAAGTTTAATCGTTTCCCAGGAATTTTGGCAGTCGTCGTCGTCACAGTGATAGTAAGAAATTCAGAATGGGTAGTAGTCTTCGTCACCGAAGTTGTGCAGAGTTAATCGTCGCCCCGAATTTCTAGCAGCAGTGAGTTTGCATCGAGTTTGTAGCAGTTTAATTTTCGACTTCATGGTCCCAGCCCAGCATCGTGGATAGCAGTCCGACACAATTCAACCTTGTGGTTGTAGCATTAGTCGCAGCTTCCCTCAGTCTTTTCTATAAATACTTTCACGGCTTCTGCTCCAACGAACTTAAGTCATGGGGCTTCTGCAACAGGTGTTTACTCGTGCAGCCAGACTGGCAACTGGGCCCCACCCATTCCCAGTTAGATCAGCCAAATGCAGGCAACAATTCTACTCCTGCAGCTTCTTTTCTCGCACTTCCCGCCAGTGGAACTAGCTTCCATATTCTTGCTTTACTGAGGGCGACAACCTTCAGGAATTTAAATGCAGTGTCAATACTCATCTCTTAACCACTTGACTCTTGTTCTTTCTACAACACCCTGTATATCTTTTCCTTTCTCTCCATCTTTGCAACTGTCATCACACCTGTATTCCAATCCTTCTCTTGCTCCTTTCTAACTGGTTTGTCTTTCTTTTTACTCTCCTCCTATCTAGTCTTTTTACCTTTTTGTAACCCCCTGGACATCAGTGGCGTTACCGCCTTGCTCGGGGTGATACGATTAAAAAAAAAAGCATAATTTATTCGTCCAGACCTAGTGTTTTCTAGAAAAGTATACACCTCAGAAAGACTATATAACAAAAAGTCGCTTAGATTATTAGCTGAAAAACTGATTAAGTTATGTCGTAATGTGTCTTTTTGTTAAATTCAGTCACTCTTAGAGTAAGTCCAGCTGCCGATTACTACTATATTTTCTCAGACAATCTCTAAATACGGCTTTTGTTGTTGGTATTTACCTGAGCCTTCCCACACAGGTGGGATGTGGCACATGGCAATTTTTACGTGCGGTATTTCTAAGCGCGTACGTTCGGGTAAAAATTCCACGTAGACATCGAATTTTTATTTAGTTTTTTTCCAGCGTTCTTACGAAAATATGTCGAAATTCAAATTTTTTCCAGCGTTCTTACGAAAATATGTCGGTGGATGCATTTTTACGTAACAAAATTTCTCGATTATTCAGACCAGTAGAAAAAAAGAATGAAAAAAAGTGACTTTTGAAAAGTCGTTAATATATTTTATTCCAAATAAAAATGTTTTTTTTTAAAATTTTATCACCTTTTTTTTTTAAGGATTAAAGTAAACTGGTCTTTCTACGGATGACTGTATATATACACACACACACACACACACACACACACACACACACACACACACACACACACATATATATATATATATATATATATACCGTTTATTTTCGCGTATAAGGCGAACTTTAGATAAAACGTGGTAAAAAAAAAATATAGCAAATTTTCATGAATTTATCCCATACCTGCAATATAAGACGGTAGTTTATTCATTATATAAACATGCTGTTATTGGAAATGTTGTTAATTGCTGTATTCTTGGAAATTCAAACAAAGCGAAATAATAAATCCAATTTCATATCGTGTTTTTCCTGCACACGTCCTCTTCAAAAGAAACCATTGTCTTGTTTAGATTTCATCATGTGATCTTTTTCAAATACTGATTCTTCTTCTTCTTCCTCATCTTTTTCTTTTATCTAAACAGTTACAAACAGCCTGGTGCACTAATGGTCATGCACAGAGTCTTCATCGACAATCACAAAATGCTGTTAATAACAGCTCGATAATGAACGTATTCATAACTCGAAGTTTCCATTTTCTCATTGATTTCATTGGTATGGAATTATTCTTCGAATAGGTAATTTTAGCTTCAAGAGAGTGTTTCCTCGATCACTACAATCTTAACCTGTTCAAGTCTAGTGTTAATCCTTATCTTCTCCTATTCATATAAACTACTCTTTAACCCACTACCACGAGTGGCCCCCGGACCTTTTACAGGGTGAAAATTACTGTAAAAGAAGTACAAAGAAGCACCGAAAAGTTCCCGGTTGGATTTTCTTACCAATATCTGTCTAAATGTCTAAACTTCAGAATTAAAAGAAAAAAAATATCCTTTTTGGTCGGACTGATTACTTTTCAGTACCTCTTATAAATCAAAGAAATATCTAAATGATAAAATAGGTTAATTCTCACTAAGAACGCAGGTATTTTTTCGATTCTAGATATTTGAAAAAAAAAATCACGATGCTTTGCAGGATGTTTATAAAGTTAATGTGAAATTAAAAAAAATTATAACTTTATTTTTATTTGCGATAGAAATAATTTGTATAAAGGATTAGAAAGAAGTAAATCTATATTTTATAAGGTTTTGTTGAAATTTTATTTAAGTTTCCACATGTCATCCATCACTAGCAATACAAAGGATAATAGAATTTTGCAGTTTATATTTTTTTTCTAAAAATTTTTGCAAATTTTGTGGTAAAGAATTATTCAATAGCTATACTTAAAACTAGGTACATTAAACTTTATAACATTTTTTTACAGACTATTTCTCTCAAAAATGCAAATAAAGTTATAAATTTTTAAAGTGCACACGGACTTTATGGACACCCTGTATATTAGTCGTCATTGTGATTTGATGGGCTCAACTCTGATAGCTAAATTTGCTGCTAGGAAGGTCGGTTCACTGTGTAGAACCAGGAAGTTTTTCTCGTTTGCATCCATAGTGCACATATATAAATCAACCATCCGCCCCTGTATTGAATACTGCTATGACATCTGGTCGAGTGCCCGTGCTATTCACCTTGAGGTTCTTGACAAAATCTATCAGAGAATCTGTAATGTGATCGACCCCGACTTGGTGGCTCAGCTGCAGTCACTTTCTCACCGGCGTAATGTGGCTTCTCTCTGTCTCTTTTACAAATATTTTCACGGCTTCTGCGCTGACGAGCTTAGCCCCCTGGTGCCCCCCTTTCATGAATTTACTCGAGCTGCTAGACTAGCAACTTGGTCCCACCCTTTTACAGTGAAACCAATAAAATGTAGCCGACAACCTCTACTCCACCAGATTCTTTTCTCGCACTTCTCGCCTATGTAATTCCCTTCCGTATACTTGCTTCCCTGACAGCTACAATCACAAAGAATTTAAATGTAAGGTCAGTTACCATCTTCTATCTCTCTGACTCGTATTCTTTCCCTCATTTTCTTTTCTCTTTCTATTCTACTCTCATACAGATCTCTTCACATCAGTGTTCTCATCCTTCTCATATTCGTTCTCTGACACCACCTATACCTTGTTCCCATATCTCATCACTCTCCTCTTATGTAACCCCCTGCACACCAGTGGTAGTAAAACTGCCTAGCTTGGGGTGAAATGATTATAAAAAAAATAACGATGCTATATATTAGTCGATATTGTGATTTGAAGTGCTCAACTCTTTCACATGCTAAGGGATTTTCAGTAGGAAAAATTGTGGATCCGAACATTCGGTTATTTTGAGCTATTTTATAGTGTTGTTTGTTAACTTGTTACTCATTGCTTATTATTGATTACTTATTTATTTGTTGTTGCTTATTATTACTATGATTATTATTACTTATACTTTTGTTTGTGTGTGCATTTGTAGTTTGTTCATTTATTATTTACTTAATTTAAAAATTTTTTAGATCGTTTATTTTCATTCATTGGTTGATTATTTTATCTACTTAGATTAAAGTGTTTTTGTCGAAAGCTTGTTACATTATCTGCATTAGATACGGTGCATATATTTGCATTTTCTTCTTTTTGGTGGTATTTTACAAGGTACTCATTTTTATATTTTGATTTTTAAGTAACATAGTAAAAAATGGTTTTCGTGTCTGCATTTTGAGATAAGTTCTAATCGTTTATTTAGTAATTTTTCTTAGTTTGAAAATAGAATTATAGATATTTTCTCCCCGAGAAAAAGTTTACAGTTTGGAGATTTATTGTTGTAGGATAGTGAATCCCAAACGGTGTGGTGCGCCTCATAGGTGCTGTAGAAGAGGATAGCAGGTGAGGCGGAATGATTGAAATACAATCAAAGATTTAGAAATAGTTTTCAAAGATTTATATGCCCAAAATAAATATGGTTTCAAAATTCAAAGACCAAGTAGTTATTAAGATTAAATCAAGTTGAAAGAATGATTGTATCATAATGCATAGACTTATTTGAGCTATTAAGATCTTTTTTATCACAAACATTAACATCCTAATTCTTTAATAGAACATGTGTCACTAACATTTTAAAACAACAATCTTTTTTTTTCTTTTTCATCTTTCTTTAATCTCTTTTCTTTTTCTTTTATATTCTGCCTTGAACTAAGCGATCTTTGACACAAAATAATGTATATGCACTCACCTTAGCTTTTACATATAAATGTGAATTTTGGTTCTAAATTGCAACTATTGATTTTATAACTGAACCATATATTCTCAGTATAGTTACGTTTTAACTGAATTTTTCATATTGATGACAAATTATCTAAGTAAGTACATCGCATTCCAAATGTGAACATTAAATATGAAAATTTCCATAATCAAATAGCATTAGTGATTATCATTTATAATTAAACTTTTCTGTGTGAGTGTCACATAACTGATTTGGCCACTACTTAAACTGGTCTATTCGTAAAATATATGGAAAACTTAAGGATTCTTTCAACTTTCCTTAAGCCGCAACACTTGCCAGGATCGAAAAATATCAATTTATTTATTTAAAAGGGGGTTTCCATAAACAGTGCGATGTGCTTCATAGGTGCGACAGAAGAGGATAGAAAATGAGGAAGAATGACTGAAAAACAATCAAAGATTTAGAAACAGTTTCAAAAAATTCATATGCCAAAAATAAACAGGATTTCAAAATTAAAAATATTATAGATTATTTGTAATTTAGTCCCAGTATAGTCATAAATAATTACTGACTAGTTTTATCATTGTGGTAGTTTTGCATTATATCAAGTATTAAGAATATAGTAACTAGGCTCTGCAAATTGGAGGAGACAGTTATCAATGATAATATTCCGGCTTTGAATATGCAATTATCTCTCTTTAACCTTATCTCTGGACCTTCTTGCACTTTTTCACCGGCACTTCTCTTTGGTGAGGTGCTAAAAATTTGGTATCCCTTTTTTAGAGCAACAAAAGTCAAGCAGCTATGGAAAACCATGATAGCATCTATCATGAAAAGACTCGGTATAAAAATATAAACAATGAAGGAATTCATGTACAGTAAAAAATTAACACTCGATAAAGACAGAAAAACTCGTGAAAAAGTGAATTACTTTAGACTAGTGGTTACCAGACAGCGAAGCTTGACATGCAGGCGAGACGGAAAAATTGAAGAAAGACAAGAAACAGTTTTCAGAAAATCATATGCCAAAAATAAACATGATTTCAAAATTTGAAATATTATTATGTACTTGTAATTGCATGCATGAGTCCCAGTATAAATTGTTCTAAATAACTATTGACCGATTTTATCATTGTAATAATTTTACAGTATATCAAGTATTAAGAATATAGTAACTTAGGTCCATAAATTGGAGGAGAGAGTTATCAATGATAATGTTCTGTCTTCGAATTTGAGGTTATCTCTCTTTAAAACTTTTTTTTTACTTTTAAATTTGCACATATATAAATCTACCATCCGCCCGTGTATTGAATACTGCTGCCACATCTGGTCGGGTGCCCCTGCTGTTCACCTCGGGGTTCTTGAGAGAATCCAACGTAGAATCTGTAATTTAGATAGATACCGACTTTGCAGCTCGGCTGCAGTCAATATCTCACCGGCGTGACGTGTCTTCCCTGTGCCTTTCTTATAAATACTTTCACGGCTTCTGCTCCAATGAACTTAGATCACTGGTGCCTCCTAGGTATGAATTTGCACAAGCTACTAGATTAGCAACTAGGTCCCACCCTTTTACAGTGAAACCGATAAAATGTAACATCATTTTCTACTCTAACAGCTTCTTTTATCGCACCTCCCGCCTGTGGAATTCCCTTCCATATACTTGCTTCCCCGACAGCTACAATCTCCAGGAATTTAAATGTCAGGTCAATAGACATCTCCTATCTCACTAACTCGCATCCATTCTTTCAATCTCTTTTTTCCTCTCTACTCCACCCCTATTCTAGGTATTCTCATCCATCTTTTACTCTCCTCCTGGCATTTTCTTTAACTAACCATTCTTTCTCATCACTTTCCCTTATGTAAACCCCTGCGCAACAGTGGCAGTAGAATGCCTTGCTTAGGGTAAGATGATTTAAAAAAAAACATTTTATCACATAAAATTTAGTGAGGATCGATGAAATTTTCATTCCGAAAATGCAGCCGAGAGAGAGAGAGAGAGAGAGAGAGAGAGAGAGAGAGAGAGAGAGAGAGAGAGAATTTGGAAACTACTGAACTAGTGGAATGACAAATTGACTTTTACATTGAACAGGGTGCAGCAGAAATACATCTTCTATGTACCCTTCAGACCGTAGGCGATCATGGCTTTCCACGTCTCCCTATTCCTGGTGGCTCTTAGCATGCCTTCTCTTGTTATACTACCAAAACCCTGCTCTGCCATCCACTAGCTCAAGCCCATAAATCTAGAATATAAATGTATAGAAACTAGCATGTCCAAAAATGAGGGATCAGTTTATATATTGATTATAAAATAGATTTGATCCTCCACTTTATATCCACATTATAATTTCTTATAAACTGTTGGTATATATCTTCTTCTTCTATGTGCCTTGTCCCTTCAGGACGTAGGCGATCATGGCTTTCCACGTCTCCCTATCCCTGGTGGCTCTTAGCATGCCTTCTCTTGTTACACCATGCAACCCTCGTTCCACCATCCAACTGATTAGGTCCTTCAAATATGTTATCCACTGCCTTCTCCTGTCTCTTTTTCCCTCTATCTGGCCTGTCAGTATCAGGTTCTCCAAGCCCTCCTTCCTCATTGCATCTCCCAGGAACTTCAGCTGTCTCTTCTTGATGCTCAGTATTAATTTCCTTTTTGTTTCCATCATTTCTAAGACCTCATCATTGCTTACATGCTCGATCAATGATATTCGCAGCATCCTTCTGTAGAATCGCATTTCAGTTACTTCAAGTTTTTCCTTCATCTTTGATGATATTGTCCAGCATTCACTGCCATATTGAAGAACGGACAACACATAGCAATCCAGTACTCTTTTCTTTGTTTCTAGCGAAATTGTCCTGTTTTTTAATACCTTACTCAACTTCTGGAATGCTTCCTTCGCCATGCCAATTCGCCTTCGGATCTCTGTGTCGCACTTTCCGTCTTTTGTTATAACACTTCCCATCACACATTTTAAAAGTTGACAACAAGACTAAAGTAACAGCTATTAAAAAATGACGTTACTGTTGTTTAAACAAAGGACAACACTTTTAACGTTTAAAAATGGCATCTTCCAAAATGATGGCCTCTATTTGCCGTAAACACTTGTAAACGATTTCTAAAGTTTTTCATCGCCCGAAAATTGAAGCGCTAATTCTGCGTTAGCCACCTCAGATTTCAGAAAATGAATAGTCCCCTTCCTCATTACGTGTCCCAGAAACCTCATTTGTCTCTTCCTGATGTTAAGTATCATTTTCCTTTTCGTTTCCATCCTCTCCAAAGCCTCATCGTTGCTCATATGTTCGGTTCTTTGTATCCTCAGCATCCTTCTGTAGAACTTCATTTCTAATGCTTCGAGTCCCTCATTCACCTTTGAAGAGATCGTCCAGCATTCGCTGACATATAGAAGGACATATATCACATAACAGTCCACTAACCTGCATCCTCTCTCTCATGCTTCTTTCTCCGTCCACTCCACTCTCATCAGTATTCTCATACTTCTCTTACCCACTTCCTGACACCCCCATAACCAGTCACTCTTTCTCATAACTTTCTTCCTATGTAACCCCCTGCAAAACAGTGGCTGTAAAATACCTGGCTTGGGGCGATATGGTTATTAAAAAATATACTCTTTTCATTGTTTCTAACAATACCTTCCTGTCTTTCAATACTCTGCTTAACTTTTGAAATGCGTCCTTGACCATGTCAATACGCCTTCGGATCTCAGTGACTTACTTTCCGTCCTCTGTCAGAACATTTCCCAGATATTTAAACTACAGTACCTGCTTGATTGTTGTATCCCCTATCTGTAGTTGGCATTTTAGGGTCCTTTTTTTGCTAATGACCACACATTGAGTTTTCTTGAAGTTTATTTTTAATACTTTTTTCTCATTTCTCTTGAAGGTCTTGCAGTTTCCTTTTTACAGGTTGAATAAATCTGGTGAGAAAGCACATTCTTGTCTTACACCCCTTTCTATTTTTGTATATCTACCAAATTCATTTCCTGTCCGCATGCAGGCGGTTTGTTGCCAGTGTTTGTTCTTAATTATTCTAACGTCTTTCCTAAATATGTTGAGGTTGACGAGCATCTCTATCAAGCCTTTGTGGCGTACTTTGTCGAACACCTTTGCGTTCTATGAAACACAGGTACACGTCCTTCTGCATTTGTATTGCTATTTCTGATAAAAAGACTCAATATCCTTTAATTCTGGAAAATGTTATGACTTGAAAAATGTCTAATAAACTGTAATCTGCAAAAATATCTCGTTCCCCACAAAAAAAACCCCCAAAAAAAAACCTCCTATTTTCTTTTTTACAAGCGGACTACTTAATTTAACTTCCCTGTTTAGGATGTGGTTTCCGGCTTTCTCTTTTCCAATCTTTTCACTCTTCTTTTTTTTCAATTGGAGTAGATAGACTAAACTATCGTCCAATTCACACTCCACCTACGTCTATTGAAGAGGTTAAGAGGCTCATCCCTTGTTCCCTGTTTAGGATGTGGTTTTCGGCTTTCTCTGTTCTAATCTTTTCACTCTTTTCTTTTTTTTTCAATAGGAGTAAATAGACTAAACTATCGGCCGGTTCACACTCCACCCACGTCTATTGAACAGGTGTAGAGGCTCATCCCTTGTTCCCTGTTTAGGATGTGGTTTCCGGCTTTCTCTTTTCCAATCTTTTCACTCTTCTTTTTTTTCAATTGGAGTAGATAGACTAAACTATCGCCCAATTCACACTCCACCTACGTCTATTGAACAGGTTAAAAGGCTTATCCCTTGTTCCCTGTGTAGGATGTGGTTTCCGGCTTTCTCTTTTCCAATCTTTCCAATTTTCTTTTCTTTCTTATTTTTTTTTCAATTGGAGTAGATAGACTAAACTATCGCCCGGTTCACACTCCACCCACATCTATTGAACAGGTGTAGAGGCTCATCCCTTGTTCCCGGTTTAGGTTGTGGCTTCCGGCTTTCTCTTTTCCAATCTATTCACTCTTACGTAGCCCCCTGCACATCAGTGGCGCTACCGCCTTGCTCGAGGTGATATGATTAAAAAAATACAAAGTTCATATACCTCTTTAAGGTTTTCTTGAAGTTTATGTTTAATCATTTTTTCTCATTTCTCTTGCTATCTTCTGTAGAAGATCCTGTAGTTTCCTTTCCTTGTCTGCTATCAGCACTGCATTACGTATCTTATATTGCTGAGACTGTGACTGCTAATGAGAAATTCTAAGTGGGCTTCTAGCTTTATCAGAATTGTTTCGATGTACAGGTTGAATAAATCTTTAAATATTGAATATACCTATTTAAGAAGTCAGGGATCAATTTAGTAGAAATATTTGCTTATCGTCTAGCTTCTCATCTCCGGTCTTTTGAATAGGTGTAGAATTTGATCCATTTTTCCCTGTTTAGGTTTGGGCTTCCGGCTTCTAGTTTTTTAATTCTCTTTCACTTCTAGTAGCCTCTTGAGTCTCAGTGGCATTATCCTTTTGCTTGGAGGTGAATTTTAAAAAACATTTGTATTATTAACGGGATCCTTCTTTCTAAAATGATAAAAAAACTAAGTATTTTTCAATTCTGAAAATCAGGATTGGGAAAGGTTTAATGCAAAATGATGTACAAAATATCTCCTAAATTTTTATTATCATATAATATAAATAAAGTTATTAATATAAGAGTTTATTGGGAATATTTTGTACATTATAACTAGCTTTAAAGTTATTAGTAATGTAGGAACAATTTCGAACTCGACATTGGTAAATCAGGTGAAGAGGCTCATCCCTTGTTTCCTGTTTAGGATGCGGTTTCCGGTTTTCTCTTTTCCAATCTTTGCACTCTTTTCTTTTTTTTTTTTTTCAATTGGAGTAGATAGACTAAACTATCGCCCGGTTCACACTCCACCCACATCTATTGAACAGGTGAAGAGGCTCATCCCTTGTTTCCTGTTTAGGATGTGGTTTCCGGCTTTCTCTTTTCCAATCTTTTCACTATTACGTAGCCCCCTGCACATCAGTGGCATTACCGCCTTGCTTGGGGTGATATGATTAAAAAAAAAACTCTTCAAGAAGCCAAAAATCGATTCGTCATCGTATTTATATAAGACATTCCCTTTTCTAAGGGGATAAAAACAATCAATATTTTTAAAATCTGACTGATGTTACGGCTTGAGGAACGTCTAATAAATACTAGTCTACAAAAGATGTTAAAAATTACCAGCAGACTAGTGACTTTAAGTAATGCTAATATCTTCAGGCAAAAATCCAAGAAATTCGTATTTTTGTTGAACAGAAAAAGTGAACCAGTCAAATACAAAAAAAAAAAAAAAATTCCACCAATAACCTGACATTCACTTACCATCGCTTGTTTCTTGTGGGGTGGCATCAAGTGCCTGCCAACCGCTATAATCCTCAACTGGTAAATCTGGCCTTGCCATATAAACTTCATTCCACACATGAAAGTTCCTGTAAATATAAATAGATACATTGAAAAATAGGTCACCTATAATGAAGGCATAGTTTACATCTTAAGAACCACTTAGTTTATTGCTTAAAAGTAAACTGAACGATGTTATAAACTAAATATATACAAATTCTTTGGGACACCATTTATTTGTGTAAGTACCTCCACCCATTTTCGATACCTAAATTTAAATCTAAATTTTAAAAATAAATAAATTATCTTCAAGCTTTAAAATTAGCTTTAATTGAAAGCCAAGAGATTAAATTTTAATTCTAGAAAGAAAAATACACTGGTGTATTTTAAACCGAAATTATATTGATTTTAATCTAATTTTTTCTGAATTGAAAAAATAAAATTTAAATTTCCCACCATTTTTGATTGATCGATACATTATGTAAACTTTGTGGATCTCAAGGTTAAAGCAGTACATTGGTAAAGTTAAAAATAATGGTAATGGTAAAAATTAATCGATTCTATACGGAAAGCATTTTGCATTTATTAACTAGCAGTATACCCCAGCGTTGCTCGGGTGTAATAAAAGCTTTAAAACTAATCCATGGTCCTGGATCTCAGACTCAGCCTAAAGAATATTTGTGTGAAGTTTGGTGAGAATCGGATAAAAATTGTAGATTTGTATAAAGGACATACAGGCAGATAAACAGACACACACACACATCTTTCCTTTTATATATATATTATCGTTTTCCTGCACTATTGTAAGAACTGCAACCTTGAAACTTCGGAATATCGTTTCGTATTTCTTTGTCTATGAGTGTATCAAATTTGATTAAAATCGGACCACTCCTTCTATAACCCGTTTTTTTCGATTATCGATTTTTGACATTTATCGAGAATACCTCAACACAAAACCTAGCTAAGAACACTCGCAGACGCTTATAGTACAACTGTGTAAATTTTCAAGAAAATCGGTTCAGCCGTTTCGGAGTCTATAGGTAAAGGACACACAGACAGACAGACAGACAAAGTTCCATTTATAAATAAGTTTAGATAGATCAGTGTTACTGTCGGTTAAAATAGATAAATTTGTTTTACCAAAACTGTTCTTCAGGAAATTAGAGTTGTCAAGTAAAACTAAATGTTATAGCACTTTCTAATATTGATTGGAGTTTCCCTTCAATCTTCATGGTTTTGGTAGCGTAGAAAGTTAACAGTTTGATTATATTGTCGTTTTCTTCCACTTACATGTAATAACCATATTTGTGACATATGTTAAAAGTGTACAAGTGATGTGATAAATTTCTTTCTTTCTTTTTTAATCATTTCACCACAAGTAATTAATAAGACAGAAGATAACAATTGGCATTGCCTTTAAATGTTTGAAGATCAAAATTAACTGAAAATCAATAAGTCGGAATGAAGCATAAACATTCTGATGCTTTCAAGTTCCAACGTTTATTAGAAAATATTCTTTTAAATTTGATAATTACATTTAAAAAAAAATTAATTTTAAACAAAGTAAGGCAATAAAGCCACTAAGAAAGGTTCATGTCAATTATGACGTAAGTTTGTGATGAGTTCCCTTTAATTGCTGCATTCAATTATATGAGCGTTGTGGTGCAGTGGATATCGTCTTGAAATGTAAAATAGAACGAGAAATTTCAGTTGAATTCGTTGCATTCACTTTCGCACAAATACCATTGGAAAAGGTATTGATCCGTCTGTTCCCTCTAGCTTTAAATTAGATAACACGACAGATTGCGTTTTATAGCCTTGATTAGCAACCAGTCTACCGCAGAAAGTAATGGCAGCCGAAAGTGTGAAAATATTCTACCCAATCATTCATGTCTCTTTCGAGACATGATCTTCCAAGGTTGTATCACCTATGGCATTTAACTAACTCGGAGTTTCCTCTCTCTCTCTCTCTCGCTCTCTCTCTCTCTCTCTCTTTCTCTCTCTCTCATCTGTCAACGGGGGAAGGGATTAAGGATCGAAGGGAAAAAAAGAGTTCCTTTGAAAATGCGTTTCTTTTGCGGGGCTCAGAGGTTCAAGTTTCTCGGAAAAAATAAAATAAAAAATAAATAAACATTAAACTGTTAACAAAGAAAAAGAAAAGATATATTAACAGCATTAAGGTTTGACTTTTACAATATTCTAGAATAAGATTTGTTTTGAAATAATTTGAACATTAAGAATAACGCTGTCAACTTAAATTCGTCTAAGACCAAGCTGTTGTCTGTCAACCATTACAGGCAACCTCTCCTGCCTCCCATAAGCATGGACCAAGCGATTCTCCCTGAGAGCAATACACTACGCCTCCTCGGCCTTACCCTCTCCTCAGATCTCAAATGGAATCACTATATTGAATCCATAGCAAAATCTACTGCTAAGAAGGTTGGGTCACTATGTCGATCCAGGATGTTTTTTCCACCTGAATCCATCCTGCATATATACAAGTCAACCATCCGTCTGTGCATGGAGTACTGCTGCCATTTATGGTCAGGCTCCCCTGCCGTTCTCCTCATTGTTCTTGACAGGCTCCAAAGAAGAGTCTGTAATGTGATAGGTGCTGATCTGGCGGCTCGACTGCAGCCACTTCCTCACCGTCGAAATGTGGCCTCCCTTTGTCTGTTCTATAAATATTTTCATGGCTTCTGCTCGGACGAACTTAAGTCACTGGTGCCTCCTCAACAGGTGTTTACTCGGGCAACCAGACTGGCAACTGGGTCCCACCCATTCACAGTCAGGTTAGACAAATGCAAACGACAATTCTACTCCTGCAGCTTCTTCTCTCGCACTTCCCGCCTGTGGAACTCTCTCCCATATTCTTGCTTTCCTGACAGCTACAACCTCCAGAAATTTAAATGCAAAGTCAATACTCATCTACTAACCACTGGACTCTAGCTCTCTCCCCACCCCCGTATAACCTTCCCTTCTCTCCACCTATGTATCTGTCATCGCACCTGCATTCTCAGCTTTCTATTGCTCCTTTCTAACTAGTTTGTACTCCTTACTCTTTTCTAATTAATCTTTTTTACAGTTATGTAGCCCCCCGCTCATCAGTGGCATTTTCGCCTTACTCGGGGTGAAATGATTACAAAAAAAAAAAAAATTAGCATCATTGCCTGTTTGACAAAGAGGTCGTTTTGTTTAGTATTGTTGGTTTGGAAAACTTTACTATAGATGAACATTTTCCCTCAGCACCTATATCAATCTTAGATATTCAAGAGGAACATAAAAAAGCCATGGCTCAAAGAATAATTATATTCTTTAGGTGGTAAATATTGACCTCACAGAAGGAATATTATGCAAAGAAAATTTCGCATCAAAACTAAAATTTAATTCTTTATAATGTATATAAGAGAAAATTCACCCTGCTTATGACAAACTTGTATTTGATTTTTATCGAATGAATTAAAGTTACTTCACTCTGACCAAAGATCAATTGCGACCCAATTAAGCACAGACGGAAAGCTATCAAACTCAGCCCAAAACACACCCATAGAAAATCCGGCTATAACAGCCTCATCCACAAATAAACAATGATAAAAATAATAAAAGGATGCTCTTTATTATATATATATATATATATATATATATATAATCATTTCACCCCAAGCAAAGCAGTTTTACTGCCACTGGTGTGCAGGGGGGTACATAGGAGGAAAGTGATGAGAAATAGGACAGGTTATAGGGGGTGTCTGGAAGTGGGTAAGAGAAAGATGAGAATACTGGTGTGATGAGTGTAGAGTAAAAGGAGAAAAACATGAGGAAAAGGATGTGAGTCAGAGAGGTAGGAGAAGATAAATGATCTTACATTTAAATTCTTGGAGATTGTAGCTGTCGAGGAAGCAAGTATACGGAAAGGAATTTCACAGATCGTAAGTGCAAGGAAAGAAGCTGATAAAGTAGAAGTTTCGGTTACATTTTATTGGTTTCACTGTAAAAGGGTAGGATCTAATTGCTAGTCTAGTAGCTTGAGTAAATTCATGCATAGGGGGCACCAGTGAGCTAAGTTCATCGGAGCAGAAGCCGTGAAAGTATGTGTAAAAGAGACAGAGAGAAGCCACCTTACGCCGGTGAGAAAGTGACTGCAGCTGAGTCACCAAGTCAGGATCGATCACATTACAGATTATTCATTCGAATTTGTTAAGAACCCCGTGGTGAATAGCAGGGACACCCGATCAGATGTAGCAGCAATGTATATATATATATATATATATATATATATATATATATATATATATATATATATATTTCATTTGTAAACGAGTTATAACGCGACCTAGGTTTCTACCATGAGTGGTGTCATTAGGGTGAAGGCACCACTTTTGCCTGAAGTCACCACTCATGGTAGACACCTAGGTCGCGTAATAACTCGTTTACAAATGGAAAATAGTTCTACAGTATTTAACACTGGTCTAAACATATTATGACCAGAAAGTAAGTAATTGAACAATCAATATATAAACACACACACACACACACACACACACACACGCACACACACACACACACACATATATATATATATATATATAGTAAAAAAGTTGTGGAACTCGTAGGTTTTTTTACGTGCTGTTCATGCATTTACTTTTATAAAGAGGGCTCGATACAACGTAGAGCGAGTCATTTGAAAAATAAAATCATCAGACAAACTCTTACTCAAGTCAGACAAAACCGCAAATTTCTACAAAATATCAGTAACTGAGTACACAGCCTTAATAAAAAAAAAAGAAAAAAAAAGCAAACAACAAATTAGATATAGTCGACATGATAAACACAACCAGTAAAAATATCACAGAAAAACTAAAAATTAGTGAAAAAGTGAGTAAACGCTCCACAAAAGAAGGATACGTAACATTAAAAGACCATAAACCAGATTTCCAAACAAATTTGCCTACGAGAATCATAAACCCGACGAGACCAGAAATTGATAAAATTAGCAAAAAGATCCTTGAATGGATCAATGAACAAATTAAACAGAAACATGGATTACTCCAGTGTACAAACACAGTCAGTCAGTTAAAGTGCCGTGCGTGATACACGCTTGGGCGATCATGTCTCGAAAGAGACACGACTGACTGGGCAGACGATTATCCCGCAGTAGTTTGCCATTGCTTTCTGCGGTAGACTGGCTGCCGACCAAGGCTATAGAACCCAATCTGTCCTGCTATTTAACCCATAACTGGAAGGAAGAGATGGATTAATACCTTTCCCAAGGGTATTTGCGCGTAAGTGAATACAATGGATTCAGCTGGAATTCGAACGCGGCTCTCTGGTCTCTCGTTCCGAACCGATATCCACTGTACCACAACGCACATCTGATGTCATAAATTGGTTTAACAACATTAAAGAAAAAAACAACTGTTCTTTGATCCAATTTGACATAGTTGACTATTACCCATCAATATCCAAAGACCTCTTCACTTTGGCACTGGAATTTGTCGCACATTACTCGGACTTAACCAAGGACGAATATAATATTATAATGGCTGCCAAGACATCTGTTCTTACCCATAACCAAGAACAATGGATAAAAATAACTCTGTTAACCAATTTGACATTACAATGGGTGCGTTGGACTCTGCAAAGTCCTCCGATCTCATCGGCTTATTTGCACTATATAATTTTACTGCACACCAAGACATAAACACACAAGACATAGGGCTATACAGAGACGAAGGTCTGAAGCTAGTACAAAATTCCACACACTTTAAAACAGACAAAATAAAAAAAACTTATCCACAGAGAATTTAAAAGTTTAAACCTAAAAGTAATAGTCAACACAAATTTAAAAGTAGTAAACTTCCTCGATGGGACACGTGATTTAGTTAATAATAATTACCAACCATACATAAAACCCAATGAACACCCACTATACATCCACCCAAATTCAAATCACCCACCAAGTATAATCAAACATATACCCTCCTCCATAGAATATAGAATTAGTAAAAACTCGTCCAGTGAAGAAATATTTAACAAACACAAAAGTCTTTACAATCAGTCCCTAAAAAAGTGGCTACAAAAACCAAGACATCTAGTATATAACAAACTACAACCATAATAGGAAAAATAGAAATAGAAAAATCATTTGGTACACACTTTTCAACCAAATGATAAACACCAAGTTAGGACAGAAGTTCCTCAATTTAATTAAAAAACACTTCCCCACCAATAACCCTCTTAGTAAAATCTTCAACAACAATGAGCTTAAACTAAGCTACAGTTGCACAAACAACATAGAAAAAATCATAACAAACCATAACAAATATATCCTAAATCAACACGTAGATCAAAATAAAATTAACTACCAAAACAATAAAGAAGATAACAGTAAAAACCTATGTAATTGTAGAAACCCCAACAACTGCTCACTACAGAATAAATGTTAAATAATTTCAATAATCTATCAATGCAACATAACATCAATTGAAAATCCCACTATAAATAAAGTGTATATCGGATCTACTAAGAACACTTTTAAGCAGCGCTGGTACATGCACTTAACTTCATTCAAAAACAACTCATACCGAAACCAAACATCCCTTTCTGCATACTTTTGGAATCTAAAGGACTCAAAACAGAAACACAAAGTAAAATGGAAAATCCTAGAAAAAACTAAATCTTGCAACTCACTTAACATCTGCCCTTTATGTTTAAGTGAAAAGCTACACATTCTAAAGTACCCCAACAGTAGCGAACTATTAAACCGTAGAGACGAATTAGCAGTATTATGCAAACATCGCAAATATTTCTCGTTAAAATTTAAATAACCAAAAAAAACACCTCATCAACACGAAAAAATAAAAATAAAATAAGATAAAATAAAATAAATTAAAAATGAAAGGAAAGGAAAAATTAAGAGTAAAATTTAGAATTAAGAATTAAAAATGTAAGAAGTAAAAATTAAAGTGGTTTAACTCATAATTGGTAAAAGTAATATTGCGGTGGGGGGGAAGAAAGAAAGAAAGAAAAAAGAAAGAAAGAAAGAAAGTAAAAAAGAAAGAAAGAAAGAAAGAAAAAAGAAAGAAAGAAAGAAAGAAAGTAAAAAAGAAAGAAAGAAAGAAAAAGAAAGAAAGAAAGAAAGAAAGAAAGAAAGAAAGAAAAAAGAAAGAAAGAAAGAAAGAAAAAAGAAAGAAAGAAAGTAAAAAAGAAAGTAAAAAAGAAAGAAAGAAAGAAAAAAGAAAGAAAGAAAGAAAAAGAAAGAAAGAAAGAAAGAAAGAAAGAAATGTAAAGAGGGATCTATATCAATCTGGGTATAAGAAATTAAATAAGTATTTTTTTCTATGACGGCATGTATTTATTAATTCACTTCTTTTATTAAGCAAATCTAGATCCTTGCTATGGTTTAAGATGAAAAGTTTTTTTTAAAGGCATAGATTATATTTATCTCCTTTTCCATTGTAATGTTTGGATTCAGCTACGATATTCCAGATAATAATTAGGTTCTTACTGTTGTTTTTTAATTTCCAATAATGTATGGATAAAGCAGTAATTTTGCTGCATTTACTGTTGTTTAATTTCGAAATTCCTAGCAACTGAAGAACGCCGGAGCGTACAACGGCCGAAACTGTGTAAAAGCAATTAACAAGTTTTTCCACGCACTTCAAAACCTCTTGATCAGAGGCTTTGCTGCTGGACGTGGTTTATTGCCGAAATAAGTAACATATTTTTGTGCAACTGTTATAATAATATATTTGAACGCAAAAGGTTTTTTTTTATGGCGCTGATAGTAAAGAGAGAAATACCCTGGACCCTGAAATTAATTTTCAGTGATTTAAGCCAGGATCCGTTTCAAAATGCTTTAAACCGATCTTATTCAATATGTATTTATATGTATAACTAGCCACGAGTATCCGATCATGCTTGTTTACAAAGGTGACTAGCTCATCCCCATTGCAGACGTTTGCTCTGGCACACTTGTGTTTGTCCAATGCCTACAGAGCCCATCTGTGGTTTATACTGCAACTATGCTGAATGGTTACAGTTTCGGTGTAATAACAATCAGCACAAGGCCAGGACGCTCAAATCCTCAGTCATGATGACTTGTGACATCGAGATTGCACAACCATCGACGGTTTCTCAAAGGAAACCGTCTACCCAATTTTAATCACAAGGCTTAGGTCAACCCGTGGTACGGTTTTTGAGGCGCCGCACGCTGGAACGGTTTACCGCAATGTCTAGCGACACGCGCTAACTGACTGACTAACTGGAGAACTAAGGAACAAGAAGAAAAAAAAAGGATAAATGAAAAATTACCAGACAGTGTCTTCGTTCATATATTCCTCATATTCGTTCTTTTCGTTGTAGAAACGATCAATGCTCACGCTGCTGTCCGTGTCGTGTGCCGAACAATAATTCGTAACGCTCCGACTAGGAATCCCAATTGCTCGACAGACTAGAAAATAAAGAAAACATATAAGAAAAACAAAACAGGTATATTTTCATAAAGCAGCGTTTGTTGTTTGTCACTTATTATTTACATGAACTTACAAGCGACGCTCTAAATGTGATATCTCAATTTAATTTCCTGTAGTGGGAGACAGAAAGAAAAATATAGGACCTCTTCTTACAGAATTTAGCAAGAGAAACCGAGAAGAAAGGACTAAACATAAACTTCAAGAAAACTGAATATTCGAAAAAGACATTAGAATAATCAAGAACCTGTACTGACAGCACACCACCTAGATACGGACAAGAATGAATTCGGTATATATACAAAAGTAGAAGGGGGTGTTCGACGAGGATGTGTCATCCTAACAGATCTATTCAACCTGTACAGTGAAACAGTTTTGAGATGCCCTGTTAGGATTGGCGGCCACAATTACAAAAATATAAAACACCCTAATGACTTAATTCTGTTAGCAGACACGGAAAGGAAAATACAGGACCCCCCCCCCTACAGAAGGGAAAAAGAGAACGCAAGACGGAAAGCGAGGAGAAAGGAGTAAACTTCAAGAAAACTGAGTGCATGCAGCAAAAGAGAAACTAAAAATGTCAACTATACGTCGAGGATGCTAAAATCAAACAGGTGCTGAAATTTAAATAGCTGCAAAGTGAGAATGGAAACTACGACACTGAGATCCGAAGGCGCATTTTGACATGGCCAAGGACACATTTCAAAAGCGAAGCAGAGATTTTGTTGGGAACAAAGAAAAGAGAACTGGACTGTTATGCGATATCTGTCCTATATGGCAGCAAATGCTGGACGATCCCCTCAAAAGTGAAAGGAAGATTCAAAGCGAAAGAAATTTCTTTCTACGGAAGGAAACTGTTACGGTGCCCTCCTACGAAGAATGGACTCTTCCTCTTACTATATATAATTACCTGCAGAGGCAGTTAAGGACGGCATTTGACGGCAGTTGTATGACAGCTAGTACACCGTTAAAGCCAGCTACTAGTCAGGCAATAAGCAGCGTAACTGTACCGTTAGGACTTACTTATTTCCATTTACTTAATTACAAACACTTATTTGTATCTATGTTCTTGTTATACTAATACACTGTTTTGACCCTATCCCCCGTGTTCTGTGTCTTACTTCCAATCAAACCGGTCGCTACAACTATGCGGCGAAATTTCGCCATAACAACTCCACAAATGATACTTAAGATACTATGAACCGACCATTTGAGCAACGACAAGGTTTTGGAAGGAATGCAACCAAAACTTATACTTAATATCAAGAAAAGAAAGCTGAATTTTCTGGGACACGTAATGAGAGGGAAAGGCTTGGAGCACCTAATACTCACGGGACGGACTGAGGAAAAGAGAGACAGAGGAAAGCAACGAGAGACATACTTGATGGTCTTTAGCAAGTGGATGGCAGAGCGGTGTTTAGGAGATATACCAAGAGGACAAGTGTTAAAAGCGACAATGAATAGGAGGATGTCGAGATCCATGATCGCCTACGTCTTGAAAGAACACAGTTCATAAAGAAGAATAAATATTTTTAAAAGAAACCCAGAGGATTTCGTGTTATAAAGTGTCATGTTATGGATAGGCTTCAGTGTAGCGAATGCAGACCTGTAACCAAGATCCCTGAGAAAACCCAGCATTGGCCGTACTGAACTGTTTTCTTTGTCTTCCAGTACTGTTCAAGGATCCGACCACTTCCTATCCAGGATGTAGGCGAAGTTCCATCTTTGTAATTGCCGTCCCATCTGCCCCGAAGCACGCCATTATCATCAGCACTGTTGACCTGTAAGATCAATGGACGGTATTTCATTTTGGACTTGTGTTTATTTTATTTTATTTTTTTTATTATACATTTCAAATTTATTTTACACCAAGTAAATCAATAATGCCACTAAGACGCAAAGGAGCCACTGAGTGTAAGTAGAGAGAAAAATAGAAAAACATAATGAAACAATCGATAAAGATTGAAATTGCATTTAAATTTTTGAAGATCAATGTTGATTGGAAGGTGTTGTATCCCGGAAGGCGGGGATAAATAGAGAAAAGAATAGTGTAAGAAATACTCTTAACACTGAGTATATATAAATAGAGATTTATTATACGTTAGTACAATAAACCAGATACATGTACACGAATAACACTTATGAAGGCAGTCTTTGTATAGGACGTATGCGTCCGTCGTGAGAAGAAAGCTTCCGTCACTCCCATGTAGTGTCATAGAGTCTAGTATAATCAGTCGCTCGCTCGCTTTCCTCTTCTACTCCAGTTTGTTCCCGTCGCGGTCTTTTATGACCCGAGCCATACCCATTGCGGGGTAGGACCAGGATATTCCTCTACAACAATATCTCTCCAGAACAGAAGGCAAAAAACTGGAAGAGAGTTTCACGATGAGAAGAAACCGGAAGAAAGTTCCACGACAAGGAGAAACTGTTAGCATAAAACTTTACATCTCGTCATTTCAACAGTAAAATGGTGAAAACCGTCCGCCGAGTTAGTCAGTCACTTATAGTCAGTTAAATGCCGTACGTAATACACGCTTGGGCAAACATGTCCCTTTCAAGACATGACTAAATAGGCAGAATATGTTTCAGCAGTAGATTACCATTACTTTCTGCGGTAGACCTATTTAAAACTAAGGCTACAGAGCCTAATCTGTCCTGCTATTCAACCCATAGCTGGAGGGAGAAAAGATGGATTAACACGTTTGCCAAGGATATTTGCGCGTAAGCTAACAAAATCAATTCGCCAATCTAATCAGTTAAGCGCCATACACTCTCGGGCGATCATATATCGAAAGAGACATGACTAACTGGGCAGGAGATTATCCCGCAGTAGGTTGCCATTGCTTTCTACGGTTGATTGGTGAATCATATTATTATATTAATAAGTACTAATTAGAAGGGGATCAGTTTATTACGGCATAACAACAGAAAACCGATCCTCCACTTTATGCCCAGTAGATGCCTTAATCATGTTTCTAACTATTATATTCCGTCAATCAGTTAAGTGCCATACGCGATACACACTTGGATGATCATATCTCGGAAGAGTCATGACTGAGTGAGCAGAAGATTATCCCGCAGTAGGTTGCAATTGCTTTCTGGGGTAGACTGGTTGCCAGCCAAGGCCATAGAACCCAATCTGTCCTGTGATTTAACCCATAACTGGAAGGATTAGAGGGATTAGTACCTTTCTCAAGGGTATTTGCGCGTAAGTGAATGCAACTTATTCAACTGTAATTCGAACTGGGCTTCCCGAGTTGCCGTTCCGAGCGGATAACCATATATAAGTAGAGGGAAGCGACGGATTAATACCTTTCCCAAGGGTATTTGTGCATAAGTGAATGCAAGGAAATCATCTGGAATTCGAACTCGGCTCCCCGATTTCTTGTTTCGAGTCGATATCTACTGCACCACAATGCACATCCCAATCTAATACAGCTCTTAAATTCATAAAGTCTAGCTACCGTAGAGGAATATTCAATAGAACAATTCCCATGAAAATATTTATAGGAAAGGCACAGATTCACTTACGCGCAATTAAACCCTTTTTTAATATCTTTTTACCTCGTAAGAAAAAAAAAATTCCAAAAATTATAAGGAAGTGTTGCTCCTAAAAGAATTTTTTAAAATAAAACGTTTATTACGATCATTGTTAATTACCTGATGAGATATTGTTCTTTCAATATTTAAACAAAATGTACAATTTTGTAGTAGTTTGTAGTTTGCACATGTTTTAACGTAATAATTAGTAATAAAAATTAATTACTCTATTTTTATATTGAGCACTAATTCAAAGCCCAAGGGTCTCTCAAGCTAGAGATACTGAGCGAGGATGATGTAAGGGAGGTGGAAGGAGTAAATAAGAAATACATATTAAGAGAAAGTTTTCCGAGCTGTGCAGTGGATATCGGCTCGGAATGAAAAATAGGAGAGCTGTGTTCGAATAACCACTTGAATTAACTGCATTTACTTATGCAATTACTCTGCGGAAAGGTATTAATCCATCTCTTCTCCCTTCAGCTATGGGTTAAATAGCAGGATAAAATTGGATCTATAGACTTAGGCTTTATTTGAATCAATGTTTCCTGTCAAAACGTATAATGAAGGCCGTCTTGAACGAGCATGCCTCCACATCCTACCAAAGGGCTCTATCCTAGGCCCGACGCTCTTTCTGATGTTCATAAACGACTTCTCTGAAGTGATCAAATCCCAAGTAGGCAAATTTCCCATCACCACGTGTATCTTGTTCTTTTCCTTTCTCCCTCTTTCTGACTCTACCCTGAGAAAATATAGAGAGGGAAGAACCAATGGAAACAACTGAGAGAGAGAAATTTTAAATTTAAAATTCTTATTGTTAACTACCTGATGAGACATTGTTCTTTCAATATCGAAACAAATGTACTGTTTTGTAGTAGTTTGTAGTTTGGCCATGTTGTAACGTAATAATTATATATATAACATGATATATATATATATATATATATATATATATATATATATATATATATATATATATTTTAATCATATCACCCCGAGCAAGGCGGTATTGCCACTGAAGCGCAGGGGGATGAATGACATGACAAGTTGAGCGAAGAATTAGATTAAAATTGATTACTGAACAGTAATGCTCAGTGATGTGCTACATTGAATATAAAGGGTGGCTGTGCTAGAAGTCCTAATCAAAAGAATCAGCCAGTAAGATTTGGAGATAGCAACAGATTGAGTAATAGTATTAACAATGCCATTATAGGTTAAATATTTTTGATGATGCCTAGATAGAGGCAAAGACTTATTTCTTAATTTAAAGCAATTTTTTTCGCGATACAGATCAAGAAACTTTAAGCTACAGAATATAGTTATGCACTGTTTTGCTATATTTAAACATTTCACTCCAAACAAGGCAATAAAGCCACTAAGATGCGAGGAGTTACTGAGCGCCAGAGAAATTAAAACAAGAACTTATTTCAGGGAGAAAGCAATAAAAGAATTGGAATTAAGAGGACAAAATATAACGATTGATACTGGATTTAAATTTTTGATTATCAAAGACAACTGAAAAAAAAAAAAAGAAGAAAATCAGAAATGAGTTTTGCAAACAAGAATGGGCTAGAAACCTGTCCTGCTGGAAAATAGATAAAACCCAGGGCGTGGCTGACCTTTCATTCTTGACCCTTAATCAGTCAGCCCACGTTGTGTTTGTTTTGATCTAGGACTAGCGAAAGCAGGAATACACGTTATCACCTGGCTAGATTAGTCCTGCGAGAGGTCGAGTATATTGTTAAAACCGGATTTAAGCGATCTACGATACGGAGTAGACCACTGCAACCCCAAGAGCACCAGAAATAGCATAACATAAGCTGGGGAATCGAGTATATTGTTAACTCCGGATTTACCTGATCTGCGATACGGAATAAAAACAGTAGAACACTATATATCTAAATATATAAATCTAAACTTATTTATAGATGGAACTTTGTGTGTGTGTGTGTGTGTGTGTGTGTGTGTGTGTGTCCGTTACCTATAGACTCCGAAACGGCTGAACCGGTTTTCTTGAAAATTTACACAGTTGTACTATAAGCGTATGCGAGTGTTCTTAGCTAGGTTTTGTGTCGAGGTACTCCCGATAAATATCGAAAATCAATAACCGAAAAAATCGGGTTATAGAAGGAGTGGTCCGATTTTAATCAAATTTGATAAACTCATCGACAAAGACATAAGAAACGATATTCAGAAGTTTCAAGGTTGCAGTTCTTACAATAGTGCAAGATGTTTGTGTGTGTGTCTGTTTATCTGCCTGTATGTCTGTATTTTTTCAGCCCTTTTATTTTAGTTTTTGCTTCGGGTTTGGCTCTAGGTAGGTACAATTGTAGTTCTTAGTCTCAACCATGATACCATTTACTCAGAGGACTTATTTAGCCTTCAAAATTCAGTTTACAACGAAAAACACTTATTTGATATCGATACCAGGAAATCAAAATTTGACTTACATCCATTTATTTTTCTTTCAGTCTACGGTTTCGCTTTAACTGGAAACAACTATTGCTTTTTAGTATTTCGTGCCAACGTCCAAAGTGTCTGAGCTCCAGGACCATGGATTAGTTTTAAAGCTTTCATTACACTCGAGCAACGCCAGGCTATACTGCTAGTATATTTATATGTCGATTATATAGACAGTTATAAGCACGTCAAATCTGGTGACACCCAACAGTTGGCTGTTTTTTTAAAAAATACCCCAGTAACATTGTTCTCTCAGATAGGGTTTACTCAATTGACTTTTAGAAGCACGTCAGTCTGACCGTCTCATCCAAATCACTTGTCCCAACTAATCTCATTCTACCTTCTCATTGCAATCACGGGGTTCGAACTAACTAATTTCGTCTTGCACCCTGGTTTTATTAAACAAGCATAAAAACAGTGTAGTAAAGGGTCGTCACGGGAGGGGTTCAATTTTCCCTCACTGTATAACTATTACTAGCTCGCAATGAAAATATGAGTCATCTATATCAATTGAGTTTTTGGGTCCTTCACTAATGAGGGGGAGTGAAAATACTCTCTGTTATCACTGGCTTGTCCGTTTCCAACAGCCTAGTAGCCTAGGATAGAAAATTCTCACAGTTCAATTTTGACCTAGGCTCACAATCTGCTAAAACAGGATGACAATATTTTGACTAGAATTGGTTTAATCGGATTCAATCAATTCATTTACTCTTCCCGACAGAAATAATTGCATTTTAACTCTTTTTTTCTCACTTTGGTTACTTTTCCGACAAAATAATTATATTCTCCCATTATAGAGAAATCTCTTCTTACCTTTAAAATTAATAAAAAAGTAATACCAGCCACCTGGAAATAGGATTACAGTGCGAGGGGAGAATTTCTTTGCATAGAACATACGGTTACATCAATAATGGGATGAAATTCTTTTTCTGAGGTGTGAACACTCCTTAAGAGTACAATCTTATTTTTATTTAATCTTTATTATTATTATTGAGGTTTCATAGTAGTATTAAATGGTGACTTTTACTGAAGACCAAGTGGCAACAAGTTCCCTCAGTACTCAATATACTTGTTGATTTTAGTAATACTGTCGCTTGGATAATTTCGATTCTTCCTCGGTTTCCTATGAATGTCAAAACTTTCTGGTGAGCATCACTGGAGATTGAGTGACAGCAAATCTTCTCAATAATTCAGACCAACTGTGTATAACTGTGTTTTAATTATTTCACCTAAAGTAAGGTAATAAAACCACTAAGATGCAAATGGTTATCGAGCATGAAAGAACATAAGAAAAAGAAAATATTTTGTAATCATTTCGCATAAAGCAAGGCAATAAAACCACTAAGACGCAAATGGTTATTGAGTATGAACGAATATTAGAAAAAATATTTTGTAATAATCTCGCTCAAAGTAAGGCAATAAAAAACGATAAAACGAAGTGGGGGCGGTTATTGACTGTAAATGAATATAAGAAAATTTTTTTAATCATTTTCATTAAAGTAAGGCAATTTGTGGTGCAGTGGATATCGACAAGGAACGATAAATCGGGGAGCCGAGTTCAAATTCCAGTTGAATTCTTTGTATTCACTTACACACAAAAACCCTTGGGAAAGGTATTAAACCGTCACTTCCTTCTAGTTATGGGTTAAATAACAGGACATATTGAGTTCTATAGCCTTGGTCGGCAGCCAGTCTACCGCAGAAAGCAATGACAACCTACTGCGAGATAATCTTCTGCCCAGTCAGTCATGTCTCTTTCGAGACATGATCGCCCAAGCGTGTATCACGTATGGCACTTAACTGAAGGCAACAAAGCTATCAAGACAGTGAGGGTCATTGAGTGTGAAATAATATAAGGAGAAAACATTTTTTCTTCATCATTTTCACTCAAAGTAAAGCAATAAAGCCACTAAGACGCAACGGGGATTATTGAGTGTGAATGAAAAATAGAAAAAATTTTTTAATCATGTCACAGAAAGTAAGGCAATAAAGCTGCAGAAGAAGATGTTGAGTAGCAAAGAATATAAAAAATAACTATTAAGGATAGAAAATAAAAGAACAGGACAAAAGCTAACGATTCACATTGTATTTAAATCTCTGTAGATTAATGTTGACTGAAAAGCATAAAGGAATAGGTCTTATAAAACGATCTTCAGCATGTCTCTACAAATTTAAATAAATATTTATTATAAAGTATCAATTTCAACTTAAATTGGAGTAGATAGACTAAACTATCGCCCGGTTCACACTCCACCCATGTCTATTGAACAGGTGTAGAGGCTCATCCCTTGTTCCCTGTTTAGGATGTGGTTTCCGGCTTTCTTTTTTCCAATGTTTTCACTGTTTTCTTTTTTCTTTTTTTTTCAATTGGAGTAGATAGACTAAACTATCGTCCGGTTCACACTTCACCCATGTCTATTGAACAGGTGTAGAGGCTCATCCCTTGTTCCCTGTTTAGGATGTGGTTTACGGCTTTCTTTTTTCCAGTCTTTTCACTCCTATGTAGCCCCCTGCACATCAGTGGCGTTACCGCCATGCTCGGGGGGATATGATTAAAAAAAAACAAAAAAAAAACAACAATTTAACATAAAATGTTTTATTTGTCTTTCTTTGCAATACAACCGATTCAGTTGCGTTCGTATAGAAGAAACAGAATGCATCTGCTTGCGAGAGTGTTTGTGTCATGTATTTATGTTGTTGATGTATGCGGGAAATTTTGTAGCAGTCGGTAGCTTATATGAGTTCGCCAAGACGGCAGGCAAAATTGCGTTATTGATATTACTGCTAAAAACCAGTGTTGTTAGACAAATAACTCGATTCGTATTTTTTTATGTATCAATATCGCTAAAACATTTTTGTAAAATGGTAAACTCGAATAAATATGCGAAGATATGAGTAATTAATTATGGTTACAGGATTTCAGTTTGTACAACAACGAATGACTCCTGGTCAATGGTTGACTGAAAAACTAATTTTGTGAACAAAGATGATCGCTTTTATAAGGAAACATCAGTTCTCTAAAAACGAAAATTTAGATGATAAGACTCACAAGTTTATTGGTTAATAAATATTTTTCCAGTCTTTAAATATCTATTTGAAGGAGGGAAAATATGTGAACGGAAAAACTTTCTGACGTGATACTCCAAAAGTTTGAAACAAACAACAAATCTTAATTGTCTGCAATTTTAAGAATACTGTGTCTCTCATATGACGTCGCTGATTGGTTAATATATAAGAATATAGAAATTAAAAATATAGCCGACAAAATTAGTTAATATTTGAGTTTAAGTAATATAAATTAAATCCATTGCATTTTTTCTATAATTCTGTAACGGGGTTTCACACATACACACGTATCTCCATGAAACAACAACAACAAAAAAAAAAAAAGAATTTATTGAATTGCTTACCATTGCTGCAAGTCGTCTACAAACGTTTACGGGACTACCTCGATCTGTGTATGGAAGATCACTTTCTTCAAGAAGATACATCGTGCATTCCAGAATATGTCCAAAAAACTGTACAGAACATGAAAGTAGAGTTCAATTAACTTTTATTAAAGTATCTAAAACTATTTGCATATATGTTAATTATATGATTTTTTTTTATTTTCTTGGTAAAGCCGTCTTTGCAACACGGACACTTGCATTAATTATACCAACATACTTATCTGGGTAGTTATGCTCTCGAAATTTCAACCTCGGTCCCTTCTGGCCTTCTTCAAGCCGGGAATGGGGAATTTCATCACCGCCAACTCAGCACCGCTGACTCAACACCACCGACTCTTCTCTGTAACAGTTCGCCTATAGCTTACTCAGCACGCGGACAACTGAACACTGGCATCGAATTCATAGCTTTCGTCCGGTGTTGGCTGTCATAGTGTGCACATCTCTCAGGTCAGCTTTGAATGGTAGAGATTTTGAATGTTTAAATCAGATATTAGGTTGTCCTTAGTTACAACAGCCTATTTGGTTAATTTTCAGACTTTTCATCAGTCGGAAAATGAAAATCCGTAGTCAGACAGGAAAAGAAAGATTTGCTCTCAAGACTGTATTTGATACGCTTTTTATATAAAGTTTGGAGCAGTTATCAAAGAAGTAAATAAGTATAGCCACAATTTTTTAGCGGCCAATGAAGAAATGGCTAAAATGGACACAGTCTTGAAACGTCGTGCCGAAGAAATCGTTGAAAAGCCAAGTGTAGTAACAAGTGAAGTAGTAGCAAATGTATTTCAGGTTACCTTGGGATCATTGCCAGATGTTTTAGCCATAAGGAAAACTATTAAACGCAAAAGGAAAGCCTTAAGCTTAAGAGTTAGGCTAGTGGTGAATTGTTGTAGCGTGTAGATGTCATGAAGAATGGGCGGTGTTGAGTCGGCAGTGTTGAGTCAGCTGCGTTGTATTAGCGGTCATGAGTCGTCATATACACTCTCAAGCGATTCTCTTCATACTTAGTATATGTTTTGGAATTTCGAACAGTGCAATTTATTCAATATTTTTTTTTTTTAATCATCTCACCCCAAGCAAGGCATTCCACTGCCACTATTGCGCATGGGGCTACATAGGGGAAGGTAAAGAGAAGGAGTGGTTAGACATAGGGAATGTCAGGAGGAAGGTGACAGATGAGTAAGGATACCGAGGATGAGGGATGGGAAGAGTGTTTGATAGAATGGGAGCAAGTTAGTGTGTTAGGAGGTGTCTATTGACCTTACATTTAAACTCCTGGAGATTGTAGCCGTCGGGGAAGCAATCGTTTGGAAGAGAATTCCACAGTCGGGAAGTGCGAGGAAAGAAACTGTTGGAGTAGAAGTTACGGCTGCATTTTATCGGTTTCACTGTAAAAGGGTGGGATCTAGTTGCTAATCTAGTATCTCGTTCAAATACGTATTTCGGGGGCACTAGTGATCTAAGTTCATCGGAGCAGAAGCCGTGAAAGTATTTATAGAAGAGACACAGGGAAGCCACGTCGCGCCGGTGGGAGAGAGACTGCAGGCGGTCTGCCAAGTCAGTATCTATCACATTACAGACCCTCCTCTGAACCTTATCGAGAAGCCCGAGGAGAACAGCAGGGGCATCCGACCAGATATGGCAGCAGTATTCAATGCACGGGCGGATGGTAGATTTATATATACGGAGTAGATTATTTTCATTCGACTGCCCATGCTTAAGAGTATATTTTATCACTTTGTACTCACCTGTTGTATTAGATTTTGTTGGGAGAATATAGATATCGTTTTTCAGAACAAAATGGTCTCTTACCCAATTTTCAACGCATTTAAAGAAGCTGTTTACAATTTGTCAGCATCCCTTCTTTTATGTACCGTTTCCCTTCAGGACGTAGGCCATCACAGCCCTTTAAATCTTTCTGTGCCTTACATTTTTTTTTATATATTTAGTCATTTCTCCCAAAGTCTCTTTTGCCATCCATTTGCACAAGCCCATGTTACGAGTTGCTTTCTTCTTTCTTTCAATCTGTCTCGTGAGTATAAGATTTTCCAAGCCCTCCTTCCTCATTACGTGACCAAGAAATTTCAGCTGTCTCTTCACGATGCTAAATATAAGTTCTTTTTTGTTTCCATTCTCTTCAAAACATCGTTATTCTTCATATGTTCGGTTTATGATATCCCCAGTTTCATTTTGTAGAACCAAATTTCTGTTGCTTCAAGACTCTTCCTCATTTTTGAAGAGATTGTCCAGTTATACAGAAGTATAGATATCCGATAACAGTTCAGTACTTTGTTTCCAAACGAATTTTTTTCAGTCTCTTAATACTTTACTTATCTTCTGGAATGTATCTTTGGCCCTCCCAGTACGCTTTCAGATCTCAGTGTCGCACTTTCCCTCCTCTTTTAGAACATATCCCAGATATTAGGTTGTCCTAAAAGTTCGTAAACACTTGCAAAAATTGAAATTTTACTCGTCAAGTAATCTAAGGTTACCAGAAAACACTTGCAAAAATTGAAATTTTACTCGTCAAGTAATCTAAGGTTACCAGAAAACACTTGCAAAAATAGAAATTTTACTCGTCAAGTAATCTAAGGTTACTAGAAAACACTTGCAAAAATTGAAATTTTACTCGTCAAGTAATCTAAGGTTACTAGAAAACACTTGCAAAAATTGAAATTTTACTTGTCAAGTAATCTAAGTTTACCAGAAAACACTTGCAAAAATTGAAATTTTACTCGCAAAAACAACAAAAATTATTGCTCAAAATGAAAACCATAATTTTCCAAGACTTTCTGCCATAGATCTGCAAGCTTTTGGATCTAGTCAAAGTACCATTCAGCCGGCTTCGAATGAAAGAATTCTTGACACGCTTCCTCGACTTCATCAAACGAGTCAAATCGGCTGCACTTCAGTAAGTGTTGCATTGAGTTGAAAAGGCCGTAATCTGATGGTGCCCAGTCAAGACTGTAGGCTGGATGTGGCAGAACCTCAACGCTGTCCAGCCCTTCAAACTTGTCTTTGGTCTTCCTGGCGGTGTGTGACTTGGCATTGTCCTGCTGCATCAAAGCGCGCTTTCGGTTGATCAGAGCCGGGTACATTTGCTTCAACTTTTCGTAAACCCGCTCAAGTTGCTGACAGTGAAGTTCGGCACTGATGGCACGTCCATTCGGAACCAACTCAAAAGACACAATTCCTTCAAAGTTCCACCAAACGTACAACATGACTTTCTTGCCGAATCGATTTTGTTTTGGAACCGACAGTGTCTCTTGCCCTTTCTGAATCCATCGTTTGTCTCTATTGTGCTGGACTAGATAGACCCATTTCGCAAGTGTTTACGAACTTTTGGGATAACCTAATATTTAAATTTTTGAACTTGTTTGAATTTAGTATTCCCGAGATGTTACTGCGTTTTGGGAACGTTTATAATTAAAAATCAGAAAAGTTTTATTTTCAGGATCGGTAGCAGAATACCGAAAACAGTTATTTAATACAATTATGAGACTAGTGAGAATTGTGAGTACGCTGGTCTCACCGGCTGTTACTGGTATACGGGCCCGTGACCGAGTGATTAAAACATTCCTTTCTGGCCACGAGACAAAGTCCATTGTGATTGATTTATCAAGAAGGTAACTTCCTGATGTAATCGACGTACGGCAACCTTGGAAAGCGTAAGAAAACCATACCACAAATTGAACTACGTCTTGTGAGTAAAATTTGGTAGACGGGGCTATTTGTGAGCCTTCGAGCGTACTCGCCTTGTTCCGGCTGTTATTCACACCAGATAATGCACTCTTTCATAGAAATTGTAAATAAGGTTCACTCAGTAGTATAAATCGCAGGTGGGCTCTGTGGGTGTTGAACAAACAAAAAATGTGCCTGAGCAGGCGTTTGCAACAGGGATTGCTTAGCCACAATAGTAGAGATGCATACTCAGATACGAGCGGGCTCGAATTCAATCATCGATGTGTGCAGCTTTTTGTTTGTCGTCATGAGTGTATAAAATGATTGCAGAGTTTTTGCCCACAGAAGAACGATAATTAGACTATTGACTACTAAATAATGAATCCGACCCTCACTGTGTGCTGTTTTCTTGTGCGTGAATTATCCTCTGGAAAGATTAGTGAGTATTTATAAATATAACTGGAGTTAAACTATGAAATAAGTTTATCACTTTACTCGGTGTGTGACTCATTTGAACACAGAAAGAGGGATATGCAAATCGTCGATCTTGCAGAACACGGGGTTGAGATGAAAGTAATGTAGCCTTTTTGTGGGTTCATTCATGGAGAAATGAAGTGAAAATGATTTTGTTAGAAACATGTATTGGAAATGATTTTACTGGAGAAATGAATTGGAAATAATTTAACTAGGGAAATGAATTGGAAATGAATTGGCTGGAGGTATTAATTGGAAATTAATTTCTTCAAGAAACAATGTGGAATTTTTTTAAGAAAGGCAATGGAAATGATTTTCTTTAGAAAATACACTGGAGATGAAATATATTGGTAATTGCTGTATTAGAGAAAGATACAATGAATTATTTTGATAGAGAAATGTATTGAAAACGATTTTGTTCGAAAAATGCCTTGGAAATCATTTTACTGGAAAAATCCATTGTTTATCTAGAAAAATACATTGGAAATGAGTTTGTTAGAAAATTGCATTAGAAGAGAGTTTCTTAGAAAAATGGATTGCAAAATGATTTTTTATAAAAATGCTTTCGAAATGGTTTAGCTTGAGAAATGCATTGGAAATGAATTTGTTAGAGAAACAGTTTACATTTCTTAGGCAAATGGAATGGAAATGCTTTTTCTCAGAGAAATACATTGGAAATTAATTACTAAAATATAGTGGAAATTACTTAGTTAAAGAAATGCATTGGGAATCATTTTGCTAGAAAAATATATTGAAAACAATTTTGTTATAAAAATGCATTAGAATTGATTTTATTGGAGAAATGCATGAGAAGTACATTTGAAATGATTTCGCTAGAGAAATGCATTGGGAAAAAATTGCTTAAAATGCACTGGAAACAAATGCGCTACAGAAATACATTGGTAATGATTTTCTTAGAGAAATGCATAGAAAACGATTTTTTAGACAAATCCATTGGAAATGATATTACCGGAGAAATACATTGGAAATGATTTAGCTAGTATTTGTCTATATTTTTGAGATGAGGTAGTATTTACAGTATTTATATTTTTCGGACCATTGTCCTCATCTTTGTTGCTATTTGTACGACGTTTCGGCAGTTGTACGCTCCGGCCTTCTTCAGGTGCTAGGAATTTCGAACAGAACCCTTTATTACAATCACTAAGGTATATCATCTCCATCCCTTGCGTAGAGCCTCTTCTGGTAGTCATGAGTTATCTCCCTCTAACCCTGTAAGTTCACTACTGCTGTAGTCTGGTATTGAACTCACAACTCTTTGGGTCAAGTCACATGAACGAACCAACGTCTATATCCACTGGACTATGTGTTCTTAAGGACAATACCAGAATAAGAATTATTTTTTTTCCAGAGAAATGCATTGGAAGTTATATTTCCAGAGAAAATCATTGGAATATGTTTTGCTCCGAAAATGCATTGGAAATCATTTTGTTAGAGAAATGCGTTTGAAATCAGGAAAAAGACAATTATCAGCTATCAAAAATTGAGGAAATATTTTCTGACAGAATAGACCTATTATATCAACAATATAAATACATTCGTTAATCCTTTTAAAGAGTAAAAGATAACGAAAATTAAGAAAGAAAATCATTTTCAGGGGTTAGAGATTAAGGCAAACAATTTTGATAGAATTGGACGAATATAGATATCACATAAATATATTTAATAAGTGAGAACTAGATTTTTAGAGAAAAGCCTTGAAAATTCGGAATAAAAAGGTTTATCGGGTTTTGGATATATGGATTTCGACTCCATCGGGGAACTTCCCTCCGCAATGAACCGTTGATTTTAGTCTAGGAACTAGACCGTGTCATCCTCACACTAGTTACTTACATAGAAATGAAACATAGATATAGATAGCCCTTATTCATACAAATAGCGTATTGTGGTGGTGGTGAAAATACTTTGTCTGAGCAAACAAAAAACACCCTTCTTTTTACTGTGTCTTTTTTGGATTTTGAAAAGTCAGTTCCGCCGAGAGGTCTTCAGCACCACATACGATCATGAGTAGTCAATCAGGATCATACTCATTGCACTGAGAAGTCGCAATGAGTCACTCTCGTGAAGGTTAGCATCAACTATGCTGATAGAAGGGAGGAAAGGTTCTCTCAGTCGATTGAAACGTTAAAATTAACAAGCCGTTCCTTTTCCCAGTTAACGACAGATTGTAGATCCATTTTATGATCAGCTGCCAATTTGACCTTGTTAACTTCATCAGACATAACCATTATGATTAGAAAACTGCATCAGAATATTTCTATACAGAACAGTTTATGGGGTAGTTTACTTCAATTGTATTGAGTACCTTATGTGGGATGTGCGCGGTGCAGTGAATATCAGTTCGGAACGAGAAATCAGAGAGCCGAGTTCAAATTCCAGTTGAATTCGTTGCATCCACTTACACACAAATACCCCCGGAGAAAGGTATTAGTCCGTCTCTTCCCCTTCTAGCTATGGCTTAAATAGCAGAATAGATTGGGTTCTATAGCCTTGGTTGGCAACCATTCTACCGCAGAATATAATGACAACCTACTGCGGGAAAATATTCTGCTAAATCAGTCATGTCTATTTTGAGACATGATCGTCCAATCGTGTATCACGTGTTGCAATTAACTGACTGAGAATATAGTGGCAAGATTACTAATTGCCGAAGAAATATATTTTGGTGAAAGAGTGTAGTGGGATTTTCATTAAACGAGGCTGAAATACGAGGAGTAATGATGTTTGGTTTAATTTAAGAAAGCTCGCAGACAGTCGTAGTGAAATATAAGACTAGTTTGCTATTTTTTTTTACCCTACGACGAGAAAAGTAAGTTGAACCATTCATTTGGGATCCTCCGGGAAAACGTGCGCGTAATCACACATTTCAATAATTAACCAGAATCATTTTACGACATTTTAGCGTCTTTTCTTACCTGTGAATAGCCCCAAGGTCGGAAGGAGGTGGTTTCACAAGTGCCAGTAAAAAGCATTCCGTGATCATTCAAAACATACTCCTCTCTTTCCTTTGGATCATTCATGTAAACGTCGTCATCTGTCCAACGGAAAGAACAAAAAAGTTTTAATAGAGAAAAACTCGAATATCAATAAAATATTTATTAAAATATTAATTAAAATATAGTTAAAATTAATTATCAAAATGTAAATGAAATAAAATTAAAATATTAATTAAAATACCACCAAGTATATATCGGCATACGTTTTCCACACTTCATGGAATCAACCCGAATATTAATAAAATATTAATTAAAATATAAATTAAAATAACATTAAGTATTATATCGGCACACGTTTTCTTCAATTTGAATCAACCAAAATTTCTTAAATTAAAATTTTAAAAATGATATGAGACTTTTTTGGATCATTAATATGACATGAGACTTTTTTGGATCATTTTCTTTCTATTTTCACAAGAGTAAGATCAGGTCAAAAATGGAGTAATACTGTCATAAGGAACTACTCAACGCCGCCGACAGAGAGTCCGGACAGTTCAGATTGAAACATCTCAGGATCGGGAAAACTCAATACCAGAAAAACAATTATTTATAACCGAATAAAAGTAGTTTATTAAATGTTATAATTCATTTCTACGGGTTATAATATAAGCCTTGCTCAGGTAACCTACAGTGGCGTCTGTTAGAAATACTCTTGTACTGATTGCAACGAGGTTTTGACTCATTTGGAGTTCTTTATTTAAGATGTCCAGCTTAGTTCGTTCGTGTTACCGAGAGTGTATTATTTTCTCCACAACAAACCTGCTTTTCAGGTTTATTTTTATGAGCAAATCTTTTATTTTATTTATTAGTATTCACCCCCTCGTCTTTCTGGTGAGTTTGCCAAAGTACAGGACTTTGTCTTTTTTTACGTTTTGGGTCAACCTCTAATTTTCCGTATGTTTTCTTTTTCAGGTAATCGTATTTGTACATCCAACGAATACTTGGGGTGTTAGTACATCAAAAGTATCATGCAATACTTGCATAGGTTCTTCCTTTCTTGCGGTACTTTCTTCAGTAAACCTTTTCTTTAACTGATTAAAATGTCTAATGTGTTCCCATTTATTTCCTTGTACCACATTCATGACATTATTACGCTGTCTTCTCACATTTTTTTCCGTTTTTATATATTCTGAAAACTTTAAAATTCTAGTGTTCTTTTTGTTATCAGTCCTAATTCTTTTTTGACCTGGTAACAATTTGTCAAACACCGATTTAATTTTTCTTGTGAACATGCTTGGCAGTGTATAAGGATTTGGCGTTATCCTGTAGACTCTCAAGAATTTTTGTAATGCGGGATAGTTGTAGCAATATGTTTAATTGAGAACATTTTGCAAAAATCTTCAAATTCGTAAGCAGTGAATTGTGTACTGTTATCTGAGACTACGGTATCCGGAATGCCATATCTTGAAAACAGTTCGGGTAAAACATTTACTTTAAACGTAGTTGTTTTTTCCATTTTCAAATTTCAGGCCACTTAGTAAAGCTATCCTTTACCACATGTGATCCATTTATTGAATCTATATGCAGTCTTGACCACGGAATATCTGTCTTTGGTCAAAGTTGTAATTTAGTAGTAGGTGATTTTGCTGCTAGAGTAGCGAACGCGAGGCATGTGCGATGGCTATCATGTTACTGATCGATACCGACTTAGCTGACCGCCTGCAGTCACTCTCTCACCGGCGAGACGTGGCTTCCCTGTGACTCTTCTATAAGTACTTTCACAGCTTCTGCTCGGATGAAGTTAAATCACTGGTGCCCCTAGGTGTGAATTTGCACGAGATACTAGATTGGCAACTAGGTCCCATCCCTTTACAGTGAAACCGATGAAATGTAACTGCAATTTCTACTCCAACAGCTTCTTTTCTCGCACTTCCCGCCTGTGGAATTCCCTTCCGCATGATTGCTTCCCTGACGGCTACAACCTCCAGGAGTTTAAATGTAAGGTCAATAGACACCTCCTAACACACTAACTCGCACCCCTTCCCTCCAACACTCTCCTTACGTACCTCCTAACTCGTCTATCACCCTCCCTCTGATATTGCCTATACCCAATCGCTCTATGTAACCCCCTGCGCTACAGTGGCAGTGGATTGCCTTGCTTGGGGTGATATGATTAACCCTCTAGGGCCATTCGTATCATATTTGATACAGTATGAAAGCAAGCCTTGAAAGAAATATTTTCCTGAAAAATTTTTTAAGAGAAATATTTTATAAGTTTCAAATGAAAGCAGTACTGACTGCTCAGTCAATGAATACCAAATGTTTCCTTATAGGGAAATACCAAATGTTTCCTTATAGGGAAATACTGTATCAAATATGATACGAATGGCCCTAGAGGGTTAAAAGAAATATTCATGGACATTAATGCTCCTCTACCCATTATTTGCATCTGAAGACAATACGATCTTAGTGTGCTAAGTATAAGTTAGTACTTTTTTTATTTCTTCAAACACCTTTCGATTTCTCGTTAACATTCTTATAACTCGCTTTTTAGTCGTTATAATATTGTCTTACTCGGGTCTGACTCCAATGATTTTCTTACTTTATTTCTTTATTAAGATCTATAGCCTACTTTATCTGTGCTACTGGGGGTATATTATTTACATCACAACATTAAGGATTAAAATTTTAATTAGTTAATATTTTTTCAAATAAGGCATTATAAAAAATATGAATGAGTTTTTTGTTTTTAATTATTTTTAATAAAGTAAATCGTAAAGAAATTTATTTTTAATAAAGTCAATTGATATATAGAAAGTAAGAATTTCGATCGAATTTGTTAAGAATAAATTACATTACGATTTACTTTATTAAAAATAAATAAAAACAAAAAACTGCCTCATTTTGTTTTCTTTTTTCGATTTCCTTTATGACAAACTAATTAAAAACAAATGTGTTTTATTGGATTATTTGTTGAATCGTCCTGCATTCTAAATGGTCAGGAGCTACCAAGTCGTCACTTCCCAGTTTCGACAGTAGCCAAACAAACAAAAAAATATTCCACTTCCTTTTGGGTGTCAAATTATTTGCCACCCCACAACACCTTTCTCACAGACAAAATTCGCAAGCAACTTATTATTCTGTCGCTATTTTCATGGAAATTGTTTAATTCCATTAATTCTAACCTTGACGGCTAAGACCCGCAATGCCATTCAAATTACTTTGAAACACCCTGATTCCCACTGTAGTCCATTAATGAGATAGAAGTTCTATTCTATTCAGCTTTTATTCATGAACCACTTTCCCTATGAAACCAACTCACAAGAAGATGTTTTACCGATCACTACAATCTTAACCTATTCAAGTCTAGAGTTAACTGTTATCTTTCCCACATATCATCATAAACTATACCTCTTACTCTATAACGCTCTATCATGACTGGCTACCGAGCCTTGAGAAGGGTGAACATAAGTGTAAATAATAAAAATGTTTGAAGCTATGTTAAAAGCAGTCGGTGAATTTCACAAATTATCAATATTCTGGAATTTAAATTCATGATTATAATCATAATCATACGATTGTGGTTGTAGGGACGCTTCTCAATGAGTTCACTTCACATACCTGGCTTCAAAATCGGAGAGGTTTTCATTCATGTAAGTTAATGATCTCCTACTTATCCTCTTCACGGACACGTGGCCGTTGGTTCCATTGAGGAAACCTACCATTCTGGCCATTGATTTCTGTCTTGTGTGCACTCTGGGTGTCTACGGCATTTGAGAGCTGTGGTAACGTATTCCTCATGAAACCTACGGTATTTGAGAGCTGTGGTAGCGTACTCCTCAAAGAAGCTACGGTATTTGAGAGCTGTGGTAACGTACTCCTCAAGAAGTCTACGGTATTTGAGAGCTGTGGTAACGTACTTCTCAAGAAGTCTACGGCATTTTAGAGCTGTAATAACGTACTTTTTAAGGAGTCTACGGCAATTGAGAGCTGTGGTAACGTACTTTTTAAGGAGTCTACAGCATTTAAGAGCTGTGGTAACGTATTTCTCAAAGAGTCTACGGCATTTAAGAGCTGTGGTAACGTACTTCTCAAAGAGTTTACGGTATTTGAGAGCTGTGGTAACGTACTGCTTATGGAGTCTACGGTATTCTAGATCTGTGGTAACGTACTCCTCCAGAAGTCTCCGGGATTTGAGACCTGTGTCTCCATACCCCTTTTCGTTCACGCTTTAACAGGTATGTTTTTAACCCCGCTTGATGTCTAACAACTATTTCACCAGAAAAGCCTGGTTGGGGAATTGGTTTAGTTACTTCTACTTCGCTTACTTCTACTATGTGCCGTATTCCTTTTAGTCATTGGCGATCATGTCTCTCCACTATATCCTGTGCTTCATGCTTTCAATTTGTTCTGTGTGTATCAAATTTTCAAAGCGCACTTTCCTTATTATATGCTTCAAGAAACTTCAACTTTCTCTTTTTGATGTCATTTCAAATCTTGGTTTATTAATTTTCCTGATGTGCGTCGTGGTGCAGTAGATATCGGCTCGGAACGATAAATCGGGGAACCGAGTTCGAATTCCAGTTGAATTCGTTGCATTCATTCACTTACGCGCGAATACACTTGGGAAAGGTATTAATCCATCTTTTCCCTCCAGCTATGGGTTAAATAACAGAACAGATTGGGTTCTATAGCCTTGTCTGTCAACCAGTCTCTCGCAGAAAGTAATGGGAATCTACTGCGGGATAATCTTCTGCCCAGTCAGTCATGTCTCTTTTAAGATATGATCGCCCAAGTGTGTATTACTTCTTCTTCTATGTGCCCTGTCCCTTCAGGACGTAGGCAATCATGGCTCTCCACGTCTCCCTATCCCTTGTGGCTCTTACTATGTTTGCTCCTGTTGCTCCTGGCAACCTCCGTTCCGTCATCCACCTGATCAGTCCCTGCAAATATGTTATCCGCTGCCTTCCTCTGTCTCTCCTTCCTTCTATCTGTCCAGTCAGTATCAGGTTCTCCAGGCTCTCCTTCCTCATTGCATGTCCCAGGAACTTCAGTTGTCTCTTCCTGATGCTCAGCATCAATTTCCTTTTTGTTGCCATTCTTTCTAACACTTCGTCGTTGCTTGTATGCTCAGTCCACTATATCCGTAGCATCCTTATGTAGAACCACATTTCGGCCGCTTCCAGTTTTGTCCTCATTTTCGATGATATTGTCCAGCATTCACAGCCGTATTGAAGAACTGACATCACGTAGCAGTCTAGCACTCTTTTCTTCGTTTCTATTGAGATCTTCCTGTGTGTTAGTATTTTGCTCATCTTCTGAAACGCGTCCTTTGCCATGCCAATTCGCCTTCGGATCTCCGTGTCGCACTTTCCATCTCCTGTTAGAACACTTCCTAGGTACTTAAATTCTTGTATTTGTTTGATTCTGTTATTCTCCACCTGTATTTGGCATTTTGGATTGTATCTTTTGCTGATGACCATGCACTCAGTTTTCTTATGCCACTTAAATGAATATTCCTGATGTTATTTAACCAAAGGTTTCTTTTTTCTTCTTTGTTGCAGCTGAGCAGGAATATAACAAAACAGCATCTGACATAAAACACGTATGACGCAAGTGTCTAGCATTCTCTTCCTTTGTTCGAAAAAATTGCGGCCATCTGTAAACGTTTGCCGAACAATAAAAGTTAGAATAATTAAGTAGTGATTAATGCGCCTTTAGTAGTTGCGATGTGCCGGCCAAAAAACTCATGGTGGAAAAAATAGCATTTTGCCGATGTTCTCTCTCTCAAATTGTATTCTCTGTATCTGTTGTCGCTTATGTAGAAATAGATGGCTGACATTACTTTCAAAGCACTCCATATTTAACCTGAAAATATTCTTCTATGTGCCTTGTTCCTTCAGAACAAGAGCGATAATTTGATCCCCACAATTTTATGTCCTTCTTAGATCTTAGTAAAGCTTGTCTTTTCGCCATTATTCAAATTTCCTTCTCTGCCAATTATTTACGAAAGTTTGTAGATAATCTAAACTTATTTACAAATAGAACTTTGTGTGTGTTTGTGTCTGTGTGTGTGTTTGTGTCTGTGTGAGTGTGTCCGTTGCCTATAGACTCCGAAACGGCTGAACCGATTTTCTTGAAAATTTACGCAGTTGTAATATAAGCATCTGCGAGTGTTCTTAGCTGGATTTTGTGTGGAGGTACCCCCGATAAATATCAAAAATCGTAATCGAAAAAATCAGGTTATAGAAGGAGTGGTCCGATTTTAATCAGATTTGATACACTCATAGACAAAGACATAAGAAACGATATTCAGAAGTTTCAAGGTTGTAATTCTTACAATAGTGCAGAAAATTTGATATCGATACCAGGAAATCAAAATTTGACTTACATCCATTCATTTTTTTTTAGTCTACCGTTTCGCTTTAACGGGAAACAACTTTGGCTTTTTAGTCTTCCGTGCCATCATCCAAAGAGTCTGAGCTCCAGGACCATGGATTAGTTTTAAAGTTTTCATTACACCCGAGCAACGCCGGGCTATACTGCTAGTTTATTTATAATTTAATTATCGATTTTCTCTGTCCTATTGCCTTCAATATGTTCTGTCAATATTCATTTTCCAAGCTCTCTTTCCTCATCATATGTTTTAGAAATTTTAACTGTCTCTTTGTGATCTTTTCGTTTCTATTTTCGATAAAACAATGATTTAAAGCTAGCTGAGATTGCTAATTGGGAGATGAGTGAACCAAATGCCAAGTAGAGAAAAACAAGGAAAGCAACCCTTGTAGAACCAGAAGAATTAGACTCAGATGACGACTCTGAGAGAGAAGAGGAAGAGGGGGATGGAGAGATGCATCAGCAATCCATTACAATGACCCCTAGAGGCCCAGACGGGACGGACCTCGTGTCAGAGCGACATCCCTCAGGGGCGACCAGCGGCGTTCACTCATTGTCTGTGTCGTTGCTGGGGGTACCTAGCAATGCCGCTTTCCGCCCCGGGGCCCGATAAAAGAAGGGCGAAAGGAACTCATGGTGAACCCAAAAAATCGAAGGAATGGGAATGGAAAGAGGAGGATGATATACCCTTCTTCCAACTCCGAGAGATATGGAGAGAGGAAAAAGAATCGGAAGGCGAATCAAGTGAATGGGAGGAGGTGGATGAGATACCCCTCCTCCAACTCTGACAGAAATGGAAAAATGAAAAGGTGTTAGACTCCCAACCGACAGAGAATGAGGAGGCCCAAAATTCACAGTCAGAACTGCCCGAAGAAAAGGGAGCACAGCTGCCCGAAGAAAAAGGAGAAAAACACTCAAAACTGGAGAGAAGTCAGGGATAGAGTCAGAATTACTCCTTAAACAGCGACTGAGAAAGGCAAAAACACACAAATGTCAGTAAGGAGGGAGTGGAGAATAGGGATCCCTTCTTCTTCTTCTTCTTCTTCTTCTTCTTCTTCTTCTTCTATGTGCCCTGTCCCTTCAGGACGTAGTCGATCATGGATCTCCACGTCTCCCTATCCCTTGTGGCTCTTAGTATGTTTGCTCCTGTTGCTCCTGGCAACCCCCGTTCCGTCATCCACCTGATCAGGCCCTGCAAATATGTTATCCGCTGCCTTCCTCTGTCTCTCCTTCCTTCTATCTGTCCAGTCAGTATCAGGTTCTCCAGGCTCTCCTTCCTCATTGCATGTCCCAGGAACTTCAGTTGTCTCTTCCTGATGCTCAGCATCAATTTCCTTTTTGTTGCCATTCTTTCTAACACTTCGTCGTTGCTTGTATGCTCAGTCCACTATATCCGTAGCATCCTTCTGTAGAACCACATTTCGGCCGCTTCCAGTTTTGTCCTCATTTTCGATGATATTGTCCAGCATTCACAGCCGTATTGAAGAACTGACATCACGTAGCAGTCTAGCACTCTTTTCTTCGTTTCTATTGAGATCTTCCTGTGTGTTAGTATTTTGCTCATCTTCTGGAACGCGTCCTTTGCCATGCCAATTCGCCTTCGGATCTCCGTGTCGCACTTTCCATCTCCTGTTAGAACACTTCCTAGGTACTTAAATTCTTGTATTTGTTTGATTCTGTTATCCCCCACCTGTATTTGGCATTTTGAGTTGTATCTTTTGCTGATGACCATGCACTCAGTTTTCTTAAAGTTTATTTGTAGTCCCTTCTTGTCACTCTCCACTGCTACTTTCTGTATGAGATCTTGCAGTTTCCTTTCCGTGTCCGCAATCAGTACTGTATCGTCCGCGTATCTTATGTTGTTCAGGTTGTGGCCTCAGAAATCCTAATAATAAAAGAAAAAGGATATGAAGGCGTGGTTGGAGAGGATGTGTGGGCGGATGGTATATTGCGGTGAGAATGGGATCGCTCGGCGATGCCACTGATTGGCCAGCAGTGGTACCACCTGGGGCGAAACCACTGTGGCATGGGCGACACCCACTTGTCCGAGACAAACACTCTACTAATGATTAATTAGCGATAAAAGAAACTGAAGACTAAAAAGGTAGTAAGAAAAAAATAGCAAAAACAAAAATAAGGAACAATTCAGTCAGTTAAGTGCCATACGTTATACACGATTGGGCGATCATGCTTCGAAAGAGACATGACTGACTGGGCAGATGATTATCCCGCAGTAGGTTGCCATTGCTTTCTGCGGTAGACTGGTTGCCAACCAAGGCTATAGAACCCAATCTGTTCTATTGTTTAACCCATAACTGGAGGGAAGAGGCATATTAATACCTTTCCCAAAGGTATTTGTGCGTAAGTGAATCCAGTGAATTCAACTGAAATTCGAAGTCGGCTCCCCGATTTCTCGTTCCGAGCCGATATCCATTTCACTATGGATATCGGCTCGGAACAATTAAGTGTAGAATTAAAATTGATTAATGAATTATTAAGGAATAAAACAGAGAATCTATTACTCTTACAGGAATGGCCCAGTTGAAAGGACCAGTGCTGCTGATGATGATGGCAATGATGATGATGATGATGACGATGAGAATAGAATCATGGAAACACAGCAGAAGTACAGTATTTAAGAAGACCAATGAAGTGATAATAACAAGATCGAAATGGGTGATCACTTTTGTAATAGATTTAAATCCGTATGAGGTGTTACTCAACAGACTGAAGGATGAGATAAGCAAGCTGGGAGTAGCTAGAATGAAAGTAGCCCAGGATAATCCAGGACAGGAAAAGTATCTCAGATTGTTGTATCCCTTGGCGGTAGAAAAGGCTGTAATGGAGGGTCAGTGGAATAACATGTGAACATGAGGAAGACAGAACTGCTACAGACTAAAGAAAAACGAGCATTAGTTCCCATAGTTATGAAGGCCCTAAATGTTCTCTTTGGAACAATAACAGAGGATGACCTGGGAATCATAAGGGAGAGCCTGAGAAAGGTAGAGAAAAACCAGAAAATTCTGGCCCAGTGGGCGCGGCAAAGTGTATCGATATTGAATGTTACAGGGATAGAATTGGCGACAAATAGAGCCAGTATCAACGGAATAATCGGTCAGTTAAGTGCCATACGTGATATACGCTTGGGCGATCATGTCTCGAAAGAGACATGACTGACTGGGCAGAAGATTATCCCGCAGTAGGTTGCCATTGCTTTCTGCGGTAGACTGGTTGCCGGCCAAGGTTATAGAACCCAATCTGTCCTGCTATTTAACCCATAACTAGAGGGAAGAGACGGATTAATACCTTTCCCAAGGGTATTTGCGCGTAAGTGAATGCAAAGAATTCAACTGGAATTCGAACTCGGCTCCCCGATTTCTTAAGTAGCCTGAATGAACTACAGCAGAAAATAGCTAATAATACGGAGGTCATGGAAACTGAAGTACAAGTATTAAGTAAATTCGTTCAACAGTACTTTCAGTTGAAACCACTGCTAATAGAGTGCGAAGGACTAGTCAGTCGTTGACAATATTACTGAAGCATGTGAGAGCTCAGATGGACATGTTATCATTGGGACACTTGTTCCCTAGTATAGTAACTCCAACACGTTTAAGGGGGATTTTGTTAGAAATACAGAGCAAATTACCCCATCACCCATATTACCGGTAGAACCCACCAAGGAACTATGGATGTATTATAATGTTCTAGGTTGTATAACATTGTTAGAGTATAACAAAGTGTTAGTTTTGATGTCCCTTCCTTTGTTGGATAGAGAATGTATTTCTGTTGGATGATAGAGAATTTGTATCCCATACACTGCAAAGTTGACTAAGGTGAAGTTCGAACGGAGAAGTTCATTCAGTCTTAATGCTGCTTCGTGTCAATATAGGTTATTCCGTTCAATGGTACGCGTCTTTTGCGACCAGCGATTCAACAATTTTTGAAGAACTCAAGAAAGCTTGTTTACAGCCTTTTTTTTTATATTCAAAGTCAGCGGACTGATATCTGGAATAGATTCAGATGATGACTGGTTGCTGGCAAAAGATCGCCGAGTATGATAGACTTGATTTTGAAGAATAAATGCTAGTGTTGCTCCATAACATTTTACTGTTTTCTTACCGCCTTCTAAGTGAGTTAAGACTTACTGGTCAATTTAATAAGATACATTCAATATAAAAAGAAAACAAAACAAAAAAACAAACAAACAAAAAACAAAACAAAAACAAAACAAGCAAAACAAAACAACACAAAGCAAAACACGTGTTCTTCGTTTAGTATTTACCTTTGTTGAATGGGTTGAATATAACATAAATCTCCTTAAATTGCGTCACTTTTGTCTTGTTGTTTTCATAGGTTATATGACATGATAATCTCCAGACCCCAATAAAACACTTTGCCGATGATTTGATCTCAACAGTCAACTCATTTAAATTTACAGACATCAGTTTCACTGTCCATTGTTGATCTTTTCCGCCAGATTCTAAAGGTAGTCTGAATAACGTATTCTTTGGAATTTTAGGTCTGTCACCTGTAATAATAATAATAATAATAATAAAAATAGAAATTTAAAAAGATTTTAGCGATAATCTAAACTTATTTATAAATGCTACTTTGTCTGTGTGTGTGTGTGTGTGTGTGTGTGTGTGTGTGTGTGTGTGTGTGTGTGTGAATATCGTTTCTTATGTCTTTGTTTATGAGTGTATCAAATTTGATTAAAATCGAACCCGATTTTTTCGATTATCATTTTCGATATTTATCGGGGGTACCTCGACACAAAACCTAGCTAAGAACACTCGCAGACGCTTATAGTACAACTGCGCAAATTTTCCAAAAAATCGGTTCAGCCGTTTCGGAGTCTGTAGGTAACGGACACACACACACACACACACACACACACACACACACACACACACACACACACACACACACACACAGACAAAGTTCCATTTTATGCATATTTTTATAATTGTCTATTTTTATACTTTCATAGTGTTTTGACCCAGTTTGGGGTTTAGCTATTTGCCCATAGCTGGGACCTTAACACTCCAGGTTAGGGTGGACCTTGGAACAACAACAATTAAGAGATTGTTCCGTGCTCCTCAAAGCCTCTCAGAGGCCTTGTTGTCGGATGTAGTTAACCATCATACCCAGGTCGGCTATCATATAAAGTATATATAATCGAACTAATATTAATTATAGCAACTTGTTCGTTAATTTAAAATCATCTTTCGGTTTGTCAGTCTGTGAGTACCAGGATTATTGACTATTATTATAAAGATTTCAGAACGGAAGGTCTGAAAGGTAAAAGTGAACTAGTGGACGGGTTGCTATAATTAGTTTTTCATCTTAGATTTCACTGTTTTCTTTAATAAAAATTAAGACGGAAGCTGAAGATGGTTCGCCTGAAATATGGCCATACTTTCAATTAACCAAGGAATAACGTGCCTGTCTTAATTTTTACGTATATATATATATATATATATATATATACCAAAATTCTAAAGACCCTAAAGTTGCCGACGCCAGGATATTAATACGTACTGGCAAGAAATGGGGTGCAGGAAGAAAATTACGGTTGGCTGAAGAGAGGCTAAAGATGAAAACAATTATGGAAAATGTTGCAGAAGGGACAATGTGATTAGGCTACATCCAGCAGAAAACCTATGGACAAGACAAATAAGAAAGAGTATCAAAACCTCTCCAAAATGAAGAGCTAGAGTGAAGGAGGATAGAATTACAGAAATGGTGGGATTAAGCCAGCAAGGAGTATGGACCAGATGGGAGAATATAATAGAATGAAAAATTACTTGGTCTGATATATTATGGAATGAATTCACACATACAAAATTCCAAATCCAGGCAGTATATGATACACTACCCAGCCCTGTGAACCTCCATATTTGGGGAAAAGAAGAAACTCCCACGTGCAAGTTATGTTCTGGGAGAGCATCACTCCCACATATACTTAGTGGTTGTCCAAAAGCATTAAATGATGCGAGATATCGCAGGCGTCACGATAAAGTTTTAAAGAAACTAACCGAAATATTCAACACAGCCATCCGAATTTCGAAATTTAACCCAAAGAAAGAGAAAATTCAATTTGTAAAAGCGGGCAAAAAAAAAACAAAACAAAAAAAAACAAAACAAACAAAAAACAAAAAAACAAAAACAAAAAACAAAAACAAAAACAAAAAAAAACAGCATGTAAGAGATCCACTAGATGTGTACTTTCGTCAGCTTCAGATTGGCAACTCAGGGTAGACCTAAGCACATCTTAAGTTTTTTTTTATACCTTTCCGTTTCCAATTTGCTCCTTATCCTATATACGGTGTCTGACCAAAAAGTATTGTGACTTTTGCTATGGTATTGTCTTGACCATATTGTTGTTTATACTGGAAAGTAAGGTTGACTTTCCTAAGTCCTCATACACCCACCGTTTTTCTGACAACTCTCTTGGCATACCAGTATCCACATACCCTTTTAATATAACTCATAATAGTGGAAAATGGATTCATGATTGTTTCGGAGGTATTTCTTTGAAAGGCACATAAATAAAGCTTCTGATCAAAATTCATTATTGGTAAGTGCTGTGGACCCAGAACAGATCCGGAAGAAAACTCGAACTCGAGTATTAGTGAAACATATATATTTAACGAAAGAACAAATACAAAGAGTGTTACACGTCAGTCGGACTGCCAAGTGTTAGACCGGAGTGACTCAACTCAACTGAACTTTACTCCACCCCGAGAGACATATTCTACCGGTATTCATAATCATAGGAAGAGTTCATTGTAGTTCAGAAAGGGTAGGTCCGATAACAGTACGTCAATTTCTTTTCTTGTGCCAATGAGGGTCAGCTTATCACACTCACTTACTCACACACTCGTCCGCCCAATTGAAGTACTTTCACGGCTTCTGCTCCGATGAACTTAGCTCTCTGGTCCCTCCCTATGCATGAATTTTCTCAAGCCACAAGATTAACAACTAGGTCCCACCTTTTTACTCTGAAACCAATAAAATGTAAACACAAATTCTACTCCATCAGCTTCTTTTCTCGCACTTCCCGCCTGTGGCATTCCCTTCTGTTTACGTGCTTCCCCGACGGCTACAATCACCAGGAGTTTAAGTGTAAAGTCAATAGTCAGCTCCAATCTTGCTAACTTGCTTCCTCTTTCTCATGCTCCTTTCACCGTCCACTCCACTTTCAGTATCTCAACCCTTCTCTTACCCACTTCCTGACACGCCCTTTAATTTGTCACTCTTTCTCATAACTTTCCTCCTAGGTAACTCCCTGCATACCAGTGGCAGTAGACTGCCTTACTTTGGGCGATATGATTATAAAAAAATAAATACATACCAAGGGCCAGCTGAATTAATATTTTGTCTTTGTCTTTCCTGTAAGGTTTATTTAGACGAAGAGTGATTTGGAAAGGAAAGCCACGTCTGACGACAAGTTTCGGGATTTGCGCTTTCTTTTCGGGGTCTAGCTTCGAGGTGATGTCGTAGCGATCACAGAAATGTTTTTTTGCGTTCTTGTAAATATTCAGATCAATGTCGGTGATTGTCAGCTCATCTGGAACTTTTTCTATAGACAAAAACATAAAAAAGTTATTTCATTACAAATGAAAAACATAAAAAAGTTATTTCATTACAAACTGCGTTCATCTTATTTTCAAATTATCCTTTCTCTTTTTCAATTTTCGTACAAAATTTTATGACAAAAAAATAAATATCTATATAAATTTCTATATACCAAAACATTTTTTTTATGAATGACAATGACAAACTGGAAAAAAATATGTAGCGCGTTTCGAGTTTTAGGTCAGATTTAAGTATCCCACATTGTGATAAGAGAAGATAATTTTTACGCAAAAGAATAATCAGACAAATATAACTGCTTTTGATGACGAGATATAGACAGTTGATTAAGTATATTTGTTTTAGAATCAATTTGTACCTAAGTCTGAAACATTGGGTTATTGTGAGCACTAAACATGCATAATTATTCATATTAATTTACAAAAAATAAATGAAAAAAATTATATTCATTTGCAAAAAAAGAAAATATTTTAATTTAAAACAATTAAATCAGAGCGAAATACACTTACACAAGAATTTATAGTTTGGGTGCTTCTCTGAAAATAGTGTATATATATATATATATATGTAAAAATTAAGACTGACACGTTATTCCATGGTTAAGTAGAAGTGTGGGCCTATTTCAGGCGAACCATCTTCAGCTTCCGTCTTTATTGTACAGAAGATTTAAAGACGGAATCTGAAGATGGTTTGCTTGTAGGCCTATACTTCCACTTAACCATGGAATAACGTGTCTGTCTTATTTTTTACGTATATTTGCTCTATATGTATTTATATACATATATATTTAGAGCTCTCCTAGTAAGTTATCCTACCACTTTATATAGAGGATACTCCTTTGGATTCTTCAATATCTACACCGCATATATATATATATATATATATATATATATATATATATATATATATATATATATATAATAAAATAAAGAAAGAACAAATAAGAAACGTATCTCAATCTAACATATTTCACTTTTATTAAAGCTTCTTATCTTGACTCTGAAGAAGCTTTAATAAAAGTGAAATATGTTAGTTTGAGATACGTTTCCTATTTGTCCTTTCTTAATTTTATCATTTGTCTAATTCCGATCCATATATTCAACTCATCACTGTGTCGGGCCAGGATGTTTTTTCTTGCCTGAGTCCATCTTGCCCATCCGACCGTGCATTGAATACTGTTGCCATATCTGATCGGGCGCCCATGCTATTCATCTTAGGGTTCTCGACAGGCTCCAAAGGAGAATCTGTAATGTGATCGGTTCTGATCTGGCAGCTCGACTTCATCCACTTTCTCACCGACAAGATAAGATTTCCCCCTGTCTCTTTTATAAACATTTTTATGGCATCTGCTCTGATGAGCTTAGCTCACTGATACCTCCTCCACAATAATTTTTTCGAGCAACCAGACGGGCAACAAGTCCCACTCTCTTACAGTTAAACCAACCAAATGCAGCCGTCACTTCTATCCCATAGTTTCTTTTCTCGCACTTCCCGCCTGTGGAACTCCCTTCCATATACTTGCTTTTCTGACGGCTATAATCTTCAAGAATTTAACTGCAATGTCAATTCCCATATCTCATCCACTTGACTCCAGTCCTTCTCTGGTTCTTTCTTTATCACCCCGTGTATATTGTTCTTTTCTTTTCTTTTCTCAACATACCCTCGAAACTGTCTTCACACTGGTATTCCCACTCTTCTTATTCCCTTTCTCTGACACCCCCTGTAAGCGATTCATATTTTTCTTCGCTCTCCTCCTACTTAAACTTTTACTCATCCCTTATGTAGCCCCCTGCGCACCAGTAGCGGTACCGCCTTGCTTGAGGTGAAACGATTAATATATATATATATATATATATATATATATATATATATAAATTAGAGAAAATTTTCAAAATTCAAAGGTGTCGGATGTACATTTCGACATAGGATCTCTAATAGAGACTCTACGTCACGTCAGCGACATTGTTTTTACGTACACATATATGTGGATGAATGTGTGGATACGTATATATATCTAAATCTAATCTAAACTTATTTATAAACGGAACTTTGTGTGTGTGTGTGTGTGTGTGTGTGTGCGTGTCTGTGTGAGTGTGTGTGTCCCCGTTACCTATAGATTTCGAAACGGCTGAACCGATTTTCTTGAAAATTTACACAGTTGTACTATAAGCGTCTACGAGTGTTCTTAGCTAGGTTTTGTGTCGAGGTACCCCCGATAAATATCGAAAATCGATAATAAAAAAAATCGGGTTATAGAAGGAGTGGTTCGATTTTAATCAAATTTGATACACTCATAGACAAAGACATAAGAAACGATGTTCAGAAGCTTGAAGGTTGCAGTTCTTACAATAGTGCAGAAAATCGATAATATATATATATATATATATATATATATATAAATTAGAGAAAATTTTCAAAATTCAAAGGTGTCGGATGTACATTTCGACATAGGATCTCTAATAGAGAGTCTACGTCACGTCAGCGACATTGTTTTTCCAAATGGCGAAAGCCCTGGGTTAGAGTGTGGAGGGGTTTTAGGTTAACAACGGTCACAAAGTGGAAAAGGACAGAGCTCGTAGTCGCGTGGTTACAGGGTGTTGAAATGGTATATTTAGGAAGGGGAGGAATAGGAGTTCATATTTTATAAAGATAGACAACTAAATGAGTTAAATTACTTTTTAAAGTTAAGATTTTGGGCTGTTTGAAGAGGTGTATTTAGGCGAGAAGGAATGGGGTTCAATATAAGATTTTAAAAATTTGAAAAAGTTTATTTGATTAAACCTTTTAGGTAGAAGCGAGTTAAATGCCAATTACAGGAAGTAATTTTAAAATTAGTTATTCTTGCACTCCGAATATGGACAGCCTTATTAGTTCCCATAATAGGAGTATTCTGGTGAACTTGCGCAATGCTGAATCTAGGTCCGGAATTCTAAACGAATGCAACTGTAATTCTGTGGACGCCTGCCCGGTGGAGGGAAAATGCAAATGCAGGTGATTTATGAAGCCCGCATTTCTCCATCTAACAAAAAAAAAAAAAAAAAAAAAAAACGACTTCCGGACCTATATCGGTATGTCCGCCGGTCCTTTCAAACAAAGACTGTATAACCACAGGTACTCCTTTTCGAACCCCGGAGGTACCAGACAGCCCTTTCGCGGGCATTTTGGAAAATGAAAGAAGGAAAAACTACTAAAATATAGGAAAAACTACTAAAAGGTTGACAGTATTTATTTATTTCTATTATTATAATAATATAAATAAATAAATACTGTCAAAAAAATAAGTAGTTTTTCCTATATATATATATATATATATATATAATTTATTTGTTTGAACATTATTTTTAATCGATACTCGTATTTGAGTAGATATTCTGTTCTTAATCAAAACGTTATTTATATATTTATTATATATATATAATAATAGAAATAAATAAATGATGTCAAAAAACTACATTTTTAAACTTACAACTTTTAAGTAGTTTTTCCTATACATATTAAGATGGTATACGTGGATCATCATTATGCTATATATATATATAGTGCGATGGGCACATTTGTTACCATTTTATATTTTCAATTTTGCACATGTGCAGTGTTTTTTTTTAATTTTGTCGATTGCACAGTATAGTAGGGTCAGTTGGAAACCATCTGCGAGAATAAGAGCACTATGGAGCATGTCACACCGCTCAAAATTTGAAAACGGCATGCTGTATTGTTTGGCATTCGCACCGGAAGCTTTAATACAAACTTTTCAGAGGCATCAATCTGAGGGGAGTTGGTTGAGTCTAATGGTGATTACGAAGGTACAGCAGTTCGGAAAACTTATTCTGATCGTTTTGATAAGAAAGGAACTCGCGAATTTCTTGATTAGGGTCTCAGACTCAACACTGAGGCCTTCATCAAGTGCCTTGAGGAGGTAATGCTGCCCTGGGTCAAGAGGGTGGCTGCTAACGACCCTATACAAGAGAATCAGTCTTGGCTATAAAACAATTTCTGCGACCACATCACCACTTACATCTGGACACCTAACTTCTTTTTTAAATGTAATTATTTGTTATTTTATTTTAATTTGATAAATTATTTATATATTTGTTCTTTTTAAATACTAGAAAGTTTTGATCTTGCCGTTTTTTTAATTTAAAAAAATATTTTCATGTATGATAATATGTGAAAGGAGATAGTTGAAAATTTGCAGACGTAAGTTAAAATTTTGGGGAAAAACAGTAGCTGCACGTTCAAAAACTTTCCGTAAGTTGTTTTTTTATAAACAGAGAAATTAGTTTACCTTCATTAGAGAGAAAAACGTTTGAATGTACTAGCCTTGTTCAAGAAACTGAACACGCCAGATTATAGTGTCCTGGGTATGACGATAAACTATATCAGGGATCTGATTGAGAGGGTTTCAGAAGCGTGGAACCACGCCTTAATTGCTGTTGTTCCCTGATCTACCCTGACCCGGATTAGTAGCACATGTTAGGGAAAGCAGTTAAACGCCCAAACAGGGGTCAAAATACTATGATAATATAAATATACATTTTCATCGTACATCTTGCAGATATACAAACCAACCTTCCGTCCGTGCTTATAATGCTGCTGTCATATATGGTCAGGCGCTCCTGCTGTTCATTTCAATGTTCTCGACAGGCTCCAAAAGAGAATCTGTAATGTGATAGGCCCCGATTTGGCAGCTCGATTCCAGTCACTTTCCTACCGGCGGGATGTGGCTTCCTGTCTATTCTACAAATACTTTCATGGTTTCTGCTCCGACGAACTTAAGTCATTGGTACACCTCCCTCAAGAATTTACTCGTGCAACCAGACTGGCAACTGGGTCCCACCAACTTACAGTTAGATCTACCAAATGCAGCCATCAATTCTATTCCATCAGCTTCTTTTCTCACACTTTCCGCTTGTGGAACTTCCTTTCATATACTTGCTTTCCTGATGGCTACAACCTCCAGGAATTTAAATGCAATGTCAATTCCCATCTCTTATCCACTTGACTCCAGTTCTTTCTACATCACCCTGTATATCTTGGTCTTTTCCTTTCTCTCTACCTTCGTAACTGTCTTCACACATGTGTTCCCATTCTTCTCTTGCTCTTTCTCTTACATCCACTGTAACTGGTTCGTCTTTCTCTTTACTATCATCCTATCTAAACTTTTACTCTTATATATCCCCCTGCGCATCAGTGGCGGTACCGCCTTGCTTGGGGTGAAACGATTAAAAAAAAAAACTACCAGAAATATATTTTTATAAAAAATAAAAAAAGCCAACAATAGATTTTTATCCAACGATTTCATAAAGAAATTAATGTGTATTCGAAAATATAACTTCAACAAAACTATAACGTACAACTTAAAACACATATCAAAACCTCTCGTAATTATGTCGACACAAACATGTATAAGCACAAAAGTTGAGAATCATCTACAATGTATTCAATTATGAAAGCTGATAAATATTTTTTATTAGAATTTTATAATTTGCTTGAAGCATTGTGTACATAAGGTGAATGGGTAGATATTAGATGGCTATCACAATGCGTTTAGTATAATAAAGTGATGTAAAGAAGGTTATTGAGTATTACCTATTTATTATTCATTAATATTTCGAGATCAGAATCTCATCTTCAGAATGGTGGGAGAGCTTGATTTCACGTCCGTCCGCTGTATGTTTTTTTATTACTTAAAACTCCAAAGAAAATTGAATATCAGTATTAAATAACCCATAAGGGGTTGATATGCTGTTAAACAAACGTCAGGTTATGAGATTTCTCCCTGGAACTGTAACCAAGGTCCGCTGAGGATAGTTGCAGAATCAAACAGGCGTATGTAGTAGAGTTTTTCTAGCCACCCCTGCAGATGGGTGTGCTCGGAAATGAGTTGTTAAAGGTCATTTATAAATGCGAAACGTATCTTTGACCAGGATTTGATGATCATAGATAAAGTTTTATAATTAAAACTCTTGACAATAACGGCGAAGCTCGATCTGGATATCTCAAAAAAGTTTGTAAGTGTTTGGTATACTGGTCTTCTGTGTAAGCTACAATGCTACGGTATTTCTGGACGTTTGTTCAATTTAATCAAATCATTCCTATCCAATCGTGAATGAAATGAAGGTCATTTTGAACGGCTATGCTTCGAGATCCTTTCATACGAACGCAGGCGTCCGTCAAGGCTCTATCCTACGCTCTACGCTTTTCCTGATATTCATTAATGATCTTCTTGATGTAATCAATTCACAAGTTGTAATCTATACGGATGATTAGTTGGTTGGTTGTTTTGTTTTTACGGCGGGTCATTTATTGCCAACTAAATTTTATTTATTTATTGCTGGTAATACCTTTTTTCTTTCAACAATTTATTGTTTTTATATAAGTTATGTGTCTAGTAATACTTTTTTTTCTTTTCGAGTATCAAGATTCACTGGGATTTGTTTTTAAGGGCAGGGTCCCCAAGTCCTACCCTGTTGTTTAACCCATAACTGGAGCGAAGGGACGGATTAATACCTTTGCCAAGGGTACTAGTGCTTAAGTGAATACAGGGTATTCAACTGGAATTCGAACTCGGCTCACCGATTTCTCTTTCCGAGCCGATATCAACTGCACCACAACGCACATCCGTCACTAAACGCTTACAGCACCTGGTATTCCCGAGCGATCACCCATCTAAGTACTGACCAGCCTCAACGTTGCTTAACTTCGGTGATCGAGCGAGAACCGGTGTATTCAACGTGATATGGCCGTAAGCCCTATGCAGATGACACCACCATTTACTCCCGTCTCGATAAGAAATTTGTCAAGGCTGACATAGTAAACCTCGATGCTGCTCTCGGAAAGGATATTCAGTCTGTAATGGATTAGGGTAAGAAGTGGTTCGTAAATTGTAATGCTTTCAAAACGAAGCTGCTCTCCCACCATAAAGAAACTATTGATTTGCATATAATGTTAAAACACACTGGACTGTGCAAAAGACCAAAGAATGACTTTAAAGTGAACTGAAGACGTTCACCTAAAAACTTATAATCGAAATTGATATAAAAAATTGAAACGCTTACCTGTGTGTAATGCTATACCATAGTTGTCTGGTAAAGGCTTGTCGATTGTGGACTTTGGCCGTAGACCTGGATGATTCAGGTAGTATCGATTTCTGCTGTGCATAAAGAATGGCAAGTCATCATTGCGATATCTCATCTCCCTCACCATCGAAAAAAAACTTCTTAAAGCCATCTTGATGCTTTAGGAAAGAAACTACGAAGAAAGTCTCTTTTTATCTGTAGTTAGTTTACTTTTTTTTTTTTGGTTTCTTTTATAGTTTTTTTTTTCTGGATTTACAGTTAACCAAAATGTTTCCGGAAGCTAGAAACCCAAAGTTTTGTGTTCCAGAACAATGATCTAACTTATGACTTGATTTCTTGCGTTATAACCAAGCAAAATTAATTAACCGTAGTTAAGTTCACTTGGGTATCTCAGATTCTAGAATCGCTTCTAAGCTCGAACAAGCGTGGTAGATAATTATATAGTAAATTTATTTTAGCTGTTCCTGTTGAAAAATTCGAAGTGAATTCAAACACTGAATATAAGCTCCGCAATCAGCTAGGCTGTAAACTATTTAAAGAGTTTGGCTCTTTTTTTTTAGGCTAAAATTACTTTGATATCTCGACTGGATAATTTTTGTATTATTTACTTTTACCAATAATAGGTCTCACACCTGGTTTCCGAATTTTAACAAAATACTTGGTTTCCAGTTTAAGGTTCACAAAAATAAACAAACGAGTGCACGTTATCTAGCTATTGTAGTTGGGCGAAGAAGAATACAAACAATGAAGGGAATAAAAGGAGTTATTTTGCTTTCACCAATAATAGATGTAACATCTGGTTCTTGAGTTTTTAAATTCAATTATTCTTGGTTTAAGGTTCACGGAAATAAACAAACACTTTTTATATTACTAGCAGAGTTTGACCATCTTTTTTTATTTTAAAAAAAAATCCCGTGAATATTGGAAATTGAGCTTTCTATTTTTCTCCGAGCTAGACCTTGTAGACACTGCGGTCTTATTCTGTTAATATACTGGTTTTACGTGAAACTGATGTCGAAGGTTTTATAATTAGAAAAAGCAAATCTTTGTTAGTTTTCTGGAAAGAGAAACCCGAGAGTTCAGTTTGAACTTCGGATATCTTTGGTTTGTATCGGAATATCTTAATTAGTTTGTAAACTTATTTTGCATATAATCTGAACTGTGTAACACAGATATTTGGATCTTAAACCTTGTAGTACGAGCTCAGACATATGAAATTTTAAATGTAGCGTTCGTTTTTGGTTATGTCTGATCGCCTCCTTTTTGATAAAAACCAGTCACACACAACAACGTTTGTGCGTAAATTGTCTTATTCCCACTAATTAGTAGTTATCAGTAAAATGATGTATTAGTTGTTAAAATACCTGAATCCGTTTTAGCAGTGGTAACGATTTCTCCAATTATAAGTAGTTGGAAGGAACTACAATGAGACATTAATAGGTATTTGACGTCTTTTTTTTGACAGGCTAGGGTAATAAATAGTAAAATATGATTTAAAAGAAAAGGCTTGCTGTTCGTTTTGTGGTGTATCGGTGAATACAAACGGAAAGTGATTCAATGCTTTTTAAAAACAAATCTCTTATCTTTCAGTCAGAGCCTAATAATACTTCCGGTAGCGCTCGCTAAAGTTAATTTGCATATACATTTATTAATATATCTACAGATACGTGTCTCGACGCAGGGGACTATACGTCTTTTCGTTTATACAAACACATACTATTACGACTATTGTTATTAATATCCAAGCCAATTCCAATTACAAGCTTCTGATCACCTTGAAACGAATTGTGTGTGATCATTTTGTGTGTGTTTGTATGTAGTTGTTAATCAACGAGCAAGAGAGGGAATAGAATAATCAATTATAATTTGAATGACGGATTACTTGATTGATGAAGCGATTATTAGAAGGATCGAGTATTTTCCAATGCCATTTACCAATCCTTTGAGAACGAAGCTACGCAGGCAGATAAAAGGTCGACTGATATATGCACAGATGAACACAGACGTCAATAATTAACTGAAATCCGAAGACACATTGGGATAGACAAAGATGCATTCCAAAATCTAAGAAAAGTATCAAGAAAAAGAAAAATTTCGTTTGTGACAAAGAAAAGAATAATTAATCGATAATAAATGTTAGGTAATCTCCTCAAAGATAAAGAAAACACTTGAAGCAACATAAGCGTGGTTCTACAGAAGGATGTTGAAGATACCGTGTACCGATTCTGTGAACAAAGACGAAGTTTTAGAGAGAAAAAAGATACTTATACTTAACATCAGGAAGAGAGGGTTGAAATTTCAAGGCCACATGAGGATAAGGGACTTGGAAAATCTGATACGATATATGGATGTGCGTTGTGGTGCAGTGGTTATAGATTCGGAACGAGAAATCGGGGAACCAAGTTCGAATTCCAGTTGAATTCGTTGAATTCACTTACGCGCAAATACCTTTGGGAAAGTATTAATTCGTATCTTCCCTCCGGTTATGGGTTAAATAACAGGACAGATTGGGTTCTATAGCCTTGGTTGGTAACCAGTCTACCGCAGAAAGTAATGACAACCTTTTACAGTGAAACCGATAAAATGCAGCCGTAACTTCTACTCCAACAGTTTCTTTCCTCGCACTTCCCGACTGTGGAATTCTCTTCCAAACGATTGCTTCCCCGACGGCTATAATCTCCAGGAGTTTAAATGTAAGGTCAATAGACACCTCCTAACACACTAACCTGCTCCCATTCTATCAAGCACTCTTCCCATCTGCCTAACCCTCATCCTCGGTATCCTTACTCATCTGTCACCTTCCTCCTGACATTCCCTATGTCTAACCACTCCTTCTCTTTACCTTCTCCTATGTAGCCCCATGCGCAATAGTGGCAGTGGAATGCCTTGCTTGGTGTGAGATGATTAAAAAAAACCTACTGCGGGATAGTCTTTTGCTCAGTTAGTCATGTCTCTTTCGAGACATGATCGTCCAAACGTGTATAACGTATGGCACTTAACTGACTGATAGGTCTAGGACCGACAGTAGGTAAAGGAAAACAACGCTTAACCTATTTAGTAAACTTGAGTAAATTGACGACAGAAAAACATTTAGGGGACACAACAAAAAGAAAAAATATTAAAAGCTATAAAGGACTGTAAATTGTGGAGAGCCATGATCGTCTACGCCCTGAAGGGATACGGCACATAAAATATGAATAATTTTCAATAATACAAACTTAGTAATTAAGACTAGAATTTGGCTGTGTGTTTACCAAAGTAAAGGTGGCCTTGTGCCTTGTGCAGTAAACTAAGCGTAATAACCATCGTTAACTGCAAGAAAAGAAACAGATACATCGTTTCTAATGCAATATAGGTGAAGCTCGTTATTATTTTTTCATTGTTTGTGTTTACTATAAGCAATAATTTAGTTCGTACATGTATTTTATTTCATTTTATTTTCTTAAACAGTGAAATTAATATAAGCTGGTAGCCCTGGGTATGACGATAAACTACATCCGGCAGCAAGGCCTTTCATTAGGAGATTGTAGGTTTTGAGGAGCGTAGAATTGCTGTTAATTGCTGTTGTTCCCAAGTTTACCCGGATAGAACCTGTTATAACTAAGCAAAATTAATTTTTCCTAATATAACTAGACATCTATAATCTATTCCCTAACATAAATTGATTGATTCTCCTATTTTCTGATTATCATCTTGGGAACGGTATTAACCCGTCTCTTCTCTCCAGTTATTGGTTAAATAACAAGACAGATTGGGTTCTATAGCCTTAGTTGGTAACCTACTGCGGGATAATCTTCTGCCCAGTCAGTCATGCTTCTTTCAAGACATGATTGCCTAAGCGTGTATCACGTATGGCACTTAACCGACTGACTGAATCACCGTCAAGGACAGCAGCCCAACTATTATTATTATTGGCACAGTTTTGATTTCACGGTGAAAAAATCTAGGATTTTTCCCTGAAAAACTTTGAAAGCGGCTTTCAAATTCTTTGTCTTATAAAATATTTCTATACGTTTCTAAAACTAAACTTCCCTTCATTAATCGTCTGAGAGATCCCTCTCTGCCTTCCATCAGTATGGCTGATGCTAACCTTCAAGAAACTGACTTATTGCGCCTTCTCGGGCTAACGTTCTCAGTTGACATCAAGATGAAAAACTATATAGAATCCATTGCTAGGTCAGCTGCTAAGAAAGTTTGTTAACTGTGTCGTGCGAAGCAGTTTTTATCTCCAGAATATATCTTACATGTCTGGATATCTACAATTCGTCTACGCTTAGAATATTGTTGCCACATATGATCCGGTACATATGCTATTTATCTTGAGCTAAAGAAAAATCAGCAATATTATTGGTCCTGATCTGGTGGCTCGGTTTCAGTGACATCTCCTACTGCAAAGTTGCCTCTCTGTGTCTTTTCTATAAATACTTTTATGGTAAATGTTCGGATGAGATCGTCGCCACAGACAAGATCTCTCATCTGGCCGATACTGATAGTTCTGCGGCGTCTGTAATGTTTTTATCAGCGACTCGGATCGGTGCGGACAAAACCTGGGTTGGGTCCCGTCACACATTCAAAACCGAAGCATTCCGTGAGTGCAAATAAAAAAAGGAAAAGGGGGAACGACGCGTCGTTGGTAGGAGAAGAGGGAGCAGCCAAACCGCCAGTCCTCAGTATCCTGAAGCCACTAGAACAAAAATCCCTGCATTCTCTCTACCAACTGTAAGGATGACGCTCTTGCGTCATATGCAAATACTCCGAGAGAGACAAAAGAAACAAAAAACAAAACAAAACAATCAAGGCAGAGAAGATAAAAATAACAAATGCCTTTTGATGTACTGGGTCCTTCATCCTCTCTTCCATCTTCCCCATCATCAAAAAAGATTATGGCCCTTCCCTGAATAAGCAGATCATTGCCCCCTACCCTTTCTAAAATGAGCAGTCTAAAAATAAAGCTCTGAAGCTGGTTAACCGGGACAACTCTCCGGGATTAGATGATCCTACCTTACGAACTGTACTTGAGGCAGTCGCCTGTCCTTGTTCCTTTTCTGGTACTGATTTACAACAACTGGATGAAGCATGGATCTATACCTGAACCCTTCACCAGGGGTGTGATAAAATTGCTATCTTGATGGCTACATAAAAAGTAAACCTTAATACTCATATTGTCATAATTCTGATGAAGTGTATTATTGATAAAGTTTATCAGTTAATTTGAATTTTGGTGAATGAATTTGAAAAGTTCGGTAGTTCTATGTTAAAATTGTCAATTAAAAAACAATGTTGTTTTTTCATAAAAATTATTTACTTCGCGTGGTTGACATAAACTGCCTACCTGAAAATCAATGGGTTTCTACAACCTTTATTAATTAAATGTTTCGATCAACCAAACTCAGGAATTAATATTTTTTTCCAAAAAAGAGCAATTTCAGTATAGTACAAACGTTAGCTAAGCATGAAAATCTAAGGCCACTTTCGGAATCAGCTGTTCAATCATTTAAGTGCCATACTTGATACAAGCTTGGGCGATCATGTCTCGAAAGAGACATGACTGACTGGGCTGAGGATTATCCCACAGTAGGTTGCCATTACTTTCTGTGGTAGAATGGTTGCCGACCAAGGCTATAGAACCCAATCTGTCCGGTTACTTAACCCATAACTGGAGGGAAGAGACAGATTAGTACCTTTCTAAATGGAATTTGCGCGTAAGTAAATGCAAGGAATTCAACTGGAATTCGATCTCAGCTTTCCGAGTTCTCGTTTCAAGCCGATATCCATTGCACCACAACGCGCATCCTATTTTTGTAATCAGCAACATCAAAATAGCTAAAAATATGTTTTGTTTCTTGGCATCAAAAATGGTGCTGACCAGTGTTATTAGGTTGAGTTATAAGTAATTCTAGGTTTTGTTTATTAACATTATTCTTAAAAGACTGGAGTATAAGGGGGCCGTAGCTGATGCTAAAAAAACAACAAAAAAACAAAATACCGAGCACAGAGAAAATTGCCCGGATTTATTAGTTGACAATGGGATGACGTCATCAGTGTCATCCGTTTCCAGAAATTATGATTTTTGCGGATTTTTTCGGCTCTTCCAATGGAAATTAGGCACAGAACGTGAACGAAAGCAGGAAATCGGGTTCGGACTTTCTGAGTATAACCAGTCTTTTCTCCCAAAATTAATTAATAAACAAACAGATTTTTATTGCGTTCATTCGGATGTTTTCTTCGTTTTTCTTTCTTTCTTTCTTTCTTTCTTTCTTTCTTTCTTTCTTTCTTTCTTTGTGAATTGTTTAGTTTGATTTCTGACGAAGACATTTTTCCTTGCCCAGATTTTCAATATGATTGCACGGATCGGCCCGGACCCGTGACCGGTGTGCCCAGTAGTCAGATACGGCCATGATAAGTACATCATTTTATTCAATTACTAAGCTAAAAGTCGACCTTCGGGCGGACTTTAGGCTAGCTCATACGAAGGGCTTTTCGGTCTTCTGCCCTTTACCTTCAGCGTCCTGTGTATGTAAAAGTGATAAGAATTTAAAAATAATAAAATTATTTAATGATATAACATTCGACACCTTAAGTCGGCATAATTTTTTCCGTATAAGCAACTGATCTCCGTAGTTTGTTTATTTTATTTTACGCGCAATATTTATTTTCTTTTAAAATCACCATTTTTTATGATCTCTTCACATAAAGGCAGGGCTTACGGCCATATCACGTTGAATACACCGGTTCTCGCTCGATCACCGAAGTTAAGCAACGTTGAGCCTGGTCAGTACTTAGATGGGTGACCGCTTGGGAATACCAGGTGCTGTAAGCATTTAGTGACGGATGTGCGTTGGTGTGCAGTGGATATCGGCTCGGAAAGAGAAATCGGTGAGCCGAGTTCGAATTCCAGTTGAATACCCTGCATTCACTTAAGCACTGGGATGTGCGTTGTGGTACAGTGGATATCGGCTCGGAATGAGAAACCGGGGAGCCGAGTTCGAATTCCAGTTGAATCCATTGTATTCACTTACGCGCAAATACCCCTGGGAAAGGTATTAATCCGTCTCTTCCTTCCAGTTATGGGTTAAATAGCAGGACAGATTGGGTTCTATAGCCTTGGTCGGCAACCAGTCTACCGCAGAAAGCAATGGCAACCTACTGCGGGATAATCTTCTGCCCAGTCAGTCATGTCTCGAAAGAGACATGATCGCCCAAGCGTGTATCACGTATAGCACCTAAACTGACTGACCCTTGGGAAAGGTATTAATCCGTCACTTCCCTCCAGTTATAGGCTAAATAACAGGTTAGGAGTTGGGGACCATGCCTTTAAAAACAAATCCCAATGAATCTTGGATACTCGAAAATAAAAATGTATTACTAGACACAAAAACTTATATAAAAACAACAATAAATTGTTCAAAGAAAAAAAGGTATTACCAGCAATAAATAAATAAAATTTAGTTGGCAATAAATGACCCGCCGAGGTTGATATGCCATAAAAACCAAACAACTACAACTACATAAAGGCAGACTTAAAATGCATTTTTCTTTTATGTGCCGTGATTTTTCAGGACGTATGCTATCATAACCTCCCACATCTCCCTATCCCTTGTCGCTCTTAATACCTTTTCTTCAGTTATCCCACTCAATCCCCGCTTTACCATCCATTTACTTAAGTCCATCAAGTATATAATGCATTGCTTTCCTTTGTCTCTCTTCCCCTCTACGAGCATCATGTTCTCTAAGCTCTCTTTCTTCATTAGCGAGTCTCCCCAAAAGCAATACTCTGCGCTTCCTCGGCCTTACCCTCTCCTCTGATCTCAAGTGGAACCACTACATTGAGTCAATATCTAAATCCACTGCTAGGAAGTTTGGGTCACTGTGTCGAGCCAGGAAGTTTTTCCCACCTGAAACCATCCTGCATTTATACAAATCAACCATTCGTCCGTGCATGGAGTACTGCTGCCATATATGGTCAGGTGCCCCCGCTGTTCATCTCCGTATTCTTGACAGGCTCCAAAGGAGAATCAGTAATGTGATAGGTACCGACTTGGCGGCTCGACTACAGCCACTTTCCCATTGACGAGATGTGGCTTCCCTTTGTCTGTTCTATAAATACTTCCATGGCTTCTGTTCCAACGAGCTTTAGTCACTGGTGCCCCCGCAACAAGTGTTTGCTCGTGCAACCAGACTGGTAACTGGGTCTCACCCATTCACAGTTAGATCAACCAAATGCAGACTACAATCTACTCCTGTAGCCTCTTTTCTCGCACTTCCTGCCTGTGGAACTCGCTTCCTTATTCTTGCTTTCCTGACGGCTACAACCTCCAGGAATTTAAATGCAAGGTCAATTCTCCTCTCTTAACTACTTGGCCCTAGTTCTTTCCACACCGCCCTGTATATCCTTTCCTTTCTCTCCACCTTTGCAACTGTCATCACACCTGTATTCCCATCCTTTTCTTGCTAACTGGTTCGTCCTTCTCCTCATTCCCCTCTAATCCTTTTACTCTTATGTAGCCCCCTGCACATCAGTGGCGTTACCGCCTTGCTCGGTGTGATATGATTAAAAAAATGTCACAACAACTTCAGCTGTCTTTTCTTGATATTAAGTATCAGTTTTCTTCTCAAGTCCATCCTCTTCAAAACCTCGTCGTTGATCACATGATTTGCCCATGGTATCCTCAGCATCTTCCGGTAGAATAACATTTCGGTTACTTCAAGTCTTTCCTTCATTTTTGATGAGATTGTCAAGAATTCGCAGCCATATTGAAGGACAGACATCAAATAACAATCCAGTATTCTCTTCTTTGTTTCCAGCGAAATTTTCCTGTCTCTTAATACTCTACTTAGCTTCTGGAATGCATCCTTTTGCTTTTGGATCTCAGGAATATAAATGTATAGAAACGGCTCTGACCACAAAGTGAGGTGTCAGTTTATATATTGATTGTAATATGGAATTGATCCCCCACTTTATATCCGGTAGGCTTCTTTAGAACCACATTTCACTTGCTTCAAGTTTTTCATTCATCTTTGATGATAGTGTCTAGCATTCACTGTTATATTAAAGAACTGACATCACATAGCAATCCAGTACTCTCTTCTTTGTTTCCAGCGAAATTTTCCTGTCTCTTAATACTCTACTTAGCTTCTGGAATGCATCCTTGGCCCCATGCCAATACGCCTTCGGATCCTCCTATCGGACTTTTCGTCCTCTGTTAGAACACTTAGGGAAGCCAAAATATTTAATATTTGGAATATCATAGTACACGTGCTAGAAAAAACAACAAAACAAAAAACAACCCCCCCCCAAAAAAAAGCATGAATAACGTACCATGACCTGCTGAAATTCAAATTAAGGTTAATTAGACGATACCAATTGCAATTGCAAAGAAAATCGAAATAAAAATTAAGACTTTAATAAAGTATTAGTTTTTAAAACCTTTTACTCTGTTCAATATTTAAGTTTAACTTTAAATGAGTTATTTGTTTAATTTCGAATCGTATGTAACTACAGTAGATACTAACTATTACTGCAGGGTGTTTATGATTCACTAAGATCAAAAAAGGATGGACACACGTTTTATTTGTATAAATATATTCACCATTATTTTCAACGAGTGGCCCGTACCGACAAAAATGACAGCAAAGTATTTATATCGAAACGTCGTCTAAAATGACAGCATCATATATATTGATGTATCTACTATTAACTATCTCACATTAAGACATAAGAAATAAAAACAACAACAAAATAATACAAACCCCTGAGCGTGACAGGAGTATTTTATATATATGTATATATATGTGTGTGTGTGTGTGTGTGTATACATATAGTCATTCGCAGACAGATCTGTTTCGCTGTATCACAGCTCATCAGTACGGTTAGACTCCGAGTTCTTTTAACCCAGGATTATATCAGGGTTTCTCTAATATACAGTTTTCTCTTATATTCGTGTTTCTCTTATATCCGAGCTTGGTCTATTTTATATACATTACCACAGGCTCTAATTTGGGACCAGATAAAATCTCTCTTTTATCCGTGTCTCTTATATCCGGGTTATACTGTATAATCGATTCGGTTCTTTCTTTTTTCTCCTGGAAATTTCCATGTCAGTATATGTCATGAATGTTTTTGAAACCAGGTATTGACTATTATTTGATCATTCGCTAGGTATCGGTGGACTAATTTTTCTCTGCGTTTATTACGAGTTCCTTGTCCAAATTTTTCAACACTTGAACGAGATTCAAGAAGAAGGGAGATTTATTTTATTTTATAATCATATCGCCCCAAGCAAGGCAGTTTACTGCCACTGGTGTGAAGGGGGTTACATAGGAGGAAAGTTATGAGAAAGAGTGACAGGTTATAGGAGGTGTCAGGAAGTGGGAAGAGAAGGATGAGAATACTGATGAGAGTGGAGTGGATGGAGAAAGGAGCATGAGAGAGAGGATGCAGTTTAGTGAGATAGGAGATGACTATTGATTTTACATTTAAATTCTTGGAGATTGTAGCTGTCGGGGGAAGCAAGTAAATGGAAGGGAGTTCCACAGTGGGGAAGTGCTAGAAAAGAAGCTGATGAAGTAGAATTTGCTTTTATATTTTATTGGTTTCACAATAAAAAGAGTGGGACCCAGTTGTCAATCTTGTTGCTCGAGTAAATTCACACATAGGAGCAACCAGGGAGCTAAGTTAATTGGAGTAGAAGCCGTGAAAGTACTTGTAGAAGAGACACAGGGAAGCCACATTGCGCCGGTGAAAAAGCGTCTGTGCAATAAATATTTCTATATGTTGGCCTTGCGGGTTATTTCAAATTATGTAAGTTGGAGACATGCAGATAAAATTTAAACTGAAGCGAAATTATAAAAGATAAGAAAAACATAACAGTTACACATACAAACAAGCAGTAAATTGTAGTGCGGACTATTTCGCTTATCAGCAACAATTTTCGATGAAGGACAGATAGTTAAACGTTTATTCAACAGTGTAAACGAAGTGGAAATTATGTTTACAAAATTTGAGGGTATATATATATATATATATATATATATATATATATATATATATATATAATATCATATCACCCCGCGCAAGGCGGTAACGCCACTGATGCACAGGGGGCTACGTAAAAGAGAAAAGATTGGAAAAGAGAAAGCCGGAAAACACATCGTAAACAGGGAAAAGGGATGAGGCTCTACACCTGTTCAATAGACGTGTGGGGAGTGTGAACCGGGCGATAGTTTAGTTTATCTACTCCAATTGAAAAAAAAAAAGAAAAGAAAAGAGTGAAAATTTTGGAAAAGAGAAAACCGGAAACCACATCCTAAACAGAGAACAAGGGATGAGCCTCTACACCTGTTCAATAAACGTGGGTATCAAATTTTAATGTTTAAAGCCTTATTCCTTATTAGAAATTAACTGGATTTTGACACGTCGACTTGGTGCAATGGTTAGCAACCTTGTCTCGCTAGATTAATTACGAACAAGTAGTTTATTTTGGTTTGGTTTGCCGCATATCAACCTCATTGCTGACGTTTTATGCCGACAAGATTTTTAGGTTAGACTCATATGAACACACACACACACACACACACACACACACACACACACACACACACACACACACACACACACACACACACACACATATATATATATATATTCAATTGTATTGCTGGTAATATCTGTTTTTTTTTAAACGTATTACTGATATTTTTACCATACAAATCTATTTTTATACTTTCATAGTTTTTTTATTTATTTCAATTTGAACTATTTGTCCAGACCTGGGACCCTAACAAGTACTGCCACCCCGACTAAATAGTGATTTTGATTCTCGCTGGGTGTACTACACTTTCGGCCTAGTACTAAATCTTAGCTACTATTAGAAAAACTTTGAGGACATCTTATATCGAATCTGAGGAAGTTGAAAATAATATCAAACTTAAACCCCAATAGAAACCTCTCACCCAAGCAGCACCTCTTTTTCGAGGGGGAACTGATTTTATTGCTCACGGCTTGAGGCATCCCGATGGTGCTTGGACAATTTTTGTGCATATTGTTGTTAAACCTACTTTAAACTGACCTTGTATCACATTCAATTGTGAGGTTGACACTCTAAAAATAGCTCTTTTTATATTAGATTATACATATTGTATACTGTATATTGTATATATTTTATAAATGGAACTTTGTGTGTGTGTATGTGTGTGTGTGCGTGTCTGTTACCTATAGACTCCGAAACGGCTAAATCGATTCTCTTGAAAATGTGCACAGTTGTACTATAAGCGTCTGCGAGTGTTCTTAGCTAGGTTTTTGTACCCCCGATAAATTTCGAAAATCGATAATCGAAAAATCGGGGTATAAATGGAGTGGTCCGATTTTAATAAAATTGGATAGACTCATAGACAAAGACATAAGAAACGATATTCAGAAGTTTCAAGGTTGCAGTTCTTACAATAGTGCAGAAAATCAATAATCTATATATATAAAAGGCAAGATGTTTGTGTGTGCGTCTGTTTATCTGCCTGTATGTCGGTATGTTTTTCAGCCCTTTTGTTTTAGTTTTTGCTTCGGGTTTGGCTCTAAGTAGGGATAATTGTAGTTTTTAGTCTCAGCCACGATACCATTTACTCAGAGGACTTATTTAACTTTCAAAATTCAGTTTACGACGAAAAATACTTATTTGATATCGATACCAGGAAATCAAAATTTGACTTACATCCATTCATTTTTCTTTCAGTCTACGGTTTCGCTTTAACTGGAAACAACTATTGCTTTTTAGTCTTTCGTGCCAACGTCCAAAGAGTCTGAGCTCCAGGACCATGGATTAGTTTTAAAGCTTTCATTACACTCGAGCAACGCCAGGCTATACTGCTAGTATATTTATATGTCGATTATATAGACAGTTATAAGCACGTCAAATCTGGTGACACCCAACAGTTGGCTGTTTTTTTAAAAAATACCCCAGTAACATTGTTCTCTCAGATAGGGTTTACTCAATTGACTTTTAGAAGTACGTCAGTCTGACCGTCTCATCCAAATCACTTGTCCCAACTAATCTCATTCTACCTTCTCATTCCAATCACGGGGTTCGAACTAACTAATTTCGTCTTGCACCCTGGTTTTATTAAACAAGCATAAAAACAGTGTAGTAAAAGTTCGTCACGGGAGGGGTTCAAAGAGTCTGAGCTCCAGGACCATGGATTAGTTTTAAAGCTTTCATTATACCCGAGCAACGCCGGGCTATACTGCTAGTATATAACAAAGCGGGACCCATTGAGAAATTATGGCATTACGAGTGGGCCTGTGCAGCCAAAAATGACAGCAAAACATTTATGTCAATATGCCGTCTAAAATGGCGGCAACATATATATTGATGTACCTACTATTGAGTATCTTACATTAAGACAAAAGTAAGAAAGAAATCTCAGCCTCTGAGTGTCAAAAGCAAGCGGATGTCTAACCGTACTGATGAGCTGTGATGCAGCGAAACAGATCTGTCTGCGCATGACTATTTACGCCCTCACACTCTGATTGATCACTTTGTAAGAATGGTGGACTTTGAAAAACAGTAGCTACTCTAGCATATACGCATCGTTCATTCAGTAATGAATTAGAACACTCTCAGCTATTGGGTGTTTGTGTAATGATAATGTACACGCTAAAAAGTCTGCATCCTTCTACCAAGCACCCATAGCTCAGAGATAGAATCGCCGACTGACACCAATTCGGTCGTGTTTCAATCCTGGGTAAAAAGTAATCAGATATCTAATCGTACTGATGAGCTGTGATACAGCGAAACAGATCTGTCTACGGATGACTATATATATAGATATATATATATATAGATTTTTTTCACAGCTAATTACTCAACGTTTGTTAACTTTGTTTAATACCTTAGAGGTAGAATATCCGACTGATGTCAAACTGGTCGGGTTTCAATCCTGGTTGGAAGAAATCGGATGTCTAACCGTACTTATGATCTGTGATACGGCGACGCAGAACTGTCTGCGGATGACTATATATATATATATATATATATATATATATATATATATATATATATATATAATATTAACTATAGCAACAACAATACCTATAGTAAACCTAGTATTAATCAAGCTATAATTTAAATCGTCTTGTATAACCCACCGAGAACGAACTCGGAGGGAAAATAAGGGGAAGCAAAAAAAGAAACAAACGAAGTACATGAACAAAAAATCAAGCACTCGTAAGAAAGAAAAAAAAAAACCAAGACGGAAACCCTAACACTAAATCGCTCAGTACCAAAGTAGAGCAAACAAAGACAGAAATTCTAAGTAAGAGCCAAGAACAGACCACGGTTTCGCCTAACGGCTCGTCAGGGAAATTGAAGCCAATTTCCCTGACAAGCCGTTAGGCGAAACCGTGGTCGGTTCTTGGCTCTTAGATTTTCTGTCTGTCTCTGTCTCTGTCTCTGTCTCTCTCTCTCTCTCTCTCTCTCTATATATATATATATATATACAACGGTCTTTATTATAATAGTATTTAATGACTGATAATGAGTAAATGCCAAATTTTTGAGATAATGTACCAAAACCAAACAAGTACAACAATATTAATACCTGGAACTGTTTTTATAGTGGACAGTAATATTATAGTTACGTAATATTATTCATCCACTATGGCAGTGAGTGTTGAACAATCTTCTTACCGGTGAAAAAGAAACATGGAATAACAGAAATGTGGTTCTACAGAGGGTTGCTGAGAATGTTATGCAGTGAACATTTGAAAAACGACGAAGTTTTAAAGAAAATGGAAACGAAAAGGCTATTTCTACTTGACATCAGATAGATACAGTTGAAAATTTTTAGGCGCATTATGAGGAAAGAGGGCTTGGAAAATTTTATACTCAGAAACGATTGAAGGCAAGAAGTAGGGAGGAAATCAACGTATTTTTCTTTCGTTAAGATTTGACACAATAAATTGGAAACGAAGATCCGCAGCAGAGAGAATGGAGACGAAAATGAAACTTGTACTTAGCATCAGAAAAAGGCAATTGGAATTTCTGTGATGCATAATGACGAGAAAAGTGCTTGGAGAAACTGATACACACAAGACGAATTGAGGTAAGTATGGACAGAGGAGAGCAGCGCGTGATATACTTAATGGGCATGAGTAAATGGATAACAGAAGAGGGTTTATGGGAAATAACAAAAGACAAAACTTATTAAAAGCTATCATAGACAGAAAGATGTGGAGGGCCATGATCACCTACTTTCTAAATAAACCTGGCACATAAAAGAAGGTTTGAAATAAGCTAGCTTGAATCATAGTTCAGGGATCATTATGGACAAGACTAAACTGCTCACGGATATATTCTTGGAGTGGGGGTAATTTTTCGATTGATAGAACTCCGTAAAGAATAGTGTAGCAATCCAGTAAATAAACCCAGCTCAAAGTACACCGTGGTTATTTTAGGCTTGGTTGTTTTATACATGGGTTATAAGTTAGTCTCTAGCTTGTTAACCCGGATATCAAAGGGTTTAAGCTAGACTATATCCTCTTTTTTCTGTAGGTAATATAATGTATATTATCTACGGGGGATACTAAAGGAGACGAAAAGGAAACTTGTTCTTAACATCAGAAAAAGGCAATTGAAATTTCTGTGATGCATAACGACGAGAAAGGTGCTTGGAGAACCTGATACTCACAAGACGGATTGCGGTAAATATGAACAGAGGAGAGCAGCGCGTGATATACTTAATGGGCTTGAGTAAATGTATAACATTTATCAAAGGGTTTAAGCTAGACTATAACCTCTTTTTTCTCTAGGTAATATAATGTATATTATTATATCTTTGGAGTATACTACAGGGCACGATAGATTATGTAGCGTCACACATACAAAAAGATATCTGAGTTTCATTGTACAGGCTAGAATCAATTCACATCAGTTGGGCACCTCGGCGTGGTGTGATGGTTAGCAAGCTTGTCTAGAACCTATTACAGCTGAGTAGTGGGTTCGATCCTCACTGGGTATTTTATATCTTCGGTATTGTGCTACATCTCAGCGTCGCGTAGAAAATCACCAATTCACATCAACCTTTATCAACCTTTATGTATACTGGAGCCATCACATGACATTGGATAAAAAAAATTCTTTCAAATAGTAAAAAGGGGTATAAACTGGCATAAGTGTGTATAGTTTACACTAAGCTGAAGTATGAAGCAGGCTAGCCCCAATAAAACTTCTGGAGTAATCCTGGTTCAGTGTAAACCAATGCGAGCTCTTAGGCAACAGGAACAGTAAAGTCATTAGTCAGGAATTATATATTCTATGACATTTTACTTTTGTAAATAAAACGTATTTCCTGCTACATGTAATTTCTATTTGTACTTATGTGGGCCTGGAATCCTTTTGAAACCAAACATGGGTCTCAATGGAAGAAAAGGTTGAGAAACTCTTGTCTAAACTATATACCCGAATATAATCTGGGACGTGTTTAATCTGTACTGCTCTATCGGGTCAGGCCTCATTATCATGCCTGACACTGAATAAGATACATCGACATAACAATATACGTATATCTAAACATTTTTCTAGGTAATTTAGAATGATAGATGCTTCCTGATGAATCCTGAACCATCAGTCTTTGTGAGTGGCGCTCCCAGAATTAATCTGAAAATATGTTTGTTAAAAGTAAATAAATCATTGTTTTGATGGATCAATATACACCGACTTGTGGCAAGCTTTCAAGTTAATCGCTAGATTTACAGTAAAGAATCAGATATTGTCTAATCATTACAAACGCTTAATTTGGTTTTTAAATTTACCTATTGAAAATATCCTAGGAGACAGCTGCATTGCTAATCTCGTATTACGAAGGCTTCTGCAGAAAGTAGTGAAGGAAAGCGAGAAGAAAGAACTAAGCATCAACCAAAGAAGTCAGTCAGTCAGTCATACGTGAAACACGCTTGGGTGATCATGTCTCTAAAGTGATATGACTGACTGGGCAGAAGATTATCCCGCAGTAGGTTGCCGTTGCTTTCTGCGGTAGACTGGTTGCCTGCCAAGGCTACAGAACCCAATCTGTCCTGTTATTTAACCCATAACTGGAAGGAAGAGATGGATTAATACCTTTCCCAAGGGTATTTGCGCGTAAGTGAATGCAAGGAATTTAACTGGAATTCGAACTCTGCTTCCCGATTTCTCGTACAGAGTGCAAAAGGATGAGCCCAAAATACAAATTACAAATTGGAGATACCAAAATCAAACAAGTAAAAAAAAATTAAAATCACTGGAAAGTGTTTTAACAAAGGACGTAAAGTGCGACATCGAAATCCAGAGGCGCATTAGGATAAGTCAAAGATGAATTCCAAAAGTTAAGCAGATGATTAAGAAAAAGGAAAAATCTTTGTTAGAAACAAAAAAAAAAAAATGAGTACTGAACTGTTATGTGATATCTGTTCTATACGACAGGGAATGCTGGACAATATCCTCAAATATAAAAAAGATACTGAGGATACCTTGGACAGAACAAGTGAGTGACGATAAAAGAAAAGAAAAGTGAAACAAAAAGAACACTTGAACTTAACATCGGAAGATACAGTTGAATTTTCTAGGGGACATAAAAAGAAAAGAGGGCCTGGAAAATCTGATACTCACAGGACAGTTTCAAGATAACGGCACATTACATACTTAAATGCATAGCGGATCATGGCCTATGAGAAATAACAAAAAGAGCGTTATTAAGAACTATGAAAGATAGGAAATTGTAAAGAGCCACGATCGCCTACGTCCTGAGGGGTCACAACACATAAGGAAGAAGGTTAGATTATTAAAAGAGTTTTGTTTTTCATATTTATAACATGTGTCCATCTAAAATCTGTTTAAAGTAACTTACAATTTGAGTGGACACTAGATTTTGAATTTGTTTTGAATAGTTGGACAATTTTAAATTCAAAATCAGCCTTGTGGGTGATGGATTATTTTCCCTTCTAAAACTCTTTTCCCACAGACGAATCGTTCGTAAGCCTCACGCTACTCTAACGTTGTTTCAATGGAAACTGTTCTGACGCGCTACATTCTTTAGTTCCACTCACAGCTAAGACCGACCGACCACGCCGCTTAGACTGAGGCGAACCACCCCCATCCCCATTGCGTTTCTTTAGTAAGACGCAAGTTCTAATCAAACAGCCATTTCTTCACTTTGTGTAACCAACTCCCAAGGATGCTTTCTACGACAACAATCTTATCCTGTTCAAGTCTAAGGTTAACCGTTTTCTTCGATAAATATCCTCATAAACCCCGTCTCTTATCACTCACGTAACAAACTCCTTCAGTTAAGCAGCTATTGATCTTCGTATTCGCTGAACATTAATAAAAACGATGAAGACGAAATTGATTGAAGCTTAAGGTATGACTTCTTGTCGAATTGAACAAGCGATATTTAAACTAGAAGAAAACCAAATTTCCGACAACGGATGAGCCTAGCATCCATTTTAATCCGGCATGTCGCGCAACTACAACCAATTCTACGACAACGGATTGAGCCTAGCATTCATTTTAATCCGGCATGACGCGCAGCTACAACCAATTTTCCGAAAAGTGCTGAGACAGTATCTCTTTTAATCCGCCATGTCACGCAACTACAACCAATTTTCCGACAACGGATGAGCCTAGCACCCATTTTAATCCGGCATGTGGCGCAACAACAACCAATTTTCCGATAAGTGATGACACAGAATCCCTTTTAATACGGCATGTCACGCAAATACAACCAATTTTCCGGCAACGGATGAGCCTAGCATCCATTTTAATCCGGCATGTCTCGCAACTACAATTTTCCGACAAGTGATGACACGGAATCCCTTTTAATCTGGCATGGCGCGCAACAACAACCAATTTTCCGACAAGTGATGACACAGAATCCCTTTTAATCCGTCATGTCTCGCAACTACAACCAATTTTCCGACAAGTGATGACACAGAATCCCTTTTAATCCGGCATGTCTCGCAACTACAACCTATTTTCCAACAACGGATGAGCCTAGCATCCATTTTAGTTCGGCATGTCGTGCAAATACAACCAATTTTCCGAAAAGTGAAGACACAGAATCCCATTTAATCATTCATGTCATGCAACTACAACCAATTTTGCTACAACGGATGAAACAGAATCCCTTTTAATCCGGCATGTCGCGCAACTACAACCAATTTTCCGACAAGTGATGACACAGAATCCCTTTTAATCCGGCATGTCTCGCAACTACAAACAATTTTCCGACAAGTGATGACACAGAATCCCTTTTAATCCGGCATGTCTCGCAACTACAAACAATTTTCCGACAAGTGATGACACAGAATCCCTTTTAATCCGGCATGTCTCGCAACTACAAACAATTTTCCGACAAGTGATGACACAGAATCCCTTTTAATCCGGCAGGTCTCGCAGCTACAACCAATTTTCCAACAAGTGATGACACAGAATCCCTTTTAATCCGGCATGTCGCGCAACTACAACCAATTTTCCAACAACGGATGAGCCTAGCATCCATTTTAGTTCGGCATGTCGTGCAGATACAACCAATTTTTTCGAAAAGTGATGACACAGAATCCCATTTAATCCGGCATGTCTCGCAACTACAACCAATTTTCCGACAAGTGATGACACAGAATCCCTTTTAATCCGGCATGACTCGCAACTACAACCAATTTTCCGACAAGTGATGACACGGAATCCCTTTTAATCCGGCATGTCCGCAACAACAACTAATTTTCCAACAAGTGATGACACAGAATCCCATTTAATCCTTCATGTCATGCAACTACAAACAATTTTCCGACAAGTGATGACACAGAATCCCTTTTAATCCGGCATGACTCGCAACTACAACCAATTTTCCAACAAGTGATGACACAGAATCCCTTTTAATCCGGCATGTCTCGCAGCTACAACCAATTTTCCCACAAGTGATGACACAGAATCACTTTTAATCCGGCATGTCCTGCAACAACAACCAATTTTCCGACAACGGATGAGCCTAGCATCCATTTTAATCCGTCATGTCTCGCAACTACAAACAATTTTCCGACAACGGATGAGCCTAGCATCCCTTTTAATCCGTCATGTCTCGCAACTACAAACAATTTTCCGACAAGTGATGAAACAGAATCCCTTTTCATCCGGCATGTCGCGCAACTACAAACAATTTTCCAACAAATGATGACACAGAATCCCTTTTCATCCGGCATGTCGCGCAACTACAACCAATTTTCCAACAAATGATGACACAGAATCCCTTTTCATCCGGCATGTCTCGCAACTACAACCAATTTTCCAACAAATGATGACACAGAATCCCTTTTCATCCGGCATGTCGCGCAACTACAAACAATTTTCCGACAACCGATGAGCCTTGCATCCATTTTAATCCGGCATGTCACGCAACTACAACCAATTTTCCGACAACGTATTGAGCCTAGCATTCATTTTAATCCAGCATGTCGCGCAGCTACAACCAGTTTTCCGACAAGTGCTGAGACAGTTTCTCTTTTAATCCGGCATGTCACGCAACTACAAACCGTTTTTCAACAAAGGATGAGCCTAGCATCCATTTTAATCCGGCACGTCGCGCATCTACAACTAATTTTCCGGCAACTGATGAGCCTAGCATCCAATTTAATCCGGCATGTCGCGCAACTACAACCAATTTTTCCACAAGTGATGTCCCAGTATCCCTTTTAATCCGGCACGTCGCGCAACTACAACCAATTTTACGACAACTGATGAGCCTAACATCCATTTTATTCCGGCATGTCAACAACTACAACTAAAATGTGCATCCTTTATGCAACACTAAAATCAAGAAAGCTAAGTATAGGTTAATTTATATCAAGTCGATGTTCACCCGTTTTTATGTGCCACATTCATTCGGAAAATATGCGATCAGGATTCTTTAAACTCGGAAAATGTGCGATCAGGATTCTTTGACACTTCTTATTTCTTTTGGCGCTTAGTATCCCTACCATTCCTAAGGTGCCCACCCTACATTCCGCTATCCATTCCCACAGGTTAGGTTCGCATGTTCTCCTTGCTCTCAATAAACACTTTGAGAATTAACTTTACGAAACCCACCTTCCTCATTTGTCCTAGCAATTTTAGCCGTCTTCTCCTGATTCTGATACCTGATCTTCTACAGACTGATTTCTTGCAAAGATTACTTATTCTATCCATACGAATCTATTTTAAAAATCTTGTCGGTATTAAATAACTCATTGAGGTTCAGTCAGTCAGTCAGTCAATTAAGTGCCATACGTGATACACGCCTCGAAAGACACATGACTGACTGAGCAGAAGATTACACCACAGTATGTTGCCATTGCTTTCTGCGTTAGACCGGTTGCCAGTCAAGGCTATATAACACAATCTGTTCTGTTATTTAACTCATAGCTAGAGGGAGAAGATATGTATTATATTATTAATTAGTAATTAAAGGGGTATCAGTTTATTACTTCATAACAATAAAAATTCGACCCCCCACTTTATGCTCAGTAGAAGCCTTAATCATGTTTCTCACTATTATATTCAGTCAGTCAGTGAGTTAAATGCCATACGTGATACACGCTTGGGCGATCATGTCTCGAAAAAGACATGACTGATTGGGCAGAAGATTATCCCGCAGTAGGTTGCCATTACATTCGGTATTTGCGCGTAAGTGAATGCAAGGAATTTAACTGGAATTCGAACTCAGCTTCCCGATTTCACTTTCTGAGCTGATATCTACTGCACCACAACGCACATCACATTGAGGTTAATATTCCGTAAAACAAAATGAATCCAACCGTAATTCTGAATATAAATGTTAATTTTCTCCTCAAAATTTAGGACTTCCTGTTAGTTACTGGTTCCGACCATGAAATTCTAAGTATCCTTCTGTAGAACCACGTTTCTGTTGCCTCTCGTTTTCTTCCTACCAGCGAGATTGTCCAGCATTCACTGCCATATAAGGGGATGGATATCACACAACACTTTTTTCTTTATTTCTAACGAAATTCTTCTGTTTTAAAGCAATCGTTGTGGCGCAGTGGATATCGGCTCGGAACGAGAAATCGGGGAGCCGAGTTCGAATTCCAGTTGAATTCCATGCATCCACGTACGCTCAAATACCCTTGGGAAAGGTATTAATCCGTCTCTTCCCTCCAGTTATAGGTTAAATAATAGGACGGATTGGGTTTATATAGCCTTGGTCGGCAACCAGTCTACAGCAGAAAGCAATGGCAACCTACTGCGGGATAATTTTCTGCCCAGTCAGTCATGTCTCGAAAGAGACATGATCGCCCAAGCGTGTATCACGTATGGCATTTAACTAACTGACTGATTAGATTTTAGAATGTCTCTTTCATTAGTCCTGGAGAGCTAAATTCTAGTAGGGCAGTTTAAACATTTACGAAAATAAAAAGAAATAATATGAAAAATCAATGATTATTTTCAGTTTTAACAGTTCAAATGCTTTACAGATATCACATGTATATAATTAGTCGATCAGTGATAGATTTAACTGCGTAAGAAAAATGTGACTTAAGTGTAATTTAAGTGTTATTTCTTACACTGGACCTAGAACGTCGTTAAGAAGGATCGTATAACGAAAACATGATGAGAGACTATATGTAGCGTCTGGGCCGTGAGAATAATTTATAATATAAGCGTAAATCGTGTAGAAACTACTCATTTATAATTTTATGTCGTTTTGTTCATACTATTCGTGAACGAGAATGTTCACATTCGCCAGTTTTCCCAATGGGAATAAGCAAATTTTAGGAATGTTTGAAGGAAATATTAGCCATTATTCATACTTTGTAGATGTGGTTAAATATGAAATAACAGTTGCAACCCAAGAACAAAAACCGTGTTACAGAATAAGAGAAAAATTTGCGCATAGTTATTTTGTTTTAACAGAATAAAAGAAAGTCGAGTTTTAAAAAATAATTTTTAAAGTGGATCTTGGTAAAGAGTTACAGTTAACTGACTTTGTCGATTAGATAAAACGCAGACAAATTCGAATTACATAAAACTCTAAAAGGTATCCCCAGGACACGGACGAGATTGGCCTCTCTAGCTTTGGTTAACAGCCAGCCTAGGAGAAAGACCGAATAAATTCAAAAGCATGAATAGGGCAACGAAGAAGTCACAGCAATTCGCAGATAGTTCACATCATGTGATGTCTTTTTAGCTAATAACAATGCATTGAGTTTTCGCTTTGTTCTTGCTTTCTTTAACTCCCTCTGTAAACAGGCAACAAAGCTCTCTCTCTCTCTCTCACTCTCTGAGACCTTGTTAGAAGTAGATCAAGCTGGTTTCCTTGAGCATTTCTTAACCAAGTTTGAATGTTTGGTTCATCTCATTGAGTTACAGACAAAGAGACAACCCACAGAGTAAAAGCACCCCTTCTCACCAACTCGAAAGCAAAGCTAGTTCTGCTTCATCTGAACGGAAGGTAATTGCCTCAGTTTTTAGAATGCAAAAGCCATTGTGTTGATTGACTACTTTCAAAAGGGCCACACCCTCAAATAGAGAGTTTTACGTCAACTTGCTGAGGCAGTTACGAAAGGCTATCAAGATTATACACCCAGGAAAACTGACGAAAGTGACTTTGTTTCCTCGGCACAAGGTCCTCAACTTTATCACGGTATATGCCAATAGCTTTGACCATTTGATTCCACGTCAGTTGCCTGTCATCTATCAGTATGTGGCGAACACAATCGTTTTTCTCGGTGTTAGCAGTTACAGGATGATCAGACTTTGGGTTATCTTAAGGGCTTTCACTTCCCCTTCGGAATTCAGTTGCACACTTTTACACTTTTCATAAATCTTTAACATCATGAATTGTCCTTGTGGGATAAACGCTCTTTTTGCAGGTAATTGTTAACACCGACTTTGGTTTCAATGGTTGCTGTGTGTAAATTTGGCTTTGAACTAGTTGATCAAACCACCCTATTTTCCCTATTTGACTATCATCTGTTAGCCAAAATGAAAAAAAATTGGCTGGAAGCAGTATTGCAGTTACGATGACGTTATATATGCTGCTGATGATCTTTTTTTTTAATATGGGATCCAAGAACTGCACTACCGATGGAAGAAGTGTGTGGACTACAAATGGGATTATCTTGACAATTAAACCGCATTTGGTCACATTCCCTGGCAGTATCTTGGTCAGCATATGAAATTTTCAGCTGACACTCGTAGATATTTTTTCACCTGTTATAAAATGATGATCTATGTATGTTCTAAGTAGATTTATCGCTGTTTAAATCTAGTGATCTAACGAGAACTAGTCCTTTCAACGAAAATTGTCCGCAAACTCAGCGGCTGTAATTACATTTTCAATACCTTAAAAGTCTTATTAATTGCTCTGTGAAAACCCTAAATGCCAATTAAAAAAGTACTTTTTATTTTTACTATGTTCACCTAGTACAAGGCTCAAGAGCCATTCACGTGAGAGAGTTACTGAATGAGGGGGTGATATGAATATAAGAGTAGGGAGAGATGGTTATTAGAATAGGAAGGAAAGATAAAGATTGATCTTTGAATAGGTTTCAAGATTGTAGCGTTCGGGGCAGCACCTATGCGGGAGCCTGTTCTATAAAGCAGCAGTACTTGGGAAACAGCAGCGGTTCTGAAAGGACATTACATATGAAATATGTAATGTCCTGTCAGAACCTGGATGTGCACAGCCTTCCCCAATTTCCATTCTTTTTATTCTAAGTAACCCTTAGCCCATTAAATCCTTTTCTTCTTGCGTCTAAATTAATGTTTCGGACGAGCTCATGTGCGGTTCGCCTCTAAATGGAAAGTGGCTCTGACTGTCGTCAATCGGAAGCATTTGCAGGGTTTTGTACCGGGTCTAAACGTAATTTTCCAGTGTCTGAAAGCGCTTATCGAGGGAGGGCCGGAGGCTGATCATCTCTGGTCAGGTCGGCGCAGTGAGGGGGGTATGATGTTGAAAGACCCGAAACCCCATAGTGATCCTCGCGATGACATCACTGACGACACCCTCTAGCGCCCCCATTACAGTGCGTATGTTTGAAATCATTTTCCTGTTAAGCAGTGACTTTCGGGAAAGACCGAATGACAATTCAGGAATAGTCTGAAAGACAAATTGGAAAGAAAATTGACGGTAGGAGAGACTACAAAGGTTACTTGCTTGGGCTAGCAACCAAGCATGTCAAAATAAATGTGCTACAGACACGATTACAAGTAGACACCCCCAAGAGATCCCGAGAGGGGGGAGAATGAGATCCCTAATTGGACAGATTTACCGGTTACGCACCATCAAATTCAGCAGGCAAACAAAAATAGAAAGGGTGTAAGAAAAAATGTATTTGTTCACTGGATTTTGAGGACCCTAGATGACATGCCAGGATTTGTTATTGGAGGCCACAACTTGAACAACATAAGGCATGCAGATAATACAGTGCTGATTGCAGACACGGAAAGGAAACTACAAGACTTCCTACAGAAGGTATCGGTGGAGAGTGACAAAAAAGGACTACAAATAAAATTTAAGAAAACTGAATGCATGATCATTAGTAAAAGGTGCAACCCAAAATGCCAAATACATGTAGGGGATACCAGAATCAAACAGGTACAAAAATTTAAATACCTCGGAAGTGTTCTAACAGGAGATGGAAAGTGCGACATAGAGATCCGAAAGCGAATTTGCATAGCAAAGGACGCGTTCCAGAAACTGAGTAAAGTACTAACACACAAGAAAATTTCATTAGAAACAAAGAAAAGAATGCTGGACAATATTATCAAAAATGAGGACAAAACTTGAAGCAGCGGAAATGTGGTTCTACAGAAGGATGCCGCGGATATCGTGGACTGAGCATGCAAGCAACGATGAAGTGTTGGAAAGAATGGCAACAAAAAGGAAATTAATACTGAGCATCAGGAAGAGGCAACTGAAGTTCCTGGGACATGCAATAAGGAAGGAGAGCTTGGAGAACCTGATACTGACAGACCAGATAGAAGGAAAAAGAGACAGAGGAAGGCGGCGGATAACATATTTACAGGGCCTGGTCAGGTGGATGACGGAACGGGGGTTGCGAGGTGTTACAGGAGCAAACATACTAAGAGCCACAAGGGATAGAGAGACGTGGAGAACCATGATCGCCTACGTCTTGAAGGGACACGGCACATAGAAGAAGAAGTACAGCGTATTCTGAGAACCCTAGAAGTCATTCCAGGATTCATCATCGGCTGCTAACATGTGAACAATATAAGATAAGCAGATGATACAGTGCTGATAGCAGACACGGAAAGGAAATTAGAAAGCCTCCTACAGAAGGTAGCTGAAGAAAGCGGAAACAAAGGACTACAAATAAACAAGAAAACCAAATGCATGGTCATTAGAAAAAAGAGGAGCCCAAAATACCAACTACAGGTATGAGATAATAAATCAAGCAGGCACAGAAATTTAAATACATAGAAAGTCTTCCAACAGAAGACGGAAAGTGCAACACAGTGATCCGAAAGCGAATTGGCATGGCGAAGGTCGCATTCTAGAAGCTGAGTAGAATTGGAGTAGATAGATCTATCTATCGCCCGGCTCACACTCCACCCTCGTCTATTGAACAGGTTAAGAGGCTCATCCCTTGTTCCCTGTTTAGGATGTGGTTTCCGGCTTTCTCTTTTCCAATCTTCTCACTTTGGTTTCTTTTTTTTTTTCAATTGGAGTAGATAGATCTATCTATCGCCCGGTTAACACCCCACCCACGTCTATTGAACAGGTTAAGAGGCTCATCCCTTGTTCCTTGTTTAGGATGTGGTTTCTGGCTTTCTATTTTCCAATCTTCTCACTATTACGTAGCCCCTGCACATCAGTGGCGTTACCGCCTTGCTCGGGGTGATACGATTAAAAAAAAGTATTAAGTGACAGGAAAATTTCACTAGAAACAAAGAAGAAGTACTGGATTGCTATGTGATGTCAGTTCTTCAATATGGCACTGAATGCTGGACAATCTCATCAAAGATGAAGGAGAAACTTGAAGCAACTGAAATGAAATCATAGACTGAACTTGTGAGCAACGATGAGGTTTTGGAGAGACTGGAAACGAAAAGGAAACTAAGACAGCTAAAAATCCTGGGACATGTAATGAGGAAGGAGGGCTAAGAGAATCTGATACTCATAGGTCAGACAGAGAGAAAGAGAGACAGGGAAAAGTAGCAGGTAGCATACTTGACGAACTTGAGTAAGTAGATGGCGAGGCGAGGTTTGGTTGGGGTAACAGGAGAAAGCATGCTAAGAGCCACTAGGGATAAAGAGATGTGGATGACCATGATCGCCTACGTTCTGAAAAGACACAGCACATAGAAGAAGAAGATCCTCCAGGATGTGGGAGATCATGGCTCTTTACAATTTCTTGCCCCTTGTATTCCTAATTAGTCTTTGACACTTTATCGTCTTTCTTTGTATTCCCTTTGCCATTCATTGACAAAAATTCGTGAGTCCCTGTTTTCGTTTTCGTCTCCATTGTTCTTTAATTAAATTCCCCCATATAAGGCGCAAGAGAAACTCCAACTAGAGGGTTACTGAATGGTGTAGTTTTATGGCCGTGAGAAAAGAACGACGTCAGAATTGTTGACTATGAAAAAACCCCCATAATGCCTGGCTGTATTCAGTGCATTGAAAATCAAAGTAGTTATATTCCATCATCGCCTATCAAAACTAGAAATATCACCAGTCACGATGAAGGAATGTTCCTCCAGTGAAACCCTATGCCCTGAGCGATTATTGGCTCTTAATCTGACTCCAGATTTCAAATAAAAAATATCCACCGATAAAAACTATAACAAATTATCACCAGACACGATGAAGCAATGTTCCTCCAGTGAGACCCTGTACCCTGAGCAATTATTGGATCTTAAGCTGACACCAGATTTCAAATAAAAAATATCCATTGATAAAAAATATAACAAATTATCACCAGTCACGATGAAGTAATGTTCCTCCAGTGAAACCCTTTGCTCTGAGCGATTATTGGATCATAAGCTGACACCAGATTTCCAATAAAAAATATCTATCGATAAAAACTATAACAAATTATCACCAGTCAGGATGAAGGAATGTTCCTCCAGTGAAACGCTGTGCCCTGAGCGATTATTGGATCTTAAGCTGACACCAGATTTCAAATAAAAAAATATCTATCGATAAAAACTATAACAAATTATCACCAGTCACGATGAAGGAATGTTCCTCCAGTGAAACCCTATGCCCTGAGCGATTATTGGATCATAAGCTGTGAACAGATTTCAAATAAAAAAATATCCATCGATAAAAACTATAACAAATTATCACCAGTCACGTTGAAGGAATGTTCCTCCAGTAAGACCCTGTGCCCTGAGCGATTATTGGATCATAAGCTGACACCAGATTTCCAATAAAAAATATCTATCGATAAAAACTATAAGAAATTATCACCAGTCACGATGAAGGAATGTTCCTCCAGTAAGACCCTGTGCCCTGAGCAATTATTGGATCTTAAGCTGACACCAGATTTCAAATAAAAAATATCCATCGCTAAAAACTATAACAAATTATCACCAGTCACGATGAAGGAATGTTCCTCCAGTAAGACCCTGTGCCCTGAGCAATTATTGGATCGTAACCTGACACGAGATTTCCAATAAAAAATATCTATCGATAAAAACTATAACAAATTATCACCAGTCACGATGAAGGAATGTTCCTCCAGTGAAACCCTATGCCATGAGCAATTATTGGATCGTAAGCTGACACCAGATTTCAAATAAAAAATATCCATCGATAAAAACTATAACAAATTATCACCAGTCACGATGAAGGAATGTTCCTCCAGTGAAACCCTGTGCCTTGAGCGATTATTGGATCGTAAGCTGACACCAGATTTCAAATAAAAAAATATCCATCGATAAAAACTATAACAAATTATCACCAGTCCCGACGAAGGATTGTTCCTCCAGTAAGACCCTGTGCCCTGAGCGATTATTGGAACATAAGCTGACACCAGATTTCAAATAAAAAATATCTATCGATAAAAACTATAACAAATTATCACCAGTCACGATGAAGGAATGTTCCTCCAGTGAAACCCTATGCATTGAGCAATTATTGGATTGTAAGCTGACACCAGATTTCCAATAAAAAATATCCATCGATAAAAACTATAACAAATTATCACCAGTCACGATGAAGGAATGTTCCTCCACTGAAACCCTATGCCCTGAGCAATTATTGGATCATAAGCTGTGAACAGATTTCAGATAAAAAAATATCCATCGATAAAAACTATAAGAAATTATCACCAGTCACGTTGAAGGAATGTTCCTCCAGTAAGACCCTGTGCCCTGAGCGATTATTGGATCATAAGCTGACACCAGATTTCCAATAAAAAATATCTATCGATAAAAACTATAAGAAATTATCACCAGTCACGATGAAGGAATGTTCCTCCAGTAAGACCCTGTGCCCTGAGCAATTATTGGATCGTAAGCTGACACCAGATTTCAAATAAAAAAATATCCATCGATAAAAACTATAACAAATTATCACCAGTCACGATGAAGGAATGTTCCTCCAGTAAGACCCTGTGCCCTGAGCAATTATTGGATCTTAAGCTGACACCAGATTTCAAATAAAAAATATCCATCGATAAAAACTATAACAAATTATCACCAGTTAAGATGAAGGAATGTTCCTCCAGTGAAAACCTGTGACCTGAGCGATTATTGGATCTTAAGCTGACACCAGATTTCAAATAAAAAATATCCATCGATAAAAACTATAACAAATTATCACCAGTCACGATGAAGGAATGTTCCTCCAGTAAGACCCTGTGCCCTGAGCAATTATTGGATCGTAACCTGACACTAGATTTCCAATAAAAAATATCTATCGATAAAAACTATAACAAATTATCACCAGTCACGATGAAGGAATGTTCCTCCAGTGAAACCCTATGCCCTGAGCAATTATTGGATCGTAAGCTGACACCAGATTTCAAATAAAAAATATCCATCGATAAAAACTATAACAAATTATCACCAGTCACGATGAAGGAATGTTCCTCCAGTGAAACCCTGTGCCCTGAGCGATTATTGGATAATAAGCTGACACCAGATTTCAAATAAAAAATATCCATCGATAAAAACTATAACAAATTATCACCAGTCACGATGAAGGAATGTTCCTCCAGTAAGACCCTGTGCCCTGAGCGATTATTGGATCATAAGCTGACACTAGATTTCAAATAAAAAAATATCCATCGATAAAAACTATAACAAATTATCACCAGTCACGATGAAGGAATGTTCCTCCAGTGAAACCCTGTGCCTTGAGCGATTATTGGATCGTAAGCTGACACCAGATTTCAAATAAAAAAATATCCATCGATAAAAACTATAACAAATTATCACCAGTCCCGACGAAGGATTGTTCCTCCAGTAAGACCCTGTGCCCTGAGCGATTATTGGAACATAAGCTGACACCAGATTTCAAATAAAAAATATCTATCGATAAAAACTATAACAAATTATCACCAGTCACGATGAAGGAATGTTCCTCCAGTGAAACCCTATGCATTGAGCAATTATTGGATTGTAAGCTGACACCAGATTTCCAATAAAAAATATCTATCGATAAAAACTATAACAAATTATCACCAGTCACGATGAAGGAATGTTCCTCCAGTGAAACCCTGTGACCTGAGCGATTATTGGATTGTAAGCTGACACCAGATTTCAAATAAAAAAATATCCATCGATAAAAACTATAACAAATTATCACCAGTCACGATGAAGGAATGTTCCTCCAGTAAGACCCTGTGCCCTGAGCGATTATTGGATCTTAAGCTGAGACCAGATTTCAAATAAAAAAAAATCCATCGATAAAAAATAATAACAAATTATCACCAGTCACGATGAAGGAATGTTCCTCCAGTGAAACCCTATGCCCTGAGCAATTATTGGATCTTAAGCTGACACTAGATTTAAAATAAAAAAATATCCATCGATAAAAACTATAACAAATTATCACCAGTCAAGATGAAGGAATATTCCTCCAGTGAAACTCTGTGCCCTGAACGATTATTGGATATTAAGCTGACACCAAATTTCAAATAAAAAATATCCATCGATAAAAACTATAACAAATTATCACCAGTCACGATGAAGGAATGTTCCTCCAGTGAAACCTTATGCCCTGAGCGATTATTGGATCTTAAGCTGACACCAGATTTAAAATAAGAAAATATCCATCGATAAAAACTATAACAAATTATCACCAGTCACGATGAAGGAATGTTCCTCCAGTGAAACCCTGTGCCTTGAGCAATTATTTGATCTTAAGCTGACACCAGATTTCAAATAAAAAATATCCATCGATAGAAACTATAACAAATTATCACCAGTCCCGATGAAGGAATGTTCCTCCAGTGAAACCCAGTGCCTTGAGCGATTATTGGATCGTAAGCTGACACCAGATTTCAAATAAAAAAAATACATATATAAAAACTATAACAAATTACCACCAGTCACGATGAAGGAATGTTCCTCCGGTGAAACCCTATGCCATGAGCTATTATTGGATCGTAAGCTGACACCAGATTTCAAATAAAAAATATCCATCGATAAAAACTATAACCAATTATCAGCAGTCACGATGAAGGAATGTTCCTCCAGTGAAACCCTGTGCCCTGAGCGATTATTGGATCATAAGCTGACACCAGATTTCAAATAAAAAATATCCATCGATAAAAACTATAACAAATTATCACCAGTCAAGATGAAGGAATGTTCCTCCAGTAAGACCCTGTGCCCTGAGCGATTATTGGAACATAAGCTGACACCAGATTTCAAATAAAAAATATCTATCGATAAAAACTATAACAAATTATCACCAGTCACGATGAAGGAATGTTCCTCCAGTGAAACCCTATGCATTGAGCAATTATTGGATTGTAAGCTGACACCAGATTTCCAATAAAAAATATCTATCGATAAAAACTATAACAAATTATCACCAGTCACGATGAAGGAATGTTCCTCCACTGAAACCCTATGCCCTGAGCAATTATTGGATTGTAAGCTGACACCAGATTTCAAATAAAAAAATATCCATCGATAAAAACTATAACAAATTATCACCAGTCACGATGAAGGAATGTTCCTCCAGTGAAACACTGTGCCCTGAGGGATTATTGGATCTTAAGCTGATACCAGATTTCAAATAAAAAAAAATCCATCGATAAAAACTATAACAAATTATCACCAGTCAAGATGAAGGAATGTTCCTCCAGTGAAACTCTGTGCCCTGAACGATTATTGGATCTTAAGCTGACACTAGATTTCAAATAAAAAATATCCATCGATAAAAACTATAATAAATTATCACCAGTCACGATGAAGGAATGTTCCTCCAGTGAAACCCTATGCCCTGAGCGATTATTGGATCTTAAGCTGACACCAGATTTAAAATAAAAATTATCCATCGATAAAAAATAATAACAAATTATCACCAGTCACGATGAAGGAATGTTCCTCCAGTGAAACCCTATGCCCTGAGCGATTATTGGATCTTAAGCTGACACCAGATTTAAAATAAAAATTATCCATCGATAAAAAATAATAACAAATTATCACCAGTCACGATGAAGGAATGTTCCTCCAGTGAAACCCTATGCCCTGAGCAATTATTGGATCTTAAGCTGACACTAGATTTAAAACAAAAAAATATCCATCGATAAAAACTATAACAAATTATCACCAGTCAAGATGAAGGAATGTTCCTCCAGTGAAACTCTGTGCCCTGAACGATTATTGGATCATAAGCTGACGCCAGATTTCAAATAAAAATTATCCATCGATAAAAACTATAACAAATTATCACCAGTCACGATGAAGGAATGTTCCTCCAGTGAAACCCTATGCCCTGAGCGATTATTGGATCTTAAGCTGACACCAGATTTCAAATAAAAAATATCCATCGATAAAAACTATAACAAATTATCACCAGTCACGATGAAGGAATGTTCCTCCAGTGAAACCCTATGCCCTGAGCGATTATTGGATCTTAAGCTGACACCTGATTTCAAATAAAAATTATCCATCGATAAAAACTATAACAAATTATCACCAGTCACGATGAAGGAATGTTCCTCCAGTGAAACCTTATGCCCTGAGCGATTATTGGATCTTAAACTGAGACTAGATTTAAAATAAAAAAATATCCATCGATAAAAACTATAACAAATTATCACCAGTCACGATGAAGCAATGTTCCTCCAGTGAAACCTTATGCCCTGAGCGATTATTGGATCTTAAGCTGACACCAGATTTCAAATAAAAATTATCCATCGATAAAAAATAATAACAAATTATCACCAGTCACGATGAAGGAATGTTCCTCCAGTGAAACCCTATGCCCTGAGCAATTATTGGATCTTAAGCTGACACTAGATTTAAAATAAAAAAATATCCATCGATAAAAACTATAACAAATTATCACCAGTCAAGATGAAGGAATGTTCCTCCAGTGAAACTCTGTGCCCTGAACGATTATTGGATCATAAGCTGACACCAGATTTCCAATAAAAATTATCCATCGATAAAAACTATAACAAATTATCACCAGTCACGATGAAGGAATGTTCCTCCAGTGAAACCCTATGCCCTGAGCGATTTTTGGATCTTAAGCTGACACCAGATTTCAAATAAACATTATCCATCGATAAAAACTATAACAAATTATCACCAGTCACGATGAAGGAATGTTCCTCCAGTGAAACCTTATGCCCTGAGCTATTATTGGATCGTAAGCTGACACCAGATTTCAAATAAAAAAAATACATATATAAAAACTATAACAAATTACCACCAGTCACGATGAAGGAATGTTCCTCCGGTGAAACCCTGTGCCTTGAGCGAGTATTGGATCTTAAGCACACACCGGACATCAAGTACTTAAAATCCTTCGATAAAAATTCAGAAAAAATCCTCATAATATCTTCTCCTTTTACAATAGCCAGATCCGGCTGAAAGTGGAGTACTTCTGTCTAATTTATGCGGTAGGTGACCAGTCTTCTCTTTCCAATCTTGATAGGGTTCAAAATCTCTTCCGCGTCCTTGTGGATGCCAATTTATTTTCTACTCTGCTTTCTCACAGACAAAACCTCGCAAGCCTTTCATAGCTTTATTGCTACTTCAATGGAAATTTCTCAGACGAGGTTATATTCCTTAGTTTCACCAGTTCTAACCTTCACGGCTAGAACTCGCCATGCTGCTACGCGTATTGTAGCGAACCATCTTCATTTCCTTCGTATTCCATCGATGAGAAGTAAGTTTCACTCAAGCAGTTTGTTTCTGTGAATCACTGCTCTATGAAACCGACTTCTAATACGATGTTTTCCCGATCGCTACGATCTTAAAAACAGAAGAAAGATAGCGCTTGTTCTCGAACTTGAAAAGTTTATCATTGTATTGACACCGGAAAGCATCCATTCGGGATACTTTACTAAAATGCAGCATCTTTTGGGAAGAATCTGTCCAAATGTAACTTCCTTCTAACCATTTGGGATATGAAAAATATGAAGATGGTATATAGTATAGTGGATCTTATCTGTAAAGGTCTGAACTCGTGCAACAAAGGAAAGTAACTTAGCAGGACATTTTCCTGCCTTTATTATATCCTCTGAGTGTCAAATTCTCTCTGCCTTTCATCCTCGAATACTTCCTAGAGTTCTCGACTGTTTCTTTTCATTGTTAGCATACCAGTTCCTTTTTATCATCATTTTCTCTAAAACGTCATCGTTTATCACATGTCCATTAAATTTTCAGTAACACCCTTCTCTAGCATTATACCGATGCTGCCTAGAATATCTTCTGTGAGAAAATCGTCTAGCGTCCGCTGCTATTTAGGGTTTTAAATACTATTAACCAATTCATCATATTTTTCTTTTCTAAGGTCATTTTCTTATGTTTTATTAGGTTGTTTGAAAAATAATGTCTGATTTTAGAATAAACCTTTCTTATGTGTTCTAATATCTTATTAAAATTAGTTGCATACTTTACTCACTCATAACGATTCTTTAATCGTTATGAGTGAGTAAAGTATGCCATCTTTGTTGATTTTTCTATCAATCTCTTTCAGAATTTATCTAATAACTTTATATATACACTATTCATTATCTACTCTTCATTTTATACTCTCTTCATTATATACCCTCTTCATTTTTCCTGTCTTCATTATATACTCTCTTCATTATATACACTATTCATTATATACCTCTTCATTTTATACTCTCTTCATTATATGCACTATTCATTACATACTCTCTTCATTATATACACTATTCATTATATACCCTCTTCATTTTTCCTCTCTTCATTTCACACTCTGTTCATTATATACACTATTCATTATACACTCTCTTCATTATATACACTATTCATTACATACTCTCTTCATTATATACACTATTCATTATATACTCTCTTCATTATATACACTATTCATTATATACCTCTTCATTTTATACTCTCTTCATTATATACACTATTCATTACATACTCTCCTCATTATATACACTATTCATTATATACCCTCTTCATTTTTCCTCTCTTCATTTCACACTCTGTTCATTATATACACTATTCATTATACACTCTCTTCATTATATACACTATTCATTACATACTCTCTTCATTATATACACTATTCATTATATACTCTCTTCATTATATACACTATTCATTATATACCTCTTCATTTTATACTCTCTTCATTATATACACTATTCATTACATACTCTCCTCATTATATACACTATTCATTATATACCCTCTTCATTTTTCCTCTCTTCATTTCATACTCTGTTCATTATATATACTATTCATTATACACTCTCTTCATTATATACACTATTCATTACATACTCTCTTCATTATATACAATATTCATTATATACTCTCTTCATTATATGCACTATTCATTATATACCTCTTCATTTTATACTCTCTTCATTATATACACTATTCATTACATACTGTCTTCATTATGTACACTATTCCTTATATACCATCTTCATTTTTCCTCTCTTCATTTTATACTCTCTTCATTATATACACTATTCATGATATACACTCTTCATGATATACACTATTCATTATATACCCTCTTCATTTTTCCTCTCTTCATTTCATACTCTATTCATTATATACACTATTCATTACATACTCTCTTCATTATATACACTATCAATTATATACCCTCTTCATTATATACACTATTCATTACATACTCTCTTCATTGTATACTTTCTTCATAATATACTCTCTTCATAATATATTCTCTTCATTATATACTCTCTTCATTATATATGCTCCTCATTCGTAACATAAAAAAAGAAATGATGTATTTAGTTTTTGGAGTTCAAGTTGGTCATAATGCTTCTCAAACTGCTACCAACATTAACAGAGCATGGGATGAAGGATCCACTTGTGATAGGACCGTACACCGCTGGTTTCTGATGTTTCATATTAGGGATACAAATTTTGAAGGTCAAGGTTGTAGGGGATAGCTATTTGTAATTGAGCCTTAACCCTCTAGGGCCATTCGTATCATATTTGATACAGTATGAAAACAAGCCTTGAAAGAAATTTTTTCCTGAAAAATTTTTTAAGAGAAATATTTTATAAATTTCAAATTAAAGCAGTACTGACTGCTCAGTCAATGAATACCAAATGTTTCCTTATAGGGAAATACCAAATGTTTCCTTATAGGGAAATACTGTATCAAATATGATACGAATGGCCCTAGAGGGTTAACATTTGAAAACACTAGTCGGAACCAATGTCAAAGAAATGTATCCAATAATTGGTGTTGGCATTTCAACAATATCGGAGGATCTGAAGAAAATCAGCATGGTAAAGAATCTCGACATATGTGCCCGCATGAAATCTGTAAAAGTCAAAGAGTTTGAATTGTTGAAATCTGTTCCATGCTGCATCTGCTAAATTCGAATTTTTTTTTATAGAATGGTGACTTGTCATGAGAAATAGACCATTTATGATAATTTCAGTCAGTTAAATGCCAAACGTGATACACGCTTGGGCGAACATGTCTCGAAAGAGACATGACTGACTGGGCAGAAGATTATCCCGCAGTAGGTTGCCATTGCTTTCTGCGGTAGACTGGTTGCCAGCCAAGGCTATAGAACCCAATCTGTCCTGTGATTTAACCCATAACTGGAAGGATTAGAGGGATTAGTACCTTTCTCAAGGGTATTTGCGCGTAAGTGAATGCAACTTATTCAACTGGAATTCGAACTCGGCTTCCCGAGTTGCCGTTCCGAGCGGATATCCACTGCACAATAACGCACGTAAATACTGGTCAACACAAAAAAAGTGCGCTGAATCTAAAATTGACTTCTTGGTGTGCTGGCGTTTTTCTTAGATTTTTTTTTTTAAATAAGCATTTTTTCATTTGTTTTCTGTATACGTAATATTGACCGATGGCAATATTTTTCCAAGTAAAATCGTAGAAACTTTCTCAGTTCGTATTTAAACAAACAAACATTGGTCTGATTATTAAAAAATACTATTTTTTCGAAAAACAATCAGACACTAAGTCTCTAAAATCAATACAATGGCATGCTGTACTTCTTGGCATTCGCACCGGAATCTCCAATACAAACATTTTAGAGTGTTTGGGTAACAATCTGAGCATAGTGCGTAAGATTCTGAAAGAATTGTATGAGTCAATTGATGATTCTGAAGGTACTTTAAAAATTCACTCTGATCGTTCTGATAAGAGAAGAACACCCGAATTTGTCGGCGAGAGATTCAGACTCAACACGGAAGCCTACAACAAATGTCATGAGGAGTTAGTGCTGTCCTGGATCAAGAAGATAGTCAGTCAGCTGGAAGACACTATGTTTGGCAAAAGGACTCTGCACCATGCCACATAAGCATGAAAATTCAGTCATGTCTGTTAGAATTTTCTTACGACCACATCACCCCTTACATCTGACTTTCTAACTCTCCAGACTGCTATCCCTTTGATTATTGTGTGGGTTGCAGTTGAGCGATATACCAACAAAACTCCTTGTAACACCAAAGATGAACTGAAGGCAAGGATTATGGCAGCATTCACTAACTTGAACAAGTAGTATGAGATTCCAAAGTCTTCTTGATGCCGTGACTGAAGACAATACCATCTTTAAGGATAAATTTACTCATTAATATTTCAAGATATATTTACCAAAAGGACACAAAAATATCTGTTAAAAATAAGATGTCCATGTTATTCTATTTTGTGTCATTTAAACGACAATTTATCAATTGCACCCTGTATTATCCTGATGTCCCGATGATTGATTGGCAATTTTTCAAGGACCTTGAAAATGTTTTAAGACATTGTGTTCGTTGAGAATATGCAGGAACAGCAATGAAAGACTTTTTGGCATCTAAAACTTTAGAATTCTATCGTAAAAGCATAAATAACCTTATAACTTTGGGGGAAACGTTTAAGTGTTCAGGTTTCTTATTTTGACTGATTGAAACACTGTTTTGATGCATTAATTCAGGAAAATAAGCTGATTCTAAAATATACCAAAAGCATGAATAACCTTAGAACGTATTCGGCAGAAATGTATAAATGTTCACTGTTCATATTTCGAATGATTTAAACACCTTAAATACAGTAGGAGAAGAATATCAATAAAATCGGACATTATTTCCCGAACAACTTAATGTTACACTATTTATATTCGAAAATGTGCGATGTAGATCAATGAATATCAGCTCGCATTGTGAGATCGGTAAAACCGAGTTCGAATTCTAGTTGAACTCGTTGCATTCACTTTCACGCAGATACCCTTGAGGCATATATTAATCCATCTCTTCTCCTTCCAGCTATGGACTGAATAGTAAGGCAGATTGGGTTCTATAGCCTTGGTAGCCAACCAAGGCTATAGAAGAAAGAAATGACAAGCTATTGCGGAAAAACCTTATGTTTAGTCAGCCACAGATTGAAAGAGACATGATCGCCCCAGAATGTATTACTTATGGCACTTAGCTGACTAACTGATATTCGGAAAATGATTCTTCTGCATCTGCGAGAAAATTACTAAACATTCGCTGCTATATAAGAAGATTCATATCATATCGCAATGAAGCACGATTTTAAAAAATTCATACTCTTTTTACATTTTCGAATTCATCTTTCGCTATTCCAATTTGCCTCTTCGGATTTCTGTGCCGTGTTTACTCCTTCTGTTAACACTTCCCAGGTAGTTTTGACGTTTTCAGTTCGTAACTAACTTCTACTTCATTTTAAAATTCGGTTTAATCTTTGGTAAAGTAAAATCTCTCATATCAAGGTGCTAGTATAAGTTAGCCACATTCATCCAACTTTTAGTAGAGTCCGTCGAAGATCTACTCTATCCCGATTTTAAGCTGATGCAACCAGTTTGTTGAGCGAAAGAGAAAAATCTTGCCGGACTTCTTTCGTTTGCGTCACCCAGTTCGACATCCTCATCACGGGTAGTAAACACAGAAACACATATTGCTTCTTGTTAAGCAAGTGGCTCATGCTGCTACAGAGAGATCCATGTAACCCTCATCAAACACGCACAGCAAACTGGCAGTAAAGAAAGCCTTTTTTGATGGACGCTTCCATATAAACTTAATTGATTCTTTCCAGTAAAACAACTAGTCCTACTGAGAAAAAGGTTTTTGCCGACTCTTCTCTTTTATTTTTTTACGTGTTGAGTCCCTTCGGGCTGTAGGCGATCATGACCCTCCATATCTTTCTGTTTCTTGTAACCCCAATAAATTTGGTCTTTCTGCCATTTCCCCCAAACACTGTTCTGTCCTCTATTCGCTCAATCCTATTTGTCGACCCTTCTCTTTTCTTTTTTTACGTGCCGTGTTCCTTCGGGATGTGGGCGATCATGACCCTCCATATCTTTCTGTTTCTTGTAACCCCAATAAGTTTGGTCTTTCTGCCATTTCCCCCAAACATTGTTCTGTCCTCTATTCGCTCAATCCCATTAAGTATATCACGCGCTGCTTTCTATTGACCCTTTCCTTTTATCTACTTTGTGAATATCAAATTCTCCAAGCCATCTTTCCTCATTAAGTGTCTCAGAAATTTTAACTGTCCCTTCCAGATGTTAAGTATAAGTTTCCTCGTTTGCCGACCCAGAGTCCCTTAAATCGTCGACCAGATGTGGAATGCTTCGTCGTTTTTTGGGCATTATGTATCATACCTTGCCGTTTCTGTGTCAAATTAACCAGGTTCCCACGACAATATGGAATGTTGCTCACACTACTCAATCTTGATATATCTTTCTTGCCAAAGACCGGGTGTCATAGGGTTCAGTCTTCACCAGTGAGAAAACTAAGAGTCTGTTGATAAAAACAGCACTTTTAGAATTAATGGTACAGTGTTCATCCGTTAAAATCAATGGATCCTGTTAACACTATCCTATCAAAATTGGTGCCAAGCAACAAGGGCCAAATTTAGGCCTTAATATGTCGTTGACCAAATAGAATTTTGAGGCCCCTTCATTATGCATATTTCCTCATTCATGAATAAAAAATGATAGATTTTTAGATGATACATTTTGCTGTAAAGCACGAAACACTAAAATTTAACACTATTGGAACCCATCCTATTTGTTTCATTAGCAACTTCATGATGCTAATTTTTATCCGAATTTTAAATCCTTCAGAATATATCTAGAACGAAAAGCCTGTATTATACTGCAATTCTAGTTTGCAGATTCACTAGCAAATAATAAAAAACAACATCATATGAATGATGCTGAAGGACAAATCTGTCGTGAAATTCTAGACCCTACAAGGTTGGGGATCCTCTAGTATTAAGACCATCACTTGCAGCCCATACTAGCCCATATGTAAATCCCACTAGAAAGTACAAAATAGTAATTTAATTATTAAAAAATGATAACAGTTTTCGAGACTGACACAGGAGGAGGAAATTGCGTCTTAGCTATTTTCTTTCATTTGTAGAATTTGAACGTGAGAACTTTACTTCTAAAAAAGGCAGCCTTCTGTTGATGAAACGTCTGTGGTTGGAAAAAACGTGGTGGGTATAACATTGCAGAGAGTTCAACTCTATCTGAGTGATTCATTCTGCTCCGATGAACTTAGATCACTGGTGCCCCCTAGGTACGAATTTGCACGATATACTAGATTAGCAACTAAGTCCCACCCTTTTACAGAGAAACCGATAAAATGTAACCGCAATTGCTACTCCAACAGCTTCTTTTCTCGCACTTACCGCCTGTGGAATTCCCTTCACATACTAACTTCCCCGACAGCTACAATCTCCAGGAGTTTAAATGTAAGGTCAATAGACACCTCCTAACACACTAACTCGCATCCATTCTCTCAAACACTCTTCCCATCTACCCAACCCTCATCCTCAGTATCACTACCTGTCTATCACCCTCCTTCTGACATTTCCTATATCTAACCACTCTTTCTCATCACCTTCCCCTATGTAACCCCTTGCGCAATAGTGGCAGTGGAATGCCTTGCTTGGGGTGAAATGATTTAAAAATTTCTTTTCTTATATTATTAAAGTCACGGCATCATATGCTGATGTAAGTCTACATAAAGCACATATATACAGTAAGGACCCCGGCTAGTTTTGTCACTTACGAGACAGTTTCACACGACGATGTATTTTTTTTTTTTTTTTTTTTATAAGCGTTTCACCCCGAGCAAGGAATGTCACTGCCACTACTGTGCAGGGGGCTACGTAGAGAGGAGAAAGGCTGGTTAAATATAGGAAATAACAGAGGGTGGGTGATAGGCGGGTGAGGATACCGAGAATGAGGGTTGGGTAGATGAGAGTGTTGTGAGAATAGTTGGGAGTTAGTGTGATAGGAGGTGTCTATTGACCCTACATTTAAACACCTGGAGATTGTAACTGTCGGGAAAGCAGACTTGTGGAAGGGAGTTCCACAGGTGGGAAGCGCGAGAAAAGAAGCTGTTGGAGTAGAATTTACGGTTACATCTTATTTGTTTAACTGTAAAAGGGTGGGACCTAGTTGCTAATCTAGTATCACTTATTGAATGCGTCGGTAGAAACAAAAGCCGGAGAACCCCCCCCCCCCCGGGAACATCAGCAAAGGAACGGAAAGTGGAAGTTAACACTACGGGAAGAGAACATACGAATGCATGTTTTCAAAATAATGAGCCCATGTAACTGGGATTACAATATGAGGCGATTAGTATACATTTGTGCAGACATTTACGTACTCACTAACGATTGCCAATGGTATGTGTTAATTACGCGCGTCATCTTATCTCTCTGGCAACATTCGAGTTTGCTCCGTATTTTATTTCGTTTGTGTGGGTTCCGAACAGGTCATTTGGGAATTCACTCCCGGTTGTGATTCTGGCCTCTCTATTTCTTTTTTTTAGATGTTTCCTAGTTTTCTTTTAGCCGAAAACATTTAGCATCGAGGTGTGAAATTTTGCTAGTTTTGTGTGTGTAAAGTAAAATTTTGTAAATTCGAGAAAATTCGTTTATTTCTAACAGAATCAATGAGTAGAGTGCTTAGCATTTGAATTTTTAAATCTAGAACTTGCTTTGTTCACGACAAAGTACATAGTATTTGTGTATTTTTATTGGAAGAAGATTGTGAAATATTTTTCGACTGACTGTACAGAGTAAACGTTTTTCCATTTTAATTGTTCCGAAGAGAAAGGAACAAATGAAAATGCCAAGTCAAGTGAATCCAGTGGGTGCTGGTGGGTTTCCCATTTTAAATTTATGCTAAAATCGACCATTTTTCTTGAATAGACGCAGTGAAATTAGTGAGTTGATGAAATTATTGTCCTTAACATATATGATATAGTTTTTCTTTAGCACCATTCCGATAGCAATTGTAGAAATGTTTGTTTATCTGTCGCTGCTAACACCTATGTGTTCAAATATATCTTTTCAAATATATATATATATATAGATGGATGGATAGTATTTATACAAATAAAGTCTTATTTTGTTCCGCGCGGTTTGATACAATTGTGGGTTTCACTATGTGACACACACACACACACACACACACACACACACACACACACACACATATATATATATATATTGTGTGTGCGTGTGTGTATTTATGCAGCATTTTTCATTGATGCATGTTTCATTAAATAATATACACATATTTTGTCTATTTTTTATGTAAATCTTGATAGCCTTGATACGTAACTTATTTTATAATCCACTCTAAGCTTTCGGCTTATATATATATATATATATATATATATATATATAAGCCGAAAGCTTAGAGTGGATTATAAAATAAGTTACGTATCAATATTGTGATTTTCATTCTTCATTTAATGATAAGGCTATCAAGATTTACATAAAAAATAGACAAAATATGTCTATATTATTTAATGAAACATGCATCAATGAAAAATGCTGCATAAATACACACACGCATATATATATATATATATATATATATATATATATATATATATATATATGGAACTTTTATTTATGTGCAGTTATTGTTTCGCCGGCTGGAAGATGTTAAAATTGAATGATCCCTCCGCAATACAATCAAACGTCAGCAACACCTTCATTTGATGCAAGCCTGCTTTTTGTGGTGTAACAGCAAAGTAACTTCCGCAAGACGATTCAGCACCGCCGACTGAGCACGGAGACAATTCAACATCGGAATAACTCAGCACCAGAAAAACAAAACTTATTTTTATAACTGAATAAAAGAAATTTATTAAGGATTAAAACCTTAATTAGTGAATATTTTCTATATATAAGGCTTTTGAAGAAAGCATTATGCACAATATGAACCAGATTATGTTTTTAAACAATTTTGAATAAAGTAAATAGTAAAGAAATCTATTTTTAATAAAGTAAATTAACATATAAAATATTAATTCAATAAAATACAGTTTTAGTTAATTTTTATAAAGTAAATTGAAAAATGCAAAATATAATGAAGCAGTTTTAATTTTTTTAATATTTTTAATATAGTAAAATCGTAATGTAATTTGCTTTTTAATAAAGTAACTCGACATTCTAAAATGTTTTTATAAAAATAATTTTTATTTTATAAAAATAATAAAAAATATTTTACATAATGGTTTTCAAATGCATTATTTGAAAAAAATTATCCCTTATTTACGGTTTTAATCGTTAATAAATTACTTTTATTCAGTTACTAGCAGTATAGCCCGGCGTTGCTCAGGTGTAATGAAAGCTTTAAAACTAATCCATGGTTCTGGAGCTCAGACTCAGCTTAAAGAATATTTGTGTGAAGTTTGGTGAGAATTGGTTGAAAAATTGTGGATATGTATAAAGGACAGACAGACAGACAGACAGACAGACAGACAGTTACATTCATAAATAAGTTTAGATAAAAAAGTATTCTCTTAGTGCTGATTCGTGTCGATATTGAGCTGTCTCGACATTCAGTCGGTTGTGTTGACATGGCGGTGTTGAATGCACCAATGTGAGGAGCATTCGATCCGCTCAGAGTGAATTGTGAGAAGCAGACGATTGTTTTTTCCATTGCAAATCAAAGTAACTATAATCACATTCATTTTGTTGATTGATACTTAGCAAATGAAACAAAGATTTCAAAAAGTGTATTTTTGGATCATTTTATTTTTTTAAAATACACTTCAGTACAATGAACAATTAAAAACAAATACAGAAACTAATTATATTTTATGTAAGTATTTTGGTAGAAGTTATATATATATATATATATATATATATATATATATATATGGGGTAAAAATATATGATAAAGTGGAAAACAATTTCAAGTGATGGGTTTCGTTCTTTAGAACTTCATCAGACTGAATATGTTATGTTGGTGAGACTACACATGGGCACGAACAAGGGATGCTGGGAACTTTAAGTTTCAATTAAAAAAATTACATATAATCAACCCTTTTTCATTTAGATGTTTTCTTTTGTTTTCATAAATTTTGTTATTAGATATCCCACACTGTGATGTTCTGCCAGAAAGGGTGAAATTTTGTAAGAGTCCGAATGTAAATTTACAGTGGATAACTTTGTGATTAAGGCACTCTAAAAATGTTGTTGTGGTAAATTGTTTTCTCTTTTGATCAGAGTACCATTTTCTTATGTTAAAACTTTGGTTAGTCTCATTATGGTTGGTGATAAAACTTTTTCGACTCTATCATACATTTCCCCTATTCTTGTCGATATATAAAAAGTTCATATATATATATATATATATATATATATATATATATATATATATATATATAATTTTAGATATGCTGCAATTTCATGTGTAATACGTATTTCGAAATACGTATTACCCATGAAATTATATATATATATATATATATATATATATATATATATATATATATATATATATAATTTTTTTAAAAAGAAGATGGTAAATTGTTTTGGTAACATGCATAAAAAAAAATAAGCTACTTCAAATTTTCCAAAATAAGAGCTATCGATATATGATTGATCGTAAATTTTAAAGAAAGAGCTGAATGCACAAGGTAGAATAATCTGATTGTCTTCGATGCATTGATTTTATAATTTTGCTGTTTATCTTTGTGAGTTATTTAAAGCTGAAACAGATTCTGGATTGTAAAAATATTTTTTTAGAGTAAATATTGAATTAACATTTATTTTTAGAATAACAATAATTTTTCCAGGTTCAAGTCCTACAATTTAACCCATAGCCAGTGGGGAGAACAGCCGCTTTCATACTTTTTCCAAATGTATTTTTTATAGTAAACTTGACTGAAATCCTGATTCGGCTTACCGAATTTTTATTCCGGTCCACTGTCCATTATACCACCCGCTTATCGTAGTATAATGATTTACTAATCATTGCTTAGATGTAACACAGGTACAGAGCATCCAGTTAGAATCAAACTCACTATTCAGTTGTAATTGATCAAGTGAGACAAGCTTACACCACGTCAAAGCGTCTGCTTTCTTTCAAAGTTTAAATAAAAAAAGTTTGATGACTTAAAAGATTTTAAGACAATGGCAGTTATCAATGTGTGTGGATGTTACTCCCTCCACCCCCCCCAGAATGGACGGCTTTTATGTTCATAATATCTCTTTAGCAAATATAGATAAATTCAGTTATTACAAAAGAATATATGCATGTGCATGTATATATATATATATATATATATATATATATATATAACCAAGTATGTGTGGAATAATATTCCTTGTCCAAAGAAACACTATTTTTAAAAAAGTGCTCAGTACAATGTAGAGCTAATAATATTTATTCAGAAATTATAACATGGATATGTTACAATATCACTACAAAATTTTGTAATTTGTGTATGTATATATGCGTGGGTATATTAATCTGTATATGTGTCTGTTTGCCAGTGTTTGTGAATATACTCGTCTATTTTTCTATGTGCGGGTGTCTGTAGGTTTATTTATGTATGCGTTCTTTCTCTTCCTCGTTTAATATATGAATAACTTTTTAAATCTACTAAATTGTTAAACTAAAATTTTTTTTTAAAATTTCGCAACAAAAATAACGTAGATATAATAGTTAATTAATAATGCTGATCAAAATTTAATCAAATTTTAAAACCAATGCCCACTAAGATTATTTTTAAGTCTGCCCACATATTCTCCAAATTAGAAGTTGCTTTAATCTGATTGGTCCACATTGTACATACAACAATGCCTCCCTGATTAAAGGGGTTTTGCTTGTTTTTAACCCTTTAAAACCATTCAATTTAAAATAAACTACATCACTTGACAAGACACAAGAAGTGTTGAAAAAAAATAGCTACTTTTGTAGTGATATTGTAAGATATCTATGTTATGATTTTTGAATATATATATATATATATATATATATATATATATATATATGTGTGTGTGTGTGTGTGTGTTAGACACCATTAATAGGTGCTATGTTTAATTGGTACAAATAAGTCATATTAATTCTGGAATTCGTTTTTATTTTGGAACAGGTTTTTTACCAAAATCAAACACTAAAGCATTTAGGCTGATATTAAGGTTCCACTGTCTATATTTTTTATTCTATCAGGAAAAATTATAATAAAAAAAATTAAAGGTCTTATAGAATGTAATTATTTTTCTAGAGAAAAGTTTCTTTGAAATATTTTATTACATTTTAGGTTTTTCAATTGGCAACAAAGTGGTTTCATTTATTTAATTTTTCCGCAATATCATGTTTTCTTTATATAAGTTTTCTTAATGTAATTAAGAAAATTATTATTTTTCTGTTGTAAAGAAGTTTTATTATTCTATTGGCCGGACTGAATTATAACCTTATGGATCCACTTCCTCTGAAGGAGCCACTCTCAAACCCGCTAGCTTCCATATTTTTTACTCCTGATATGAAGTAAACTTAATGGAAATAAACTAGAAATGCTGTGTTTTGTTTGTCAATAAGACAAGTCTTTAAGAAATACAACTATCTTACTATTTATTGCAAACCAAATTAGCACATATTTCAATAGAACCGTAGTAAAAATGAAAAAAAGGATTTTTATAACTATCATTATAATAATAAAACAGCAAAATAAATATGAAATTATATTTGTATCATTTCAGTTTATGAAACTATTTTGAAGTTATAAAATCTATAAAATGAAAATCATTGCTTTATAAGATTTTTTAAGATTTAAACATTATGAACTAAAATCAAACATGTTATCTACTTGAAACACAATGACACAAATTAAAATATTTTTTCTTTGCTTTACTTTTCTTCTTTCAAAGTCAAATAAATGAGTTTGTAAAATTGATATTATTTCAGTTTTTGAAACTATTTAAAAGTTATAAAATCTCTAAAATGAAAATCATTGCTTTATAAGATTTTCTAAGATTTAAACATTATGAACTAAAATCAAACATGTTATCTACTTGAAACACAATGACATAAACTAAAACATTCTTTGCTTTGCTTTACTTTTCTTCTTTCAAAGTCAAATAAATGAGTTTGTAAAATTGACATTATTTCAGTTTATTCAACTATTTCGAAGTTATAAGATCAGGAAAATGCATGGCGTGTAGAATTAGAAAAATCTACCCTAGTGGATAAAATAAAGGATTCGATTCAAAATTCCAACTTATATCACCTAAAGAACGTCAGGGCCTACAACAGCTGAAACATCGTGAATATGATAATAAAGATGAGAACAACTGAGTTTGTAAAATTGACATTATTTCAGTTTATGAAACTATTTAGAAGCTAAATCATCTAAAGAATAAAAATCATTGCCTTATAAAAGCTTGAAGACCCGCAAACTGCAGCGGATATTACCCTAAAGAATAATTCAACTTTATTTATAGGTTGTAATTATTTCTTTGCATATCGCAAACTAACTGGACTCGACCGAGACAAAAATATTGGATTTGTAATTTTAACGTACATTTTACTAAATGTGGAACGAACATCACACTGGGTTATTATGGGAAATCCAAAACGAAAAAATCAGGACATCTATCTTGTCTTTCATGGACGTTCGCCTTAAAATATTTTGACTGATGGGGTGACATTTTGACATTGTGGCATTGAAGTGTTTTCAGTTGTAACTAAATGTAAAAGGGGAATACGAATTAAATCATCGTGCTTTAACAACCAGGCAGACATTAAAACTTTTAAAAATCTCAGTTGTTTAAGCATACTTATTATTACTAAAGGAAAGGAATATAACTAAATTGAATGGCATTTTTATGCTTTAAGGATTTTTGTGTCGGCTTTCTGAGATAAGACAATTATTTGGGAAATGGCTAAAGGAAGCGTTTTTGGAAAGTCAGCAAAACATGTTGACTAGTATCGATCCCCACCCACTCTGAGAACAAATGAAAACAAATACTAATTCATATTGAGAGTAAGATGAACGTTTCTGTGAGTGTCCATTTGTTGGCTGGGGTTCAGTTTTCGCTTTCAAACCAATCGTTCTAAAGTTAGGATTGCTCGATGGTGATGAAATGGGATCCATCAATTCCCATTATTTGGTCACAGGAGAAGTTGGCATGAATGGTACGTTCTCCCTTCAGACGTGGTGTTAACTTGACTGAAGTAAGGAAAGTTTCACCTGGGCCAACGTTTCTGAAATAGTAGAAAATTAATAGTATAGTGGTGAACAAAAAACTTGGAGAGTTGAGTTACTATAGGAAAATAACTGAAACTGGTTATGCGTTTGTCATATTATTTTTTCGGTTTATGAAGCTATTTAGAAGTTATAACATCTATAGAATGAAAATCATTCCTTTATAAAATTTTATAAGAAACATTATGAACTAAAATCAAACATGTTATTTACTTGAAATACAATAACACAAATTAAAGTATTCTTTTTTTGCTTTACTTTTCTTCTTTCAAAGTCAAATAAATGAGTTTGTAAAATTGACATTATTTCAGTTTATTAAACTATTTCGAAGTTATGAGATCAGGAAAATGCATGGCGTGTAGAACTAGAAAAATCTACCCTAGTGGATAAAATAAAGGATTCGATTCAAAATTCCAACTTATATCACCTAAAGAACGTCAGGGCATACAACAGCTGAAACATCGTGAATATGATAATAAAGATGAGGACAACTGTCCATATAACCTATATATTGAAATTATTGTAAAACGAAAGAAGAAATCTAAATGGAACTTTTATAATCTGCAATTTTTTTAAATTTTGTAAATTCATTTATAGATTTATTTCTTAAGGATATTTGTGCGAAAGTCAATGCAATGAAGCCATCTGGAATTTGAACCTAGCTCTCTGATATCTCATTCTGACTCATTAAACATTACACTACTCCCACATCAAGGTAAAGAAAAAAACAAAGTTGAAAACCACTGCATTTGATGGTATTTATAATGCTTTTCTCCTTGTATCTGTTTATTTTAGACTTCCAAGAACTGAACCCCGTCTAACTTCAAAATAGTGACATATATAATATAAAGGTAAGTGTTTACATGTCATTGGACGTGGCAAAATTTGAACCCAAAAAGGTGAGGATCAAGTTTTAGTTAATCTTCATTTTTCTAAGTAGATAATCTTTGGTACCTTGACTTTATGAATTTATGCACAGTACTAAAGGTCTCATCATCTTACATTTGAGATGGTTAGATTTCTTATGGATATTTGTGCGAAAGTGAATACAATGATGCCATCTGGAATTTGAACCTAGCTCTCTGATTTCTCATTCTGACTCATTAAACATTTCATCACCCCCACATCAAGGTAAAGAAAAAAAAACCAAGCTGAAAATCACTGCATTTGATGGTATTTATAATGCTTGTATCTGTTTATTTTAGACTTCCAAGAACTGAACCCCGTCTAACTTCAAAATAGTGACATATATAATATAAAGGTAAGTGTTTACATGCCATCGAACGTGGCAAAAATTTGCCCCCGAAATGCTTTTTTCCAGATTTTTGCACGAGGTGAGGATCAAGTTTTAGTTAATCTTCATTTTTCTAAGTAGATAATCTTTGGTACCTTGACTTTATGAATTTATGAACAGTACTAGGATGTGCTTTCTGGTGCAGTGGATATCGGCTCGGAACGAGAAATCGGGGAGCCAAGTTCGAATTCCAGTTGATATTTCTTGCATTCACTTACGTGCAAATACCCTTGTGAAAGATATTAATTCGTCTCTTCCTTCCAGTTATGGGTTAAATAACAAGACAGATTGGGTTCTATAGCCTTGGCTGGCAACCAGTCTACCGCAGAAAGCAATGGCAACCTACTGCGGGATAATCTGCCCAGTCAGTCATGTCTCTTTCGAGACATGATCGCCCAAGCGTGTTTCACGTATGGTACTTAACTGACTGACTAGATGTTTCATCATCTTACATTTGAGATGGTTAGATGTAACTGTAAGTTCTATGCTAACAGTGTCTTCTATCGGACTTCTCGCTTTTGGAACTCACTTTCGGCTTCTTGTTTTCCAATCAACTTTGATCTTCAAAAATGTAAATGCAATGTCAATCGTTATCTTCTGTCTCCTTAATTCTTGTTCTTTTATTGTTTTCTTTCTTTCATAAGGTTTTTCTCATATTCTCAATTTGATTTTCAAAAATGTAAATACAAAGTCAATCGTTATCTTCTGTCTTCATAATTCCTATTCTTTTATTGTTTTCTTCAATAATTTTTCTTTTTCTCATATTCTCTTGTGTAACCTCTTGTGTCTTAGTGGCATTATTGCTTTGCTTAGGGTGAAATGATTAAAACAGACAGAAGTCATTGCTCGCACTGTTTCCGTTAGATCTAAGTCTGTGTGACCCAAACAGTTGATTGAACTTACAATTATGATGCCATCAAATTCGTGGACTGATGCTTGAATCATCTGGAATTAAGACTGAACTGATGAGCTTCTTTCCCTGGTGCCCCCACTACATGAATTAATCTACTAGGTTGGCATCTAGGTCCCACTCTTTTACCGTTGAAATAGTTTAACGTAACCACCACTTCTGCTCTAACAGTTTCTTTTCTAGACGTTCCTACCTGTAGAACTTCCTTCCGTTTGCTTGCTTCCTTGATAGCTACAATCTCCAAAAGTTTAAATGCAATGTCAATTCCCATCTTCTATCTAATTGATTCCCATCGTTCTCTTATCCTTTCTTCAACATCCGCTGTACATTTTTCCCTTTTCTCTCACTGTAATCCCCTGCACACCAGTGAAGATACTGCCTTGCTTAGGTTGAAACGGTTATGAAAAAATATTTAAAGTAAGTTTACCAAGTTCCAGCTTAAAAATTATCCAGTGTGCCAATGTCTTTTTAGCTTCAGCTATGTTTAACGTTTAGGAGTTTAATGTAGCGGACCATAAAATATCCATATTTATTTCGGTACATGTCTTAATTTTCAGAAGCAAAATATTTACACTTACTTTTGCGCAAAGGCTTGTCCTTTGGTTATACCAGGTCCTTCAACTCTGAGTACACACCTTGTCAGGGAGACTTTCAGGGGGTTCTTGAATGACACTTCCACGTTAAAAGCCTCGTTCACTTTACCCTTGTTTGGAGCCTATGATGAACAATAAAACACAAATTATTAGTATTGTCGCATTTTTTAAATGATCACTGCCTAGGTATTTCTTTACTCATGATAAAAATGTTTTTACTTTTCTTTGCAAATTATTCAATATCAAAGTCGATCAATTTTGCAATGATTTCACAGTTACTAGGTTGGTGGCAATGTCTCATCATTTTAATATCTAATATATCTAATTATCTATTTTAAATATCTAGATTTAACTATAAGTTCTATGATAACTGTTTCTTCTATTGTACTTCTTGCTTTTGGAACTCTCTTCTGGGTTCTAGCTTTCTAGTCATGTTTGATCTTCAAAAATTTAAATGCAGCTTCAATCGCTACCTTCTGTCATCTTAATTTCTGTTTTTTATTGTTCTCATTCCTACTTAATAACGTCTTTCTTATATTTATTTCTTTATGATCAGTAAATCGTTCCATCATAGTGGTTTTATTGCCTTGTTTGACCTTTATCAAATGCTCTATGAATTTTGTTTTGTCGTGGCTCGTACCATGTGACACCCGGTTGCCCGGATGTACAAAGACAATGTGCGCTTAGTGCGGGAGTTATCAGTATCACGGACTTCGGAAAGTAACACCTACTACTGCGGGAGACTGTAAATATTGAATATATATCTTGGTTGTACCATTCTGTTAATAAAATAGTTTATCTACATTTCTCTGTGTATCTCTTCATTCCACGATACAAAAAATTCAAAAGAAGATCTCAAACAGAAGCGACAATAAATATTCGTGTTGCTTATAGAAATGAAACCTTAGGTCTCCGTATTATATACTGACGCTGGATCTTGACAAACAATGAGGAACATGTATATCTAAAAATATAATCTTATATTTTTGTTCTTCATCAGTGACGTTTTTGTGGAGAAGAGGGTAGCCGGAGAGAGTCGCGATCACGAAGAGGCTATCGGGAGTCGAAAGCTGGCAGGAATTCTCTGTCTTCAGCCCAACATTCTAGACTTTATAGCCTTAAAACACCCACAAATTTTTGTTTTTTCGGGTTGTCGCTTTGTGGACGGATATTTCTGTCACCCACCCTTGTCCTTTCTTGAACTCACCCATGAGCGAATGTGCTTGCACATTACCTCTGATGTTCAATGTAATATATTACATCTGGATATGTCAACTATGGTTTGCCAATTTACATGTTAGAAATTGTAATAAAAGAAAAGAAAAGTAATTACCAAAACACAGAGCTAAATCACAAACGAATATTTAATTTACTAAAAACCAGAAAATAAAATATATACAAATATACAATTGTAGCATTCAAGCGGAAAACATAGCGTTTACTAGCGAAGTGCTACGAGAGAGAAGGAAAGGTGAGGGTCAATAAATTGTATGAGCTATGACTGTAAATCCTCAAATATGTGTATATATAGATTAATTTTTAGTTTGGTCAATAAAACTATTAAAAAATCCTATTTATTAGTTTAGTTCCTGAAGATCCTCTTTTGGGGTTTTTGTTGGTTGGCAACTTTTCATACACATTTTTTCGGTTGGATATAATAATCGAATCCAAAGCTGGAGTTGATAATGGCGGAAATTCCTTTTTACAACTGATAACTCTCTTCAAAAACCTATTTTTTTTTTATAGGGGGTAGCACCTAATTAGCATATTTCTCGAATCATCGAGATTTTTTTCGAATATATTGGAATGATCTAGAATCTTTCAAACGTTCTATTTCTAATGTCTCTATTTTATAACTACTTCATGAATGAAAACGTTTTTGTATTAACAAGTAGGACTCCAAAAAATTTCTTACTATAAATTTTAAACTTTTTGTTTACTTTATTGATATTTTTTATATAGAAATGCATCCTCGTAACAATTTGGAAAATTTCTCTCGATTTCTCTCGATCTGGATGACTAAGTTCTGTTATTATTGAGTTTCTGTAGATCATCAGTGAGAAAATACAGAAGTAAATTACACGGGAATTAGCCAAACAGTTCAATACACGTCACACTTCGGAAAATATCTGAACGTGGTCAATAAGTCTCTCATCATCTGATTGCTTTTCAGCTTAATGAATGAATTACCCACAGGTCGTTGATGAAAAGTAGACTTGGGTAAAAATCAACATTAATTTTGCCTCATCCACTTTATTATCCAGGCTGTGTCCCGTCTGACTAGGGTCTTTTCATATCATTGCAACATTTTTAAAAAGAAAAAAGGTAATGAAATTCGTAAGAAATATCCATTCTGTTTATAGAAATGGAGCATCAAGTTCTCAGAAAGGCCAACGATGTTTCAATTAATTTAAACCGAGAAATCCTTGACTCGTTTCTTGTTTCCCTGTCAACTAAGATCTTCAGAAATTTAAAATTTCATTTTAATTTCTGATATTTTATCGTCTTCTCTCCTCGAGGAAGTTTTTCACTTTCAGTAACCACTTGTGTCTTAGTAGCTTTATCACTTTGTTTGGGGTGAAATTATATAAAAAGGAATGAGCTTGAGAACAAAGAAAGGAAAAGAAAGTAAAGAAATAGAGAAAACGAAAAGAAAAAGAAAAGAAAAAGAAAAGAAAAAGAAATGAAAAAGTATAAAAAAGAAAGAAAGATAATGTGGAAAGAGAGAAATAGTAAAAAAAAGGAAAAGAAAGGAAAAGAAAAAAGAAAAGAAAAGGTAAAAAAGAAAAACACTGGAAAGAGAAAAAGGTAAAGAAAAACAGAAGGTAAAAAGAAGAGAAAGAAAAAGGAAGAAAAAAGGCAAAAGAAAAAGAATGTAAAATAAAAATAAAAATATAAGAAAGGAAAAAGAAAAGAAAAAGGAAAGGAAAAGAAAAAAGAAAAGGAAAGGAAAGAGGAAGAGAAAGGAAAGCAAAAAGGATAAAAAGGAAAAAAAGGGAAAAAGAAAGTATAAGAAAAAGAAATGAAAAGAGAAGGTGAAAAGGGGAAAACACAAGAAAAAGAAAGGAAGAAATAAAAAAGCAAAAAGGAAAAGAAAAAGAAAGAAAAGAAAAAGGAAAAGAAAGAAAAGAGAAGAAAAAGAAAGCAAAAAAGGGAAAATGACATAAAAAGAGGAAAGAAAAGAAAAAGAGAAAAAGAAAATAAAATAAGAGAAAAAAGTAAAAAGAAAAAAAAAGAGAAACTAAAATGAAACAAGGAAATAAATATTTAAACATACGTTGATCAGAAGGTCAGGTTTTTCAAGTTCATAGGAATTGCTGTAGTAAAGAGGTTGATGTGTTTTATCAGCCAGCAACAGGCAGGTAAGATTTATGCCGCAGTGATCCATCAGCTTGTTTGCATATTCATCGTATGTCACAACTGTTTCCAAAAGTTCACCTGAAAAAGAAAATTTTAAGTAAGATTTTTAAAATTACTTATAAATTTTGCTATTTTGGGCGGCGGCAACGGCAAACGGCGGACGATGTGCAGCAGCAGCAGCAGCAGCAGTAGCAGTAGCAGCAGCAGTAGCAGCAGCAGTAGCAAACCACGGAAGCTGGTGACGGTGCGTTATGTTAGACCCATATATATATATATATATATATATATATATTTTTTTTTTAATCATTTCACCCCGAGCAAGGCGGAAACGCCACTGATGTGCAAGGGGTTACATAAATGTAAAAAGATTAATTAGAAAAGAGTGAGGAGTACAAACTAGTTAGAAAGGAACAATAGAAAGCTGAGAAAGCAGGTGCGATGACAGATACATAGGTGGAGAGAAAGGGAAGGTTATACAGGGGAGGGGAGAGAGCTAGAGTCCAGTGGTTAGTAGATGAGTATTGACTTTGCATTTAAATTTCTGAAGGTTGTAGCCGTCAGGAAAGCAAGAATACGGGAGCGAGTTCCACAGGCGGGAAGTGCGAGAGAGGAAGCTGCAGGAGTAGAATTGTCGTCTGCGTTTGGCTAACCTGACTGAACACACACACACACACACACACACACATATATATATATATATATATATATTAACTATAGCAACAACAATACCAATAGTAAGAGACCTAACTCTTCCAAAACTAGTATTAATCAAGCTATAATTTAAATCGTCTTGTATAACCCACCGAGAACGAACTCAGAGGGAAAATAAGGGGAAGCAAAAAAAGAAACAAACGAAGTACATGAACAAAAAATCAAGCACCCGTAAGAAAGAAAAAACCCAAGACGAAAAACCTAACATTAAGCGCTCAATACGAAAGTAGAGCAAACAGAGACAGAAAATCTAAGCAAGAGCCAACAACCGACCATGGTTTCGCCTAACGGCTCGTCAGGGAAATTGGCGAAATCGTGGTCGGTTGTTGGCTATTGCTTAGATTTTCTGTCTATATATATATATATATATATATATATATATATATATATATATATATATATATATAAGGTGCGAGAAGCGGGGAACGTTCTGTCTAAAGTGTAGATTTATTGTTGTTATTATTATTAATATTACTTCCTTTTTGTATGATATATTAAGTGTCTGTAATGGTATTTGTATCGCAACACGTGTTTCAAGTCTAAATTTGACTCTTCAGGGGAATAAACTTGTGATTTCACATATCAAGATCCGGATCTTGTAACTTCACCCATCGAAAACGGGTCTCGATATGTGAAGTCACAAGTTTCTTTGTCTGAAGAGAGTCAACTTTAGACTCGAAACACGTGTAGCGATACAAATACCAGTTTTTTTTTAAAAAAGCTGTGCATTGTTTGTAAGGGCTTGAACTCTTTTGCAACCATATAGACCAAAGTTTATTGCAAGATTTTATGATCAATTTTTATGCAAAAATAATGATCGCACAATACACAAATAATTTTTTAAGAGATTAAAAATAATGCGTTTTTGGTTACTCGTTGTGCTATACATGGCTAATTTTTTACAAAGGTGTTAAAATTAATGCAATGAAATGTCATTGAACTTGTAATCATCTTATGTTGAAATATTGCTTGAAAAGATGTTAGGATCTCATGAGTGAATTATAAGAAATATTTAGATGAGAATAAAATGCATTTACTTGATGAAGGCTGAATTTCAAGTTTAACCGGTTTCTTGACGATTGTGTGTGCCATAACTCCGGTGTAAAACACAGTCGTAACTGACAAGTTGCCTTTTATGCTACGAATTTCACTTGAAGTATTTTCAATCTTAACCTTTGCATGGAAATCGGAACCAATTTGGATAGGATCAGTTACCACTTCCATTTTCAGGTCCTGTAAATAAAATAATAAAAAAAGTACAAATATAGACATCATTTATACCGAATGATTTTAACAAGATAGACAAGTGAATGCAATAATACGAACAAGTTGTTTGCATTGAGTTTGAGTTTGAGTTTTGTTTAATGGCATATCAACCTCTGTGGGTTATTTAATGCCAAAAAGATAGGGTTTAAGGAGTTTTCTTTGTTTTTTTTAATGTTCGTTATAGTGAGAAGGTTGATTTAGTCAGATTTTTATGAAAACTTTTTGTTTTTATTCTTTTTTATTTTAGAAAACTGAAGATGTCTTCTAGTTTTGTATTCAAAAATGTTTTGCTGAAAATAATTTGCTTCCTTCAAAAATGTATATTTTTCTATAAAAATTTATTTTTATGTATATATTTCTATAAAAGTGTATTGTTATACTTTCATAGTGTTTTGGCCCCAGTTTGGGGTTAACTATTTGCGTATATAGCTGGAACCCTAACAGGGTTGACCTGGGAACAACAGCAATTAAGAGGTGGTTCCATGCTCCACATAACATTTCAATCAGAGGCCTTGCTGCCGGATGCAGTTTACTGTCATGTCCAGGACCGGTTTGCATTGAATATTGAACTGGGTGCTACAGAAAGATTATAACGAAAGCAGAAAACCAGTCGTGAAATGAGAAGACGACCTGCATTCAAATAGCACACGGAAAAAGGGTGTTAAAAGAAAACCACTTTAAAGTGTAAACACAAACATCATCATCATCATCATCATCATCATCATCATCATCATCAATTGGCCTGTAATGGTATTACCAACCATCCATACCATCCGAAACAACTTAGAGTACTGAGAATATAAGCATATCAAAGAAACCATTTCCCCAACCCCTATTATTCTATATTATGTGATCCTTCAGATGGCAGGTAATCATGGCTCTTCAAAACTTCCTATTCCTTGTATCCCTTTTGCAGTTATCTCCCTGTTCCAAGCCTACCACCTTCTGTCCAACTATCCATTCACACAAATTTATCAGGGAGGCGGTTCACTGCATTTTGCTATCACCTTTGCTCTTAATATACCCCGTGAGTGTTAAGTTTTCTCATCATGTGTCCAAGAAATTTCAGCTGACTCATCCTGTTTTTAAGAATAAGTGTTCTACTTTTTACTATTTTTCTTTAAAATTTTCTCGTTGCTTACTCGCTTCCTTCATGGAATTCTCAGTATCCTTCTGTAGAATTGCATTCTCAGATTTCTCTTCAACAGCGTTCACTGCTATAAAAGTGGATTGATATCACATAGTAATCCAGAACACTTTTCTTTGTTGATAATGTATTTTTCTGTTTTTCACTTTTGTTTAGATTTCGGAATGCATCTTTTGCGAGTCTAACATGTCTTCGGATTTCGGTGTCACGTTTTCCCATCCTCTATTAAAACACTTCCCAGATATTCAAGCTTACATCTAAGATGAGAATCTTTCAAAAATATGTTTAATGTCAGAAGGTGGTGAATCAGTCGAATGATTTTCTTGGCACCTAACGTTAAACTATATTACCAGCAGCTAGACCGCGTGTACGACAAACTAAAGGTGTATCTTGCTTTGGTCATTTAAAGTCAGGCTTTGTTTCAGTAAGACAATGAGAGGCCACAAACTGCAAGATTGACTAAGGAGAAATTCAAATAAATTGATGGTGAAGATATACTTCCACATTCACCATTCAGTCCCGATGCTACTATGAGTGATTATAGTTTATTCTTACGAATAGCACACTTTCTCTGTGACCAGCAATTCGACAATTTTGATGAAGTGTAGGAAGCTTGTTTTACAGTTTTTTTTTATTATTCAAAGCCAGCGAAAAGGTATCTGAGACAAATTCGGATACTGGCTGATCACTGGCAGAAAAAAATGACGGACCTTATTTTTTTTAAAATTTTTTTTTATAAGCGTTTCACCCCGAGCAAGGCATGTCACTGCCACTACTGCGCAGGGGGCTACATAGAGTGGAGAAAGGATGATTAAATATAGGAAATGTCAGAGGGTGGGTGATAGGCGGGTAAGGATACCGAGAATGAGGGTTGGATAGATGAGAGTGTTCTGAGAATAATTGGGAGTTAGTGTGATAGGAGGTGTCTATTGACCCTACACTTAAACACCTGGAGATTGTAGCTGTCGGGAAAGCAGACTTGTGGAAGGGAGTTCCACAGGCGGGAAGCACGAGAAAAGAAGCTGTTGGAGTAGAATTTACGGTTACATCTTATTTGTTTAACTGTAAAAGGGTGGGACCTAGTTGCTAATCTAGTATCTCGTGTAAATTCGTGCTTAGGCGGCACCAGTGATCTAAGCTCATCGGAGCAGTAGCCATGAAAGTACTTGTAGAAGAGGCACAGGGAAGCCACATCACGCCGGTGAGAGAGCGGCTGCAGCCGGTCTGCCAAGTCAGTATCAACTACGTTACAGATCCTCCTTTGTATTTTGTCAAGAAGCCCAAGGAGAGCAGCAGGGGCACCCGACCAGATATGGCAGCAATATTCAATACACGGGCGGATGGTAGATTTGTAAATGTGCAGAATAGATTCAGGTGGGAAAAAACTTCCGGGCCCTGCACAGGGAGCCAACTTTCATAGCAGCAGATTTCGAAGAATAAATATTAATGTTGCTCCTTAAAATTTTGTTGTTTTTTATCCACTTCCTAAGTGAGTCACGACTTTCTGGTAAACCTAATATTATTTAGATTATTTTTAATTGTCAAATTATTTCATTCTAATCAGAATTATCGTTACAAAATATCAACATCTTTTTAAAAGTTTGGACTCAAAAATAAAATAAACAGCAGACAATTGCATACGTACTTCGACTCCAGTGTGGAAGGCATCACCTCTGGTACCTGATCGAACTGCTCTTATCACAGCTGCGCGTTCAGCAGCGGTTCCTGCAAAAATAAAAGAAAAGTCTTGATAGCTTCAAGAAGCTGGGTAGAAAGATGAGAAGAAATGGTTACATATCTTTCTCACGTCTATTAGCACAAAGTAAACATAACTAACCAGGCTGGAATTTGAACTCAAACCTTTGACTCCATTTTCCACAGTGATAACCATTATGCTACTTACACTTGTTCGTTTGTTGCATGTGTTGATCACATGACAAATTGGATGAGAATTTGGTCGTAAGCAGATGGTCTATAATCTTACAAACAAAACGTGACTGCAACAGTTAACCAATACTTATCTTCGCTCGGCCACCGAACTAATGGTAGCATACTTTTCTTCTTCTTTTATGTTCCATGTTATTTCAAAACGAGGCAATCATGGTTCTCCACTATTTCCTGTTCTTTATAGCACTTAATAAGTTTTGTCATTTTTTTTATCTCTCACAATCCCAACTCCAATCCCTATTAACACAAAATTGTTAGGTAGGTCATGTTCTGCTTCCCTATGTCCCTTTCAATATACCCTCTGTGTATCAAATTCATCAAGCCCTCTTTCCTCATTATGTTCCCAAAAGATTTCATCTGTCTCTTTTTGATTCTGTGTATGTTATTTTGTTTCCATTTTCTCAAAACTTACACCATTGGTTACGTGTTCCCCTTATTATATTCTTGTCATTCTTCTGTAAAACCACATCTCTTCTTCACCTGCGAGGAGATTGTCCAGTATTCACTGCCATATCTAAAACTTTCTATTGAAAAACAGTCAGCACTCTTTTCCTTGTTTCTAATGAATTTTTCCTGTTTCTTAATATTTTGCTTAGTTTTTGGAAGCACCTTTCGATTTTTCAATGCATCTTTGAATTTCATTTCGGTCAATTTCTGTTATTTAAACATTTGCTATTATAGCAGCTACAAAAAGGTCAAAAGTTTATATTAAAAAAAAACAACAACCCCCCCCCCCCCAAAAAAAAAACAATAAAAACAAAACAAAACAAAACAAAAACAATTACATTTCCACATTTTCAGTAACAAAGATTAACAGTTTTGCTGGTGTTGACTTACTTATACGTCATGGAGGCACAGTGAAGTAATGGATTGCGGCTTGTATTGAGGAATCATTAAGTTCACTTCCGTACTAATATTCTTGGAAATTCACACCCCCCTCAGCTATCGGTAAATATAAGGAGAAATAGAGTACTCTGTTCAACCTGTACAGCGAGAATATTTTGAGAACCCTAGAAGCTATGCCTGGATTCGTAATCGGAGGCCACAATTTAAACAACCTAAGATACGCAGATGATACAGTGCTAATAGCAGACACAGAAAGGAAACTACAAGACCTCTTACAGAAGGTAGCAGAAGAAAGTAACAAAAAAGGACTAGAAATAACTGAATGCATAGTCATCAGTAAAAAGGGCAGCCCAATATGCCAAATACAGGTCGGAGATACTAGAATCAACCAGGTACAAAAATTTAAATACCTGGGAAGCATTATAACAGAAGACGAAAAGTGCGACACAGAGATCCGAAGGCGAATTAGCATGGCAAAGGAAGCATTCCAGAAGTTGAGTAAGGTATTAAGAAACAGGATAATTTTGCTAGAAACTAGGAAGAGAGTATTAGATTGCTACGTGATATCCGTCCTTCAATATGGCAATGAATGCTGGACAATACCATCAAAGATGAAGGAAAAACTTGAAGCAACTGAAATGTGGTTCTACAGAAGGATGCTGCAAATCTCATGGATCGAGCATGTGATCAATGATGAGGTCTTGGAAATGATGGAAACAAAAAGGAAATTAATCAGGAAGAGACAGCTGAAGTTTCTGGAACACGCAACGAGGAAGGAGGGCCTGGAAAACCTGATACTAACAGGCCAGATAGAGGGAAAAAGAGACGGATAACATATTTGATGGACCTACTCTCTGGATGACAGAATGAGGATTGCATGGTGTAACAGGGGAAGGCGTGCCCAGAGCCAACAGGTACAGGGAAACGTGGAAAGCCATGACTGCCTACGCCCTGAAAGGACAGGGTACATAGAAGAAAATTTGGGTGGCAAACAGTCTAGGGGAAAGAAAAATCCAAGCCTGGAGAGAGTTGGACTCCATCAGGCTGTCTTGTTCAGAAAACACCTCTGCTACTGCTGTGGCAGTACAAGTGGTCCCCCGATCTCCCAAGATTTTTACATGTTAAAGAAAAACAACAACAACAACAAAAAAAGGAAACAAAAACAACAACAACAGCAACAAAACGTCTTTACGACACTTACATTGCTTGCAGTCGATATACATACATACGTTTTCAAAACACTAGTAAACATCAGTTTCAATCATTTGTATTATAAACTAGAGTTTAATATTATTTCCAAACCAGTGTAGAATACAATACAATCTATTTTGTAACATATTTTATTGTGCGTTGTAGAAGTCGTACATTTTTCTCCAGTTGTTTGCAATTGTTTTCTAGGGACCACATTTTTGGAATGAACATTTGTTCACTGCTCATCAAATTTTATGTGATAAAAAAGTAGATTTAAAAAATATGAGCGAGTAGAGTAAAGAAAGATAACTCCAAATTCAAAGTCAGAACATTATCATTGAAAACTCTCTCCTTCAATTTGCAAACTCTAGTTACTATATCCTTAATACTTCATACAATGCAGAAAAACAAAAAACAAATAAAAAAATGATAAAATTGATCAATAATTATTCGTAACCATTTATACTGGGACTTATCCATGCAATTATAAGTAATCCACAATAATATTTTAAATTTTAATCTATTAATTTTTGGTATATGGAATTTTTGAAACCGTTCTAAATCTTTGATTGTCTTTCAGTCATTCTGCCTTACATGCTATCTTCTTGTGGTATGACGTGTGGTTTTGGAAGCGCCGGTTTAATCTCTACTGCAGAAAATCAGATCAGAACAAAAAAGAGAAATATAATGATTTTCTTTATTTCTAGTTAATGGCAATTTCATATTTTTACAAAATGAGGCCAGTATAGACAGGAAACAGCGATATAACAACGCAGTACTTGTTAAAGACTTGGGCTTACCTTCAGCAAATTTATATTCATGAGTGATGTCGTTTCTTTCTGGTTTCAGCACAGTTTTGGTGCTAATATTTTGACCAACTCTATAAAATAAAATGAGCATCGTTAATCTATATAAGCAGAAGAAGCTGTTTAATGAATCGACGATAATCGGCGGGGTTGGAATTCAAGACCATAATAATTACAAAGGAAACTGTAAGCAAAAACGCGAGCAGAATTAAAGTTCTGAATTTGGATGTGTGGGTGGTGTAAAAGAGAAATTAGCAACCGATTTCAAATCCCAGCTGTGTTTGTTGCATTCACTTTCTCAGAAATACACTTAGAAAATTTAATTTAATTTAATTCAGTTCTTTCCCCACCAGGTACGAGGAGTAGAACTGATTGCATTTCTTGCTTGAGATGGCAATCAATCTAAGAAAAGGGAAACTGTATTCAAACCTAACCTGAACAAAGACAGACACCATCAGGTTATTTTTACTCTCAGTAACGCACTGCATTTTAGTGACATTATTACCTTGTTTGGGGTGAGATGCTTAAAAAAACTGCATTGGATTATCTAAACTTATTTGTAAATGGAACTTTGTCTTTGTGTTTGTGTGTGTGTCAGTTACCTATTGACTCCGAAACGGCTGAACCGATTTTCTTGAAAATTTACACAGTTGTACTATAAGTGTCTGCGAGTGTTCTTAGCTAGATTTTGGGTCGAGGTACCCCCGACAAATATCGAAAATCGATAATCGAATAAATCGGGTTATAGAAGGAGTGGTCCGATTTTAATCAACATTTGATACACTCATAGACAAATATATAAGAAACGATATTCAGAAGTTTCAAGGTTGCAGTTCTTACAATAGTGCAGAAAATCGATAATATACATATATATATATATAAAAGGCAAGATGTTTGCGTGTGTGTCTGTATGTGCTTTATACAAACCCACAATTTTTATTCGATTCTCACCAAACTTCACACAAATATTCTTTAGGCTGAGTCTGAGCTCCAGGACCATGGATTAGTTGTAAAGCTTTCATTACACCCTAGCAACGCCCGGCTATACTGCTAGTCAGTTTATATTCAGGAAAGGAATTTCAAGGATGACTTACAATTATAAGTAAATTGAAATACTAACGAATTATACAAGTTAACGACTCATCACACTCCATGGTGCATAGGGCATCAACTTTTGCTGTTGCAACAAACTGTTTTTTACGAGGCAGAGTTGTGAGCCCTGCACCCAACCCCCAAACCTGGAGGACCAATCTTGGTCCTTACGTTTGTAGCACCTGCTATTTCCAAATGGTCACCCATTTAAGTACTGACCAGGCTCGACATTGCTTAACTTCGGTGATCGGATGGGAACCGGTGCATTCAACACGATATAGCTGTAGACAAGTTGACAACTAGTTAAGGCATAGAAATGGTGTGCGAGTCTGTATCACAGACAAAACATCATAAGTTTATCGTTATACTATTGCTATTTCTATGGTAAATATTGAAACAAGCTACATTCCTTCGTTCCACCAGTTCAGACCCTCACAAAAATGAATCGACATGTTGTGTACACAAGGGCAAACCATCCACATTCCCTTCGTATTCTATTGATAAGAAGAAATGTCTACTAACATATCTTCTTGCCAGAGAACTTTTACCGTGTCATACATAAGTTGCATAGGTTCCAAACCTTTTTGCTGCGATTATCCCAAAATACAATTTCACTATTATCCCCAATGAACAAATACCTGTAATATAGGAAAAGAAGTAATTATATTTTCATACATTAAAAGCAAAGTTGATGGAAATCATTCAATACAACAGTACCAATCTATAATAATCAGGGGTATATTAGCCGTAACCTAGCTGTAATTCTTAATGTGAGTGTTGAGCTTGTATCACCTGTGCCAGTGCCGGTTTATTTATTTTTGTCTTTGTGAAAGGGCTATTCTGGCGTCGTTTGCCACGTTGAGTCTGCTACGTTTCTTGGCCTTCATTCCAAGGACACAGTGTGAAATTATAAACTGATTGCCTCTTCCCAAACCAAACATCCATTACCCCCAAAATATGGGCTCATTACCCAACTGGGGTAATTTACCCCGGGGTTGAGAGCCATGGCCCTAGAGGATCCATCTGCGATTGCTGCAACATTTTCAAGTTGTGGTTTAGCTATTATATATTGTTCATATCCTCATAATTTGCACTTACTTCATCTTTTTATGGCTATACAGCAACCTTATTCAGTAATCACCTATCTTGAATGGCTCTTGGAACTTGTATCTACCAATCAGACGAATGCAATAATATTTCATATCAATACTCCTCCTCCGTCTTTTGAAGAGGATTATGGTTTTATCATTTGATTTCTGTTTAGGATTGTGTTTCCGGTTTCTTCACCTAAAGTCTGAATTTCTTTTAACCCCCTCCCCCACCGACTCCTTATGTCTTAGTGGCATTATCACCTTGCTTGAAGTGAAGTCCTTAAATAAAATAAAGATACAATCACAAGATTAAACAACAACAACAACAACAACAACTTACGAGTCGCTGGATAGTTGGAATTTATTGTAGCTTCCGTCTTCTTGTCTGATCCAGGCGAAAGAGTCAGCGTTCACTTCGGCCATAATGAATGAAGCATCATAATTAACTCCAGTGTCGCCATTTTTGATTGCCCGTACAGGACATGGACCACAACAGTAAATACCTTAATGAAAATATCAAATATTAATTATTAATTATAATTAACAAGAACAGTTTTTAAAAAACTACAATATTAGTTTTTGACGTGACCTTTCAACTTAGTGTCTATCCTGATGACCCAACCCTTTATTCCTGTTTTAATAGTAAGTCTGATAAGTTTGATAAGGTCAAATTGGCAGCTGATATCCAAAACGATCTTCAGTCCGTTGTTAACTGGAGCAAAGGATAGCTTGCTAATTTTAATGCTTCCAAAACTAATCTGTTCTCTGTTAATCATCTGAGGGAACTTTCTCTGCCATCCATTAGATTGGCTGATGCTGACCTCTAGAAGAGTGACTCACTGCATCTTCTTAGGCTAACGTCTTCGGCTGACATGAAGTGGAAAGACTATATTGAATCCATTGCTAGGTCAGCTGCTAAGAAGTTTAATTCCCAGTGTTTTTCTCTCCAGAGTCTATCTTACATATCTATAAGTCTACTATTCTTTCATGTTTAGAATATTGCTGCCACATATAGTCCGGTGATCCTGCTATCTATCTAAAGAAGAATCAGCAATATTATTGGTCCCGATTTATTGACTCGACTTCAGTCTCTTTCCTACCGCAGTAAGGTTGCTTCCTGTGTCTTTTCTATAAATACTTTCATGGTAATTATTCAGATGAGCTCTTTATTTTGGTGCCTAGATTCGTTAAATGTAATATAATAAAAGCATAAAACTAATTCCTAACAGTAAAAAAAAATATTACACTTCCTGACGTGGTGCTAATAAGATAGTACCGAAACACTACGGCTCTTGTGTTGTAGTAAACTATGATTTTATTATAAACTTGTAATAAAAATATTACACTCATTCTCTCCCTCTCTCTCTTTCTAGATATATACACTGTCGGCCATAATTATTAGGCCACTCCAGGTGAGGGCAACAGCGCCCATGTAAGTAGGATAAATAACGACAAAGCCTCATCTCAGAAAATCAAACAGCTATCATAATAGAATTATACTTACCTGGCACATTTTTGTGTTGGGTAGGGACCCAAATTATCTCTCAGTTGCGTCTCTGTCCTCGAAGACGGAGTGCGGCTCAGTTGTAGCTCCGTCCGCGAGGACAGGGTCGCAGCTAAGAAAAATTACACTGAAAGATGCCCGGTCCCGGGGAACAGTGTCCCCCGGCCGCGCCGCCCCATTGCACCAGAGGGGTGGACTGAGTGCTCGTCACCGGGGCCAGCTCAACCGACGGTTGAGGGGATTAGGGAATTTTTATCCCTCTGCCTGTCCGTACACGATCGGGTTCCCACCTTAAAAAAAAAACCTTGTGTCACATCTCGCTCCAGTGGGAGAGTAGTGTAAATATTATAATAGATTTATCATATATTCGAGCGTTTCGGAAAGAAACATTTGAGTCGATAAATAACTGGCGATGTGTTTTCATCAATTTATAGTTAAGTTGGCTAAATGTAACTGTAAATTTTATGTTAACAGTTTCTTTTCTTGCACTTCTCGCTTCAAGCTTCATGCTTTTAAGCCAACTTTAATCCTCAAATATTTAAATGCAGTGTCAATCGCTATCTAATGTAATCCGGATTACTGTTTCATTTTACCGCTCATTATTAATGTTTCTATTCCTAATTCTTCCACAACCAGTAATTTCTTGTGTCTCTGTAGCTTTATTGCCCTGCTTGGAGTCAACTCAATTAAAATATATATATATATATATATATATATATATATATATATATATATATATACTGTAGTACAAGATCTTAATTGAAATCTTATAGCTCCCTATAAATAGGAAAAAAGACGGGGCTTAACAGCAAGAAAATCAGCCACGATGAATGTGGGCATCATAACGGCGTCCTCACGAATCTTCGAATTCGGCACGAACCTGCACAGTTAAAATGACAAATTCTTTGGACTAAATCTATCAACGCTCTATCTCTACCTCAATATTGAGCACATTTCGATACAAATCCTCTCCCTTCCAAAATGCTTTTTATCAGTAAAACTACTGAAAAAATATACGGAAAGGTATTAATCTATCTCTTCCATAGAGTTATGGTTTAAATAACAAAAATAGATTGGGTTCTATAGCCTTAGTCGGCAAGCAGTATACCGCAGAAAGCAATGGCAACCTTTAAGGGATAATTTTCTACCAGTCAGTTATGTCACTTTCGAGACATGATCGCCCAAAGCTTGCATCATGCATGACACTTAATCGACTGACTGAGGAAAAACCCAACAATCTTCGCTCCAAATATTATCATAACTCAACACTATATATATATACATCGTTCATTCAGTAATGAATTTGAACATTCTAAGCTGCTGACGCATGTTAACATTGTATATAACATGCTAAAAGTCTACCTTCCTCTACTGAGCAGCTATTGCTCAGAGGTAGAATGATGTCAATTTGGTCGGGTTTCAATCCTGGCTAGAATTAATCAGATATCTAAACGTACTGATGGGCTGCGAAACAGATCTGTCTGCGGATGTGTGTGTATATATATATATATATATATATATATGGGTTTTTATTTATCCAGCAGATTGTTTAGAATTTTAAACTTTATTTCTAGTGGATACGTGTTTTTGAGTAGACGCCACATTTATCTATTTAGTTTATTCATTTATTTGTTTAACCTCTAGCTGGGGGGAGAAAAGATAAAGAAACACCTTTCTTAATGATATTTGTGATAAGGTGAGTGCAACAGGTTTGATTAGAATTTGAACTCGCTGATTCCACTATCCTCCGTCTCACTATGCGCAAATCTTCAGGAAAATTAGAAATCAGGTCTGATTACTTACCATTACTAGTTTCTTGAGGAGTAGCATCGATTGCTTGCCATCCGCCATAATCTTTTCCAGTTAGGTCTGGGCGAGACATATGAACCTCGTTCCACACATGAAAGTTCCTGAAATGAAATGAAATGAAATTGAAAAAATCAATGAAGGAAATTGAAAAAAATCAATCACTATAATACTAAAGCTAAGTAGATTTAAAACATAAGAAAGCAAGATCGTGAGCAAGATTATGATCGCAAACATTCTACAGCCCAGATTAATAAGATTAAGGTCATGAACAAGATTATGATCGCAAACATTCTACAGCCCAGATTAATAAGATTAAGGTCATGTACAAGATTATGATCTCAAACATTCTACAGCCCAGATTAATAAGATTAAGGTCATGGACAAGATTATGATCTCAAACATTCTACAGCCCAGATTAATAAGATTAAGGTCATGAACAAGATTATGATCTCAAACATTCTACAGCCCAGATTAATAAGATTAAGGTCATGAACAAGATTATGATCTCAAACATTCTACAGCCCAGATTAATAAGATTAAGGTCATGAACAAGATTATGATCTCAAACATTCTACAGCCCAGATTAATAAGATTAAGGTCATGAACAAGATTATGATCTCAAATATTCTACATCCCAGATTAATAAGATTAAGGTCATGAACAAGATTATGATCTCAAATATTCTACATCCCAGATTAATAAGATTAAGGTCATGAACAAGATTATGATCTCAAACATTCTACAGCCCAGATGAATGAGATTAAGGTCGTGTACAAGATTTTGATCTCAAACATTCCATATCCTAGATTAATGAGATTAAGATCGTGAACTAGATTATGATTTCAAACATTTTACAGCCCAGATGAATAAGACTGAGATCGTGAACAAGTTTATCATCTCAAATTTTCTACAGTTTAGATTATTTGATCCAGATTAATAACCTTTTACAGTCCAGATTAATAATACTGTGAACAACATTAAGATCTCAAATTACCTACAATCCTGATTTATAAGATTAAGACTATTAACAAGATAAAAATGTTAAACCTTCTACGGTGAAGATCAATAAAATTAAAATCGTTAAAAACATTGTGATCACAAACTTCCTACAGATCACAAATCTTCTACAGTCAGGATTAATAAGATCTCAAATCTCTTACATTTCAGATTTTGCTGCTTTCAATTTTTTAACCAAATTTAAATTTTTTTTTGAAAAGATTGTGAACAAGATTAGGGAGACTGTTCAATGTTCTTTGAGATCAGTGTGTGCGGTCAAAAGATGTCTATTTTGTAGAAGATCAAAGTGTCATTGCCTTAAACAGGCCATTATGGCAGAACAGGGTACAGGAGAATCGGCAATGAGAGACCCCCTGCCAAAGGTCATAAATGATAGAGAGACGTCAAGAAGAGTAATACTATACGGATAGATAGATACTTTCGGGACCGTCATTTGGGTGTTCTGTCGTAAGGTAAATGTTAAGAAAATTTGTCTGATCACTATTAACACAGAGTAGTGAGATCGATCTTTGCTGGGGAGGGGGGCATTGGTTTTCGCCCTGTGCTAAAAACTAAGCTTTATAATTAATAGCACATTGGCAGTTTGTTAAAAAGTGTACAAAGAAGTTCATTTTTAAAAAAAAATTTATAATCGTGTCGCCCCAAGCAAGGCATTTTGTTGCCACTGTTGTGCAGGGAGTTACATAGGAGGAAAGTTATGAGAAAAAGTGACAGTTTATAGGGGGTATCAGGAAGTGGGTAAGAGAAGGATGAGAATACTGATGAGAATGGAGTGGACGAAGAAAGGAGCATGAGAGAGAGGATGCAAGTTAGTGAGATAGGAGATGAATATTGACTTTACATTTGAATTCTTGAACATTTTAGCTGTCAGGAAAGTAAGTAAACGGAAGGGAATTCCACAGGCAGGAAGTTCGAGAAAAGAAGCTGATGGAGTAGAATTTGCTTTTACAATTTATTGGTTTCACAGTAATAAAGTTATAAATGTTATGGCCTTTACAGGGTTGGGTCATAAGTAATAGTAATTTTGGGGAACCAATTGCAAAGACAAATGTATCATCCTACCTACTAATCCTATATGGTAGCTAGTATATGATAGATAATAACTTTGAGGTAAATTAACATATGAAATCGTTCAATGCAAAAAGTAATGTCTTGACAAGTATAAATCTCCACAATTATATACCAAAAGCTGAGCTTCATAAAAGAAAATAATTTAAATATCTGGGAAGTGTTTTAACAAAGGATGAAAAGTATGACAGGGAGATCCGAAGACATATTGGGATGGCCAAAGGTGCATTCCAAAAGATAAGCAGGGCATTAAAAGACAGAAAATTTCTTTAGAAACAAGGAAAACAGTACTAGACTTTATATATCTCCTCCTATAGCAGTGAAAGCTTGGCAATATTCTCAAAGATGAAGAAACTTGGAGCAATTGAAATGTGGTTTTACAGAAACATGTTGAGGATACCATGAGCCAAACTTGTGAGCGACAACAAAGTTTTAGAGAAAATACGAACAAAAATTTTTTTACTTAACACCAAAAAAAAGACATGTGAAATTTATTGGAAACATAATGGGAAAAGGGAGCTTGGAAAATTTGATACCCACAGAACAGATTGAAGGCAAGAAAGACAGAGGAAAAAGACTCATAACCTACTTAGTCAGTTTGAGTAAATGGATAGTACAACAGGGTTTGAGAGAGATAACAAAAAGACACAATCTATTAAAAGATACAAAGTTCAGGAAATTGTAGAGAGCCATGATTACCTACAATAATGTGCAAAAGTATTAGAACAAGAACTATTTTATCTTTTATGAGGCATCAAAATAATTGCGACAATTTACCAATCGCACCTAGTATATATACAGTACTGTGCAAAAGTATTAGGACAAGAACTATTTTATCTTTTATGAGGCATATTAACAGATAATAAACAATTTAATTCAAGTAATTTTATTTGATTTACTCAACAAATGCTTTAACAAGAAAAAGATATTTGTCAGAAAATAAATTTAATATTTAGTATAATAGCCTTTTGCTTTGATCATAGCCTTCATTCTGTCAGGCATTGACATCACAAGCTTCTTCAATGCATCTAATGGTGTCTTCTGCTAAGCAGCTTGTATTTGTTCCCAAAGTGTGTCTTGTTTAGTAAAAGATTTATTAATTTCTTTAATCCAAAATATCCATAGATGTTCAATAGGATTGAGATCAGGGCTTTGTGGGGACCAATTCAAATTCCGAAACCTTCCTTCATCTTCCTTTTTAGTTAAATAGTTCTTACAAAGGTTTGATTTTTCACCCTGTATTTGAAATTCAGTGAGGTTTTTAGGAAAATCACCTCTGTCCTAATACTTTTGCTCACTACCGGTAGTGTGCAAAAGTGTTAAGACAGTGGTGATTTTAAACTTTATTTTGATGACTCATAAAAGATAAAATAGTTCTTGTCCTAATACTTTTGCACAGTACAGTACGTCCTGGAAGAAGAAGAAGAAGAAAAAGAAGAAGAAGAAGAAGAAGAAGAAGAAGAAGAAGAATTACCAAACGCTGTCTTCATTCATATAGTCTTCACTTTCGAAGTTTTCATTGTAGAAGTTGTCAATGGTAACACTGCTGTCTGTGTCGTGGGCAGAGCTGAAATTGGTTACACTTCGGCACGGGATACCAAGAGCGCGGCATACTATTTGGGGAAGCATTTTTGAAAATATATGAATAATTACACGCTAAGTAGACATTTTAATAAAATACAATTTTAATAAAACAACTTAATTAGACTAACTAGTTGTTGTGAATCCAGGTGAGGAATCACAAAATAATGAACAACAAAACAGATATTCGAGATAGAAAAATAGGTTATATTGAACATAAATATACAAACTGGAACGCAGGTTAGTAATCCAGGAATATGATTAGTAAGGAATATATATATATATATATATATATATATATATATATATATATATATATATATATATATATATGTACAAGTCTTTGAAGTGAAGCCGTGTTGAAATAGTATATCCGTGTAATATTATTCTGGCTGAGTGGAGCTCAGAGGTACTATGCCTACTGACGCGGTGTTCTCTGTGTAACTTCGGAATCGTTCGGTAACTTACGGATCAGTCCCGATGTCTCTAACGGTCTCTTCGGTTCTGACATATCTCACTATGGCAGGAGTATATGTATACTCAAGTCGACTCCATTATCATAAAAAGGGGAGATCCCACAGCACTAAGCTAAAGTGATGTGCGTTGTGGTATAATGGATATTGACAAAATAAACCCTCATAGATCCGACGTGCTTATACTAACTTACTTACAAAGGGCATTGTGCCTTTAAGCGAAATCCTTCTCGTCAGAGATTCTCGAAATTTATTATCTGCTCATTTTTATATCTGTTGTGGAATAAATAAATAAAACCCACAGAATGTGTTTAGCAAGACGTCTTAAAGAACTCAAAGTCAGTGAAGGGAAGTCCATTGGAGTGAGCCGAGGAGAACTTTTAATGACATCATGACCTAAGCGGATGTCGTATAATAACTGCTAGTAGTATGTTATAACAGCATCTAAAGCAATTTCTAAAGAAGTCAATCAGTTAAGTGCCATACGTGAAACACGCTTGGGCGATCATGTCTCGAAAGAGACATGACTGACTGGGCAGAAGAATTTCCCGCAGTAGGTGGTCATTGCTTTCTGCGGTAGACTGGTTGCCAGCCAAGGCTATAGAACCCAATCTGTCCTGTTATTTAACCCATAACTGGAAGGAATAGCCGGATTAATACCTTTCCCAAGGGTATTTGAGCGTAAGTGAATGCAATGAATTCAACTGGAATTCGAACTTGACATCCCGATTTCTCCTTCCGAGCCGATATCCACTGCACCACAACGCACATCCATCTAAAGAAGTAGTGGATTTTTATTCATAAATCCGACAGATTGCTATTGCTTAAACGTCATTTAGGCCTATACCCACCCTTCAGTTGACGATCTATTTATTTTTAATTTTTAATTTATATATTTTAAAAGCTATATTTATTATCGCCTTCTTATTCTTTTATGTGCCCTGTCCCTTCAGTACATAGGCGATCATGGCTTTCCACGTTCCCCTATCCCTGGTGACTCTGAGCACGCCTTCTCCATGCAATCATCGTTCTGTCATCCACCTGATTAGGTCCTTCAAATATGTTATCCATTGCTTTCTATGTCTCTGTTTCCCTCTATCTGGCCTGTTAGTATCAGGTTATCCAAGCCCTCCTTCCTCATTGCATGTCCCAAGAACTTCAGCTGTCTCTTCCTGATGCTCAATATTAATTTCTTTTTTTGTTTCCATTATTTCCAAGATCTCATCATTGCTCACATGCTCGATCAATGATATTCGCAGCATCCTTCTGTAGAACCACATTTCAGTTGCTTCAAGTTTTTCCTTCATCTTTGATAATATTGTCCAGCATTCACTGCCATATTGAAGGACGGACAGCACGTAGCAATCCAGTACTCTTTTCCTTGTTTCTAGCAAATTTGTCCTGTTTCTTAATACCTTACTCAACTTCTGGAATGCTTCCTTCGCCATGCTAATTCGCCTTCGGATCTCTGTGTCGCACTTTCCGTGTTCTGTTAGAACTCTTCCCAGGTATTATCGTCTACCTGTCTAAATATTTAGGAAATCTTATAAAAGAATACAATCAATTTCTATATTTATAGTAATTACTTTGAAATAAACAAACCTGTTGTCAGGACTCCGGAGAACACCCAGCATTGGCCAAATTTTACTCTCTTTTTTGTTGCCCAGTATTGTTCAAGGATTTTTTCACTTCCCTGCCACTCCAAGGGTGATGTGCCACCTTCGTAGTTTCCACTCCAGTTTCCTACCAATACGCCACCATCATCAGCCTCGTTTACCTGTAGTAGTTATGATATACAATTAATTAATACAAGCAAGACAAAATAAACATAATATTTTAAATACTAGTTTCTCTTTATTTTGATCCATTTACAGTAGGGGACCCCAAAGGTTTTTTTTTTATGTCATCGCCTGCTTTCACGTGGAAGATTTTTTTACCGCCTTTGCACAAGGCCGAAAGTATGGGGCACCCAGTAAGAATGAAACTCACTACCCAGTCATAATCGATCTAGCAAAAAAAAAAAGCTTGCTAACAATTACACCACGTTGAAGTAACTGATGATAAATTTTTAACGATGTCTTTTTTATATCTTTAATATTTTTCTTAGTAATTATTGTTGTTAATCTCTACTGTTACCTAATTTTGATATTAAGTTTTATTATAGATATATATTTATTTGAAAAAGAAAACATATACTATAGTGATTTTGATACTTTATGTTATTTTATACATAAATTTGAGTGTTTGAACCTTATTCAACCTTAGGAATATGAGGCGATTACTGTCTCTCTAAATGTCTTTGAATAAAAAAAATGCATCCCCAATTCTTACCAGAGCTGAAAGTCTTCGAGATACAAGTACCGGTTTGCCTCGATCGTGTATGGCATTTCACTCTTGTCCAAGAGATACATAACACAATCCAGAATATTTCCTTGGAACTGAAATTCAGAATGAAATAAAACAGAATCAATACCTGTATTCTTTCAAAGTTTAGGAGAAATATAAAAATGACAAAATGTATTAAGAGCTACAAAGGACAGGAAATTGTGGAGAACCTTGATCGCCAAAGTCCTGAATGGAAACAACACTAGAACAGGAATGAGATTCAGTAAATGAATGGCGGAAAAAGGTTTAAGAGAAATATCAAAAAGACAAAATTATTAAGGACAGGAAATTGTGAAGGGCCATGATCACCTACTCCCCGAGAGGACATAGGACATAAAGCAGAAGAAAAAGAAGCATTTAATTGTTTAACCTTTAACACTCTGCATGATTAACTACTTTCCTTTCCGCTCCATTTTTTTCAAGGCTTTGAACTGCATTACTTAATTTCAGTCATGATCATTTTTTGTTGCCATAGCAGAATATGATAACACAAGTGCAAAATTGACACACTATCATTCATTAATGTGAGTCACTTGCAGTAGTAGGATAAAAATTTTGCTTTGCAAGCAAAAAACAAAAAAACAAAACAAAAAGAAAACAAGAAAATCAAAAACCAAACCCCCAGAATATTAAAGGTTAAAAAATAGATGAATTTTGTTTATGTATATTTAAAGATGTGCGCTGTGGGGTAATGGACATCGACTCGGAATGGGAGATCAGTAGAGCCGAGTTCGAATTTCAGTTAAATTCGTTGCATTCACTTTCGTGCAAATACCCTTGGGAAAAAGTATGAATAGATTTCTTTACCTTCTTTACCTTTCTTAACGGAATAGTCAGTTTGACAGGTATTGACAGGACGTAACGGTCGTGTGGACTAACGAAGGGTGAAACAAACGCAATTGTAATAGGATTTGACAATAATTTCACTGCGTTAGCTAACTCTGCCTTGATCCTTTGATTTGACTAGTTCATGTCTTACCTGAGCGAAGTTCCAACTCCTCTTGCTGATCTTTGAAGCTGTGCCAACAAAGATCAAACCATACTCATTCAAGACATATTCTTCTCTGTTCGATGGATCGCTCATGTAAACTTCATCATCTATTAATCAAAGATAAAAAACAAAAACAGTTATCATGTTGCAAGACTTGATTGATTTAATTGTACGAAAACACTACGAAAAGGTTCTAGGTCCAACCAAGAATAGTTCCTAAAATAATATGATGTTAGGTTGGATTTTAGAAGGGAGTCGAACCTTCCAGTATCTTGATGAATTTAATTGGGAAAAACATAAATCTATGTATTTGTCTATGTTTCTGAGATGAGGAAGTAGTTTACAGAATTTACATTATTCGGACTATTGTCCTCATCTTTGTTGCCATTTGTATGACGTTTCGGCCGTTGTACGCTCCAGCCTTCTTCAAGTGCTAGGAATTTCGAACCAAACCATTCATTACACCCACTGGGTTATATCATTCACATACCAGGCTACAGCAGTGGTGAACAAGTAACTTGTAGTGTTAGAGGGAAATAACTCATGACTTCCAATCGCAGTATTACTACTACTACGCAAGAAATATATATATATATAAATCCATGTGAAGAATACCCAAGATTTTACTATTTTGAGTACCCCAGCATTTATTTTATCATAAGTTAAATACAAAAAAATAATCGGTTATTTATGTATGTCGGGAGATATAAAAATTATGTGTGTGTTCCTTTTAACTAATCAGAATAATTGGTATTTAAATATAAATCATTTTCACAACTAACATACAACATTGCCTAATGAAGAAAATCCTAATGTACAATTAATTCATAATTATATGGTTATATTAAGCTCTATAATATTTATTATATTGAGCACTGTTTATAATAAAATAAATGCCGGGCTACTCAAAATAGTAAAACCTTGGGTCCTCTTCACTTGGATATATATATATATATATATATATATATATATATATATATATATATATATATATATATATTATTGGTGATTAAAAAACAAGAAAAACAGTAAGAACACAATTATTACTTAGAATATCGTCACTAAAACCAAATCTTATAATGGAAAAGAAGATAGATGTAACATGTCTTTTAGAAAAGTTGTCATTTTAAAACACTTAAAAAATCTTAATTTACTTGCCAAAATAAGTGAATTGATGGCCACGTACTGTCATTGGTAAAATACTTACTCAAGTACTTAAACCCAGATTAACTTAGAGTACCCTATGCATTTGTTTCTTTCTTTCTTTCTTTCTCATTCCCTTGCTTTCTTCTTTTCTTTCTCTTCCTCGCAAATATTTATTATTAATGTAATTACAAATTACTTCCCTTTGAATACATCTCCCCGAATTGAATTTCTTAAATTTTTTTAAAATTTAAAATGTTTTTATTTTTTTTTATTACGCTCTTTATAAATTAAAAAGTATCAGCCTACTATTTAAAATATGACTTCCACGGACACAAAAGGAACTTAAATTCAAATCTGCACCTGATGATTGCGTAGCGCATGAAACTTCGAGTCGTGCCACAGACATAGAACAATATGTATTTTTTTAGTATATACTTAATAGATCTGTTTATACTACGTTAACCACTGTTTTATGTATACTTATTAATACACAAAGCTATATATATATATATATATATATATATATATGTGTGTGTGTGTTCGTAGGTTTGTTTATTTATTACGCTCTTTATAAATTAAAAAGTATCAGCCTACTATTGTAAGATATGACTTCCACAGACATAGAGTGAACTTAAATTTAAATTTGCACCTGATGTTTGCGTAGTGCATGAAACTCTGAGTCGTGCTACCGACATAGAATAATACGTATATTTATTAGTATATAATTAATAGCTCTGTTTGTACTACATTGAGCACCGTTTTATTAACACCTGAATAAAATAATGTTTTCATATATGTGCGTATACTTAAGTGTATACCCATATGTATATTTATTAATAAACATGCATATATATATATATATATATGTGTGTGTGTGTGTGTGTGTGTGTGTGTGTGTGTGTGTGTGTTAGTAGGTTTGTCAGTATCATTTCTCTATTGTGCATAGACAAAATAAACTCTGAGTGACTGAATTGCAAGAATTCAGCAATTCTTACCTCTGTTGAATGGATTAAAAATGATGTAAACTTCTTTCTTTTTGCTTAATGTTGTTTGATTTTCGTTGTCAGTGACACAACCCATTACTCTCCATTTACCAACGTAACAGTTGTTTGGAGTCGTAACCGTCACTGTCATTTCATTACCATTGGTACCCTTAAGTGTGACTGTCCATTCACTGTCATCTCCAGTTGTGTTGATCGGAATCCTGACCAACGTTTTCTTGGGCATTTTGGGGCGTTCACCTGTTAAATACAGAAATTCATTGTGAAAGTTTTCCAAAAAAAAAAAAAATCATTATTAATTCAAGTAAGGGAATAAATCTACTACAACACAAGATGGTTACAAGGTGTGGAAGAATTAGGAACTCAAACATTAACAGTGAGCATAAAGAAAATGACGGTCTCCGGCTATATCTTGTTGAATGCACCGGTTCCCTTCCGATCACCGAAGATAAGCAACATTAAGCCTGGTCAGTACTAAAATGGGTGACCATTTGGGAATACCAGGTGCTGTAAATGTAAGGATCAAGAATGGTCCACCGGTCCTCCAGGATTGGGGGTTGGGCGCAGGGCTAACAACCCTGCCCAGTAAAAAACAGTTTATTACAGAAACAGCAACAAAACGTTGCTGCCCTGAGCACCATTGGGTGTGATGGATAAATGATGAGAAAGAAAAGAAAGTAATCAGGATGCCAATGTATAGAGATTAACATTGCATTTAAATTTTTGCAGATTAAAATTCGCTGGGAAGGATGGAGATGGAAGGGAGTTTCACAGGTGAGAAGTGCGGGAAAAATAAACTGTTAGCATAGAACTTACGGCTACATCTAGGCAGCTAAACCGTAAACTGATGAGCTACCGATGTCATCCCAGCATTGCTCTGAAATTAATTAAGTCTAGGTAACATAGCTAAGAGCACTTCTGAAAAATTACCATGAAAATATTTATAGAAAAGGCACAAAGAGACAACTTTAAGGCGATGAGTAAATGACTGAAGCCGAGCAGCCAGATTAAGACGAAAATTATTGCTGATTCCTTTTTGAATCTGATGAAGAAGCTGGAGGGAAATAGAAAGGGCACCAAACCATATGTGACAGAAACATACTAAACATGGATGAATGGTACACTTATAGGTATATAAAATAGACTTCTTCTTCTTCTATGTGCCCTGTCCCTTCAGGACGTAGGCGATCATGGATCTCCACGTCTCCCTATCCCTTGTGGCTCTTAGTATGTTTGCTCCTGTTGCTCCTGGCAACTCCCGTTCCGTCATCCACCTGATCAGACTCTGCAGATATGTTATCCGCTGCCTTCCTCTGTCTCTCCTTCCTTCTATTTGACCAGTCAGTATCAGGTTCTCCAGGCTCTCCTTCCTCATTGCATGTCCCAGGAACTTCAGTTGTCTCTTCCTGATGCTCAGCATCAATTTCCTTTTTGTTGCCATTCTTTCTAACACTTCGTCGTTGCTTGTATGCTCAGTCCACGATATCCGTAGCATCCTTCTGTAGAACCACATTTCGGCCGCTTCCAGTTTTGTCCTCATTTTCGATGATATTGTCCAGCATTCACAGCCGTACTGAAGAACTGACATCACGTAGCAGTCTAGCACTCTTTTCTTCGTTTCTATTGAGATCTTCCTGTGTGTTAGTATTTTGCTCATCTTCTGGAACGCGTCCTTTGCCATGCCAATTCGCCTTCGGATCTCCGTGTCGCACTTTCCATCTCCTGTTAGAACACTTCCTAGGTACTTAAATTCTTGGACTTGTTTGATTCTGTTATCCCCCACCTGTATTTGGCATTTTGGGTTGTATCTTTTGCTGATGACCATGCACTCAGTTTTCTTAAAGTTTATTTGTAGTCCCTTCTTGTCACTCTCCACTGCTACTTTCTGTATGAGATCTTGCAGATTCCTTTCCGTGTCCGCAATCAGTACTGTATCGTCCGCGTATCTTATGTTGTTCAGGTTGTGGCCTAGACTATGAAGATAAAAACGTCTTCCTTAGTAGCTGATTTAGCAATAGGTTTAATATAGTCTTTCCACTTCATGTTAGTTGAAAATGTTAGTTCGAGAAGGCGTAACCAGTAACTCTGCTGGCGGTTAACATCAGCTATGCTTATGGAAAAAAAAAGAAAGGGATCTCTCAGATGATTAATGGAGAGAAATTTAGTTTTTGGATGCATTTAAAGTGACAAGCCATCTTTTGCCCCAGTAAACAATGATCTTGAGGTTGTTTGCGACATCAGCTGCTATTTTAACCTTGTTGAACTGATCAGCCTTACTATCGAGACAAAAGTAAATGGTTGTATAACCAACGCATGTCTCTAGTTGAGATCTGATGCTATCAGGAAAGTCGTTAATGAATATTAAAAACAACATGGGAGCAAGTATAGAGCTCTGGGAGACACTCACATTAGTATGAAAAGATCCAGATGATTGGCCGTTCAAGATAAATTTCATTTCACAATCTGATAGGAAGGACTGGATCTGCTCTAAAATGTGTCCAGAGACACTGTAACTTTTCAGCCTGTGAAGAAGGCTAGTATGCCAGACCCTTTCAAAGGCTTTCGAGATGTCCAATGCTACAGCCTGGGTTTCAACATTTTTATCTAGAGGATAATAGACTCTTTCTACAATTATCATCAGTACATCAGCAGTTGACCTGGAAAAATGAAAGCTGTGTTGTTTGTCTGAGAAAAGGACCTGCGATGAGAGATGATAAACAAATTCAGCATTGAATAGGGATTCTAGGAGTTTGCCAAAAAGAGGTATATAGCTAATAGGCCGATTTTTGGAAGGGTCGGACGGCTCACCAGAGTTCTTCAAAACTGGAGCAACAGATGATGACTTCCAGCAGGCATGAAAGCAGGAAGCAGCGAGGTATTTATTATACAGTTTAGAAATAACAGAAGCCAGTTCGGGTGTACACTTTTTAATGCAAGCACAGGGTTGCCATGATTTGTGGGGATCTAGGTTAGAGATGATAATAGAAAGGAAGTGGTTATTTGCGTATCACCCAACAGAAAGTTCTAAGTGAGGGACAGGGATACTCCGGATGAGTTAAGAGTAGAGAATTTATGAGCAAAGCATTCAGATTTATTAGCAGAGGATGATAATGCTTCAAATTGATTGAGTGAGGAATACAGACTTTGCACTTATTTATTACCCTATTATAGAAAATCACAAAAGCCAAAGTTGTTAGAGGATTTGCAGTGCAAACAGAGACAGATTCTCTTTCATTTATTATGAGCAGCAATGAATTATGATTAGAGCTGTCACACTGGTATAGCTGAAAATAGTAGTTCCTGTGTGCTATAGCAGCCGAGCATGCTGGTGTGCACCATGGAGAGAATTCAGGTTTAACCCGGTATTTTTTGAGAAGAATAGAAAGCGTCCATACTGGCTTTGACACAAGAAGAACTCCAATGGCGCAATTTTTAATTGGTGGGGTGGGGGTGTTGAAGATGTCAGTCCACGGGGAGTCAATCAGCACGCTGGTCTTAGTGATAGTGTGTTCCTGCTTAATTGGTAACTGTAACGAAATATCAGCAGCTATCACCAGCGGTCAAAGTTACCAAGAGGGAAGTATTGTGAAGCTTGGCAAGTGCGAGGAGAAGAGGTAAAATATATATTAAGCAGAGAATCTATTGCTCGGTTTTGCTAGAGGAACTAGTAGGGAAGTCCACGATTTGTGTGAGAGATTAGACAATGAAAAATTTAATGATTCGTAGAATATTTCAGACTTTGTATTCCTGAGATGAGGTTGAATTTATAGTATTTACATTATTCAGACTATTGTCCTCATATTTGTCGCCATTTGTACGACGTTTCAGCCATTGTACGCTGCGGTCTTCTTCAGGTGCTAGGAATTTTGAACTGAATCCTTTATTACAATCACTGGGGTATATCATTCTTATTCCTTGCCTAGAGCCTCTTCTAGTAGCCTTTATTACAACCATTGGTACCCCAGTGATTGTAATAAAGGATTCGGTTCAAAATTCCTAGCAGCTGAAGAAGACCGGAGCGTACAACGGCTGAAACGTCGTACAAATGGCGACAAAGATGTGGACAATAGTTCGAATAATATAAATACTGTGAATATTTCAGGGTTTAATAATGAAAGACGAAAGTAAACGAAAGAGTTGTCAGGGTCTTCAAGAAACAATTTCGAGGTATACGAAGGTTATACTGGATATATACACCAAGATCATGCATGTGCATGCTATAATCCGTTCGGCAAAAAGGAAAATAACCTTGAACAAAGAAATAATTGGTAGTTATAGAAGAGTTTAAGTTTGTTTATACTTAATTGCTTCGTGTAAATATAAATATTGGTGATTTATATTTGAGTCTGTAAGCATTTACTTGGTTAAAGGATAAGTAGTAATGGTCGTTTATTTTAAAATTATTTACTTAGTATAGGGACAGATAAATACAGGCCGTATATATTTGGGTAAGTTTTTAATTGCTTCGTGTAAATGTAAATATTTGTTGTTTATATTTGAGTCTGTAAGCATTTACTTGGTTAGAGGATAGATAAATAATGGTCGTTTATTTTAAAATTATTTAATTGGTTCAGGGATAGATAAATACCGGCCGTATATATTTGGGTGTGTAAGTTTTTAATTGCTTCGTGTAAATGTAAATATTTGTTGTTTATATTTGAGTCTGTAAGCATTTACTTGGTTAGAGGATAGATAAATAATGGTCGTTTATTTTAAAATTATTTAATTGGTTCAGGGATAGATAAATACCGGCCGTATATATTTGGGTGTGTAAGTTTTTAATTGCTTCGTGTAAATGTAAATAATTGTCGTATATATTTCTTTACCAATCAGAAAGTAACCAGAATGAAAAGTACTTACCAACTGAGAATTGCAAAGCGACTTTATCGGTATCCTTATTGTAAGGGCGATTCAAGCAAAGGGTAATATCGAAAGATTGACCTCTTCTGACCACCAGCTTTGGTGTCTGGTATTTACCAGTGTCATCTGTGTCTCTTGTGATATCGTATTCATCGCAGTGGTGTTCTTTGGTGTTCTGGGCCACATTTAGTTCAATGTCAACAATCTTCAAGCCTTCAGCATTGGGCACTGAAAAATAGAAAAAACAAATAATTACGGTTATTTGAAATACATGGTATGTTTTCAGGCGTTTTCATGAAAAAAAAAAAACCCTCAATTGATATATCAGTCAGTTAAGTGCCATACGTGATACACGCTTTGGGCGATCATGTCTCTAAAGAGCAGAAGATTATTCCGCAGTAGGTTGCCATTGCCTTTTGCGATAGACTGGTTGCTATAAGCCTATAAAACTCGATCTGTCCTATTATTTAACCCATAACTGGAGGGAAGAGACGGGTTAATACCTTTTTCAAGTGTATTTGAGCAGAAGTTAATGCAAGGCATTAAACTGGAATTCGAACTCGGCACCTCAATTTGTTGTTCCGAATCGATATCCACTGCACCACAACGCACATCCCACTTGATATATACTGAGGATTAAATTTTATTAGGAAGTACATAGTTTATTTTATCCACCAACGTTTTATGCCATGAGCTGTAAGGTTCATACAAAATGCTAATGTTAATAATCAATATATGCAAATATACAAAATCCCGGAAATTCATGAGTAATCTTCAGCTCCTTATAATAGTTAAGGACCCCAGGCCCGGGTACCGTACATCGACTGCAGTACCACTTCATTGTTTATACCTGTGTCTATAACTGGTTGTGTATATTTCTATCTATAAGCATTTACTTGGTTCGGAATAGAAAAATATTAGTCCTTTATTATTGAGTCGATCAGCATTTACTTGGTTCGGGATAGAAAAATATTGATCCTTCATAATTAAGTCTATAAGTATTTACTTGGATTTGGATAGATAAATATTAGTCCTTTAAAATTAGTCTATAAGTATTTATTGGTTCGGTATAGATATTGGTCCTTTATAACTGAGTCTATAAGCATTTACTTGGTTCGGGATAGATAGATATTGGTTCTTTATAACTGTTATAGAGACTAAACCATATGACACAGGAATTCGTCCAAATACTATATATGTAGCAGTTCTGCTTCGTAGAAGGGTGTAAGAGAGATAAGCAGAGAGGGTGAGAGCGCAATCTATTCCATTTATAACTTTGACAGCCGCGCTAATAATCACTCATTGGTATATGTTTGTACTACTGTCTTTTTAATATATTTCTTTAACACTGCTCCGTCCTTGTGTTTTTATTTCTGGTCCGAACAGGACCACAACAACTTGGTGACGAGGTCACGGCATCTTGGCCACAAGGATTATTAAGGACCACGAGGATTCTTGCGGACCCTTGAGGAACCCAAAAGAAATGCGTGGGAATTGTCAATATTTTTTCAACATTGTACGCACGGAATTCTATTTTTCGTCACAATTTCTTCTATTCAACAGTACTTGGCAAACCAGAAAAGGAAACTGAACGTAAAAAAAATCTATTTTCATCACTCTTTGTTGTACTCAGTACTTAGTAATCCAGCAAGAAAATCAAACAAAAAAAAGTGTAACTAACTTACACTGAATTTGAACGCGAGTCGCTAAACTACAAGAGTTTATGTTTTTCGAAAGAAAAAAAATCACTCGTGATTCTATGAGTGAGTAAAAAATTAAAGTTATTCACTTTCAATTAATTGTTATTTCGTTACTGAGTGAGTACGAAACTAAAATGTTTTTTAGTCAAAGAAAAGTAAATTTTTCATTTGAATTTAATTTGTATTCGGGTAATCCGAAAAAAAGGCACGGTAAAACATGGATGAATTTAAATGTACCATCCTCGAATTTCTTAAGTTCCAACTAACTTGAACAGCGAAATCACAGGAACTTAAATGGCAAGAGAAGCAACTTGAAATTCAAAAGCAAGCTGAAAAAGAGCGGTTTAGATTTCAAAAGCAAACTGAAGTCAGACATCAAATACTTGAAGAAATTCTACTTCAAAGAAACTTGCTTGAACTGGCAAACAGTGGACAAATTAGTAAAAACGAAAATGCATTCTCACAAAACACAATTTGGAGCTCAATAGACACGTCTGCATATTCTCTGGACATTCACCTTCTATTTTAAAAGTTTCGCCACAGATTGCATAAATTAATCGAACTCTAAGAAAGTTCACCTTCTTCTTTGAAAACTGGGCACCACAGATCACATTAAATTTGTAAATTATATTTTATTCCGTAAAACAAGCGAATTAACATTCACTGAAGCGGTTAAACTACTTACAGAACTTTTTAGTCCTAGAACATCACTCTTTCATAAGAGATAGCAATGCATACATTTAACCAAAAAAGATAGTGAAGATTTCACTACGTGTGCGTCGGTCGTGAACAAGCATTGCGACGATTTCAAATTGTCAAAATTGAGTGCAAATAATTTAAGTCTCTGATATTTGTTCGAGGACTCGTTTCAACTAAAGACGTTGAAATTAGACGTAAAGTTCTAAATAAATTGGAAAATGAGCCAAATCTTACTCTCCAACAAATAGTGAAGGACTGTCAGAGATTCGTAAGCCTACGCCAAGATTCGAAAAATATTGAGGAATCTGGCATAGCTCACATAAGATAAGTACACTGAAAGAAAAAATAAATTGATTCTTTCCCTAAATCAAACCAATAAAAAAAGAAACAAGACAATTTGCTTCCTAAGCCGTGTTTCGGTTGTAGATTATTACATTGGTATAAAGACTGCTCTTACCGGAATAGAAAATGCCTAAATTGTAGCCGCATTGGGCAGAAGTGCTCACATTGTCGAGCAAGAAAAAAGGTTAATAGCTACGTAAAAAAACACAAAAGCAGATGAACAAGACGGGTTAAATATTAGGAAATATGTACAAGTGCAAATCCTAAATAAAAATATTAAACTGCAGTTGGATTCTGGTTCAGATTTAAGAATCATAAATCTATACATTTGGAAAAAGTTGGGAAAACCAACCTTGCTAAGAACTAATAAAATGGCCACATCCGTGACAGGGGAGGAAATCAAGTTTACGGGGAAATTTATCACGAATGTAACATTTCAAAGAAGGACATAAAAGTTAAAGACATTTGTATTTAAAAATACAGAATATTTATTTGGCACCGACTGGATGGAGAAATTTAAATTGTGCGACATACCAATTAATTCATTTTGCCAAAAACTAAAAAACTAACCACCGAGGCAAATAATTTAATAAAAATTTAAAATAAACTTTTCCGTAAGGTTTTTCTGGGGGCCTTGGTCGGTGTAACAAAATAACAACAAAATTTGAGTTAAAAGAAGACATTCAACCAGTGTTTAAGAAAAAAACGAAACGTATTTTTTGCCTCTTTACCAAAACTAAATGGGGAACTAGATAGACTAGAAAGAACCGGTGTCTTATCAAAAATTGTGTACAGTAAATGAGCTTCACCGACCGTCTATGTGAAGAAGTAAAACGAGACCTGAGTTTGTGCAGATTTCTCGACGGGGCTTAATGCAGCATTCAAAGAACATCAGATTCTTTACCTTTACCGTTTAAGGAAAATGACGGTCTTTATCGTCGTAAATACAAAAAGAAAGAATATTAAGACTCCTTGCGGAGTTAATACTTAATAGCGGGTGTTATGGGGACTTACCCATATGACACATGAACTCATCCAAACTGTATATAAGTAGCAGTTATGCTTTGTAGAAGGGTGTAAGAGAGATAAGTAAGAGTAAAATAGGTAGAGAGAGAGAGAGAGAGAGAGAGAGAGAGAGAGAGAGAGAGAGAGAGATGAATCTAGTCCAGCTATAACTGTGACAGCCGCGCTAAGAATTGCTCATTATATTTGTACTACTGTCCTTGTAATATATTTGTTTAACGGTATACCGTCTTTGCATCTTTATTTCTGGTCCCAACAGGACTACAACGAGTTAGTGACGACGTCACAACAATAACTAAATTTATAAGCATTTATTTTATTTGGGATAGATAAATATAGGTTCTTTCTAACTGAGTCTATATGCATTTACTTGGTTTGGGATAAATAAATATTAGTCCTTTATAATTGTCTATAAGCATTTACTTGGTTCGGGATAGATAAGTATTGTCTTTTAAAACTGTGTCTATAAACATTTACTTGGTTCGGGATGAATAAATATTAGTCTTTTATAATTGGGTCTATAAGCATTTACTTGGTTCGGGATATATAAATATTGGTCCTTTATTATTTAGTTTATAAGCATTTACTTGGTTCGGGATATATAAATATTGGTCCTTTATTATTTAGTCTATAAGAATTTACTTGGTTCAGAATAGATAAATATCAGTTGTTTATATTTGGATCTATAAGCATTTACTGGGTTAAGCGTTTTTATTTTTCCTCTTTCCTCATTATGTACCGTAGAAATGATGGTAAGTATATGATTCTTATGATATGATGGTAAGTATATGATTTAGTATATGATGGTAAGTATATGATTCTATTTTGTTTCCACTTTCTTTAAAACTTCATCGTTGCCCACATACCATGTAGCGTTGTAACTCAGACCAGACACGGAGTTAGTTCGCAGGGGGAAGCTTCCTAAAGATGAGAGCCTCTGGTTTAATGCAAGGAAAATAATTCAGCCAAAATATATTGACTGTGTTTAGAAAAAAAATCGCCTAAAAACATTCCCTTTATTTTAGATAGATATATAAAAATCTACAGATTCAGTTAAAAATTATATATACAAAAAATAGTTGAATGACACACATTTTCGTAACAAAAATTCTCGTAAATAAACTGTCAGATTAAAAACAGAATATCTACTCCAATACGAGTTATGTATTACAAAATAATGTTCAAACAAATTATATATATATATATATATATATATATATATAGTCATCTGTAGACAGATCTGTTTCGCTGTATCACAGCTCATCAGTACGGTTAGACTCCGATTGCTCCCTAACCCAGGCTCGAAACCCGACTGAATTGGCGTCAGTCGGAGACTCCACCCCTGGGCCACGGGGCGTTCGGTGGAAGAAGGCAGTCTTTTTAGCGAATATCATATTACGCGCCCAATAGCTAGAGTGCTCCAATTCATTTTACTGAATGAGCGATGCGTACACACTAGAGTGGCTACTGCTTTTCAAAGTCTACCTTTCTTCCAGAGTGCTCAATCAGGGTGTGAGTTCGTAAATATTGTCATATATATATATATATATATATATATATAGATAGATAGATAGATAGATAGATAGATAGTGACCTCTCAAACATGCACTCGCGCACGCACACACACACACACACACACACACATACACATATATGTAAGTGAGCGAACATATACAGAAACACACACATATATTTGTTGTTTAAGTTCGTGAATGCTGCCATAATCATTGTCTTCAACCATCTTTGGGGTTACAGGAGTTTTTTGGTCACTCGTTGAACTGTGGCGTACATATAATAATCAATGGGATTGTGATCTGGGGTGTTAGGTGGCCAGATGTAAAGAGTGAAGTGGCCACAGAATTGTCTGACGACCATGACTAACTTCTGCTTCTGTGACATGGTGCAGAGTCCTATTGATATACATAGCGTCTTCCAGCAGCCACCCTCTTAACCCACGGCAGTACTAACTCATCAGGTAGTTGATGTAGGTCATGGGGTGGGAAGATGAATAGAGGCATAACGTCGCCATCCTTAGTGATGGATCCAAACACCATTATGTATCATCCACTTCTTTCCAAACTATCTGAACTGCCCTTACATTTACACCAAAACATTGATATAAATTCTGACCATTTATTTAAACCATTTATTTATTTATATTACAGCATGCCGTTTCAAAATTTCTGGCAGACTGAATTGCGTTATTGTACTATTTTTTTTCACTGACAGTAACCATCTGACCCTACTACACTGCGCAGTCGACAAAATCAAAAACAAACAACGCGATTCGGAAAATTAAAAACACAGAACGGCGACAATTTACCCGTCTCATCCAGTACATATAGTCACCTCCCCCTCCACACACACATTGATTGTTTAATTACTTAATGTTTGGTCATAATAAAATTAGACCAGTACACAGTTGTATTAAAAAGTGTTCAATACAATTATATTGCAGAACTTTTGAATATTCTTCATTTGTAAACGAGTTATTACGCGACCTGGGTTTCTACCATGTGGTGTCTTCAGGCGATTTGCAATAACTAATTAACTGTTTATATATATATATATATATATATATATATATATATATATATATATTAAAAGTACATTGCGACACGGAAAAAATTTACCTATTTTTGCGCATACACAAACTCATATATATATATATATATATATATATATATATATGAGTTTGTGTGTTCGCAAAAATAGGTAAATCGATCAGAGTAGAATCAAAAGGTAATGACAATTTAATCGGTTTGTTTTACACCTGCTTCATTTACCGGCTTTCAAAGGCTGGGTTGGCTGCAAATATTGACAACTTCTCGAAAACCTAATAGAACCCTACTCAGCCTACGTGTAAGAAGCAGGTATCCACCTAGATCACACAACCACGACGGATAAGGAAGATGTGTGATTTGGCAGTGGTTTGGGTGCGTGTGTACACGCACACACACACGCGCGCATATATATATATATATATATATATATATATATATATATATATATATATATATATATATATATATAAAGGCAACCAAACCAACCGGCTAATGGACTGTATAATGCCAAAAGAAGAAATATCACCTGTAGGTTCTGGGTAACACCCACATGTGTCAACAATGAGTACATACAAACAAGCAGCATATATTAACGGAAAGGAACTTGTTTTAGAGCAATGGCTGGTACATTACTCTTGTAAACTGTCTCTAGTGAAACCGATTCACACTACCCATCCTACTTCTGTAACTCTGTGTCAGAATAACCCAGTATCATCTTCTGTGTGCCATGTCCGTTAGAAACGTAGGCGTCCATGGCTCTCCACAATTTCATGTCCTTTGTATCCCTTATGTTTGTCTTGCTATATCTTTTACTCCTTGTTCTGCTTAACATTTACACAAGCTTGTTAGGTAGGTTATGAGCTGCCTTTCTTTTGTCCATCTTGCTTTCAGTATGTCCTGTGATTCTCAAATTCACTTACTAACGTTTGTCTTTTCTCTATCTCCACCAATCCACTCTTGCATCGACAATTTAGATAAGTTTCTTAGATAGGTTATGCGATGCTTACCTTTGTGACTCTTGTCTTCAATGTTTCACTTATTTTCATTAATTTATCCTAAGGATGAATTAATTTTCTGAGACTGAAAATTTCAAAATATATCCCAAAAAGTATAGCTTTTTAGTTGGTTTCGCATAGTTTTTCAACGTATTTATAAAAGTTTTTAACTTCTGTAAAGTATCGAAACTTCCAAAATCTTTTTAAAATCTAAGCGTTTCCTATTGTTACCTAATGTTTTCATCATGTTATAATAATTTTTATTAATTTATCTGAAAGATAAATTAATTTTTGGAAAGTTTGAAATTTTCAAATTTTACGTAATAAATCTATTGCATTTTGGAGATATTCAGATTTCCGGAAAATATTGAAGACCTAAATTTTTTTTTAATATCTAAGTGTTTTCTATTCATACCAAGTGGTTTCAACATGTTTCACTTATTTTCATTAATTTATCCTAAGGATGAATTAATTTTCTGAGACTCTGAAAATTTCAAAATTCACCTAAAAAAAGTATAGCTTTTTAGTTGGTTTTCAACGTATTTGTAAAAGTTATTGAACTTCTGTAAAGTATAGAAACCTCTAAAAAGTGTTAAATATTGGAAATCACCCGCATTGTATTGGAGCTTCTCTGTAAAATCATTGGTGTAGCTGTACAATAGACACTGCGCCCATAAATAATTTTCAGTCTCTCTCTCTCTCTCACTCTCTCTCTCTGTATATATATATATATATATATATATATATATATATATATATATATAAATTTTAATATTAATAAAATTAATATTAATAGGATCAGGTTTTTAGGATTTACTTATTTGCCCATTCTTTTTTAATTTAATATATATATATATATATATATATATATTGTCCTTTTATAGATGTATTCTATCTGAAATTATATATATATATATATATATATAACTATATATAGGAAGGAATGTTAAAAATTTTGCGACCCGACAAAGAAATTCGTTCAAAAAGATTTGAATGTTTTTTCACATTATAGGTGAAGGTTATACGGTGAATATACGGTACATTAAACTTTAGTCTAGTCATGTTCATTACAAATTACTCAATTCAATGTAATACATACAATAATGAGTTCATTAAATGAAAAAAAATTAAAAATGACAATCATTGTTTTATTCTGGTCCTACATTTAATATGAGAAGATTTTATTATTCAACAAAGGTTATTGACATTCTTGTCATTATCAACACTAATATCGCATTGATGTCATGTGCGTACAAAAAAAAAAAATCGTTGTGAACTATATTGGTAAGCTGGCCTTGAAAATACAAAATATTTAGAGAAGTTAAATAGAAAAAGGGCTAAAACGTGTATTAACCATAATTGGCACTTTGAGAGATATGGTGAAAATGACTTGGGTAAATATTCCGTAAAAAGAAAAAAAAAGATATATTTCAAAGAAAGAGAGAGAGAAAGAGAGAGATGGGGGGAGAGGGGAGGAGGAGGGGGAGAGGGGGGGGATATAGAAAAATAAAGACTAAAAAGGGAGTAATAAAAAGCGATAGATTATGCAGCCGTGAGAAATTTTTCGTGAAAGGTCCTCATGTAGATGTCACAGATATATTGTTTCTAAATACCAACTTTCAAGAAGAAAGGGAGAGAAAGAGAAATAGAGACAAAAGAAGGAGAGAGAAAGAGAGATAGAAAGAGAAAAAGAACAAAAAGTTAGAAAAAGAATGAAAAAAGAGAGATAGAAAAACTAGTTCAACATTGTTTATTTTTTGCAAAACGTTTCCATGTAAATCTCACAGACGATTATTTCTAAGCACCAATTTCATCAAGAGAAAGAAACAGAAAAAGAGAGAGAAAGAAGGAGAGAAAGAAAGAAAAGAGTAATAGATAGAGAAAGATGTTTCAAAAAAAGAAAGAAAGAAAAAGAAGACTAATGTAGTCCTGTTTATTTTTCGCAAAACGTCTCCATGTTGATCTCACAGATAATTATTTTTAAGCACCAGCTTCAACAAGAGATAGTAAAAAAAGAGAGAGAAGGAAAGAAAGAGAGAAAGAAAGAGAGAAAATGTTTTTTTGTTTTTAATCATTTCACCCCGAGCAAGGTGGAAATGCCACTGATGTGCAGGGGGCTACATAACTGTAAAAAGATTAATTAGAAAAGAGTGAGGAGTACAAACTAGTTAGAAAGGAGCAATAGAAAGCTGAGAAAGCAGGTGCAATGACAGGTACATAGGTGGAGAAAAGGGAAGGTTATACGGGGGTGGAGAGAGAGCTAGAGTCCAGTGGTTAGTAGATGAGTATTGACTTTGCATTTAAATTTCTGGAGGTTGTAGCCGTCAGGAAAGCAAGAATACGGGAGCGAGTTCCACAGGCGGGAAGTGCGAGAGAAGAAGCTGCAGGAGTAGAATTGTCGTCTGCATTTGGTTAACCTGACTGTGAATGGGTGGGACCGAAAGAGAAAGAAAAAGAAAGAAAGAAAGAAAGAAAGAAAGAAAGAAAGAAAGAAAGAGAAGATTAATGAAGCACTGTTTATTTTTCACAAAGTCTCCACGTGGATCTCACAGATAATTATTCTTAACATAACTTCAGAGATAGATAGATAGATAGATAGATAGATAGATAGATAGAAAACAATAGATCGATATTAAAGATGAAATAGATAGATAGAAAACAAAGCAGATAAATATGAAAGATGAAATAGCTAGCTAGCTAGCTAGATAGATAGATAGATAGAGAAAAGTTTTTGTTTAGCGGCATATCAACTTCTATAGGTTATTTAATGTCGAAATGTAACTATTTTGTGAGCAGTCCTACTAATTAACCCATAGATGGAGAGAAGATGTGAATTCATACATTTTCAAAGGTACTTGCATGTAATTGAATATAACGAATACAATTAAAATTGGAACTTGGCTCCCCGATTAACAATCTATTATCTACTGCACCACCTGCACATTCAAGCTTAGAGAACATGATATTCCCAACCAGTTACCTATCTAAGTACTGACAATGTTCGATGTTGCTTAACTTCGTTAATCATACGGGAACTGATGTTTCAACGTGAAGTGGGCGTAAGCCAAAGAAAGAGAGAAAAGATATAAAAAGAGACAAGGAAGACTAGTGTAACTCTGATTATTTTTCTTCGAAATATCCCCATGTGGATCTCACAGACGATTATTTTTAAACACCAGCATCGACAAGACAGAGGAAAAAAGAAAGAAATAGAGAGAGAAAGAAAATAAAGAAAGAAAGAAAGTAAAACTAGTGCAGCTCTGTTTATTTTATGTAAAACGTCCTCGTAGGACACTCACGGACAAGTAATTTCAAAACACCAACTCCAACAAGCGAGAAATAAAGACAGAAAAAGAAACCAAATTTATATATATATATATATATATATATATATATATATATATATATTAAAAATTTGGTATATATATATATATATATATATATATATATATATATTGTAGAACTTCTGAATATTTTCCATATTTAAACGAGTTATATATATATATATATACTCTATTTTCTTTTTTGAAAAACTTTAATATATATATATATATTGTTTAATACTTAATTTTTGGTCATAATAGGGTTAGACCAGTACACATTTGTATTAAAAAGTGTTTCTTTACAATTATATTGTAGAACTCCTGAATATTTTCCATTTTTAAACGAGTTAAATATATATATATATATATATATATATATATAGATAGATAGATAGATAGATAGATAAGAAACTAGTGCAGTTTTAATTTTTCGCAAAACGTCCTCATGTAAATCTCACAGACAAATCATTTCTAAAAGCCAACTTCTCATTATATATACCAACTTCTAATAATTATTCTATCAAATAATTTATATGAAACGTTTTGTTTAGTTTTATTTCCTTGTTTAGAAATAAAACTATTTAGACTTCAATATTAGCAATACTCACCGGTTTCATTTTCACACTCGGAGTGACTTCGACTCCAAGCCGCGGACGGCCGACGTCCAGGGTGCCTTCTATAGTAATCATCCCTTCTACTAGTGTCGGTCTCCCCAGCTGGGGTATCATTTGTGGTTTCCTCTCTTAATGGGTGCTCAGAGTCGGGTTTTCGCAACGGCACCTCTTCGGCTTCATCACGAGTTTCTTTTTTGCGTCCAAAACACCCACAAGGCATTTTCCAAAACCTACCCATAGTGAAATTAAGGAGCCTCGCTTATCCTCAGCAGCAGTAATGAAAATTATTATTTGGTTATATAGACGTAACAATGTCTAAATTATTTTCTCCCGTCTCGTTTAGTTAAATAAATATTGCAGCGTTTTCTTACTGTATTCATACACCAGTTTCAGTGGTCATTGTAATTGGCTATAAAAACAACGCTCGTATTTAACCAAACTTTCCGTCTGTGGGATGGTGAACTTCCGTTGTATTTTCGCCTACTACTTTTGTGACATTTTAAACTAACTGCTAATAAGGTATTCGAAAACTAAATATTCTCATCTTCCAGTTGACAAACGGAAAACTGTTCAAAATAAGTAATATCCCCTTATGTCAGGAAATCACTAAGTGCTTACTTATCACGGAAACAAATGCAAATTTTATATTATATGCTAGGGCGATATTAAATATAATAGTTAGTTAAGTACCGTACGTGATACACGTTTGGGCGATCATGTCTCTTTCGAGGGATGGCTGACTGGGCAGATGGTTATCCCGTAGTAGGTTGCCATTACTTTTCTGCTGTAGGCTGGTTGCCGACCAAGGCTATAGAACCCAATCTGTCCTGTTATTTAACCCACAATTGGAGGGAAGAGACGGATTAATACCCTTTCCCAAAGGTATCTGCGCGTAAATGAATGCAAGGAATTCAACTGGAATTCGAACTCGGCTCCCCGATTTCTCGTTCCAAGCCGATATCCACCGGACCACAACGCACATCTAGGGAAATATAATAGGTTCGTCAATAAATTAAATGATGAGAGAAAGCATTTATTTTTAATAATGATTTTCAGCATGGTCTCTGTCCTCTCTTTTCTGCGGGTTATTTATGCAGATGATACAACCATTTACTTTTATCTTAATAGCAGATACCACAGACCCGATAAAGTAAACTTCAATCAGTGGTTAACTGGGACAAGAAATGGCTTGTAAACTCTAATACCCCCGAAATAAAATTTAATTTAATCACAACAGAGAATCTTTTCTGTCTGTAATCACCATGGCTGATGCTAAACTCCAGGAGAGCACCACTAGGTACCTTCCTGGCCTCAAGGTTTTCACTTACATAAAGTGAAGCGTCTATATATTGAACCAATTACTACGTTTATTGCTAGTTTTACGGTCATATCTCGTTGAATACACTGGTTCTCGTTCTATCACCGAAGTTAAGCAACGTTGAGCCTGGTCAGTACTTAGATGGGTGACTGCTTCGAAATACCAGGTGCTGTCAGCGTTGGGGTGCAGTGGATATCGGCTCGGAAAGAGAAATCCGGGAGCCGGGTTCGAATTCCAGTTAGATGTCCTGCATTAACTTACACGCTAATGCCCTTGGAAAAGGGATTAATCCATCCCTTTCCTACAGTTATGGGTTAAATAACAGGACAGATTGGGTTCTATATAGCCGTGGCTGGCAACCAGTCTACCGCAGCAAGTATTTGCAACTTGTTGCGAGATAATTAAAAATGCCTGAGGTCTATACAGTGTACGACTTGGACACCCTGCTCTTAAAACAAAATCCCAACGAATCTTTCTCCATCGCTTGGAAGGAAGCCGGCTCAACCTGACCAGGGTGAATGCCTAAACAGGTGCATGGTTTGCCTTCTAAGAAAGTTGGTTTACTCTGTCGTGCCAGAAAATGTTTCTCGTCAGAATCAATCTTGCACATTTATAAATCCACTATTTGTTTGTGTATTAATGTAGCCCTGTATATTTTTAGCAAAAAGTTTCCATGTGGATCTCAGAGATAATTATTTCTTAACACTAACTTCAAAGAAAGTGAGAAATTGTTTTGTTCAGCGACATATAAACTTCTATAGGTTATTTAATGTCGAAATGTAACTATTTTGTAAGCAGTTTTGTTTTTGAGATAATAACGGTTTTAACGGATACAAGTCTTACTAATTAACCCATAGATGGGGAGAAGATGTGGATTCATACCTTTCTCAAAAGTATTTGCGCTTAAGTGAATACAATACTTTTGCCATATCGGGTCTAGTGTTTCTGCTGTATATCTCGCGGTTCTTGACAACATTTTATTGCAATCCAAAGAAAGTCCTGAAATGTAATCAATTTTGACCAGGCTTCCTGATTTCAGTCACTTTCTCACCAACGTGACGTGGCTTCATTCTGTCTTTTCTACAGATATCTTTATCGCAACTGCTCTGACGAGTTTTTTTTTTTTATCATGGTGCCCCGGTGAATCAAATCGTGCTACGAGAATGGCAACTAGGTCTCACCGTTTAAATGTTGAACTAGCTAGATGTAACTTCACGTCTACTCTTACAGTTTCTTTTTTCGCACTTCCCAACTGTTGAAGACTCTCCTGAATTCTTGCTTTCCAGATAACTACAATCTTGAAAAATTTAAATGTGAAGTCAACCGCCATCTTCTGTCTTCTTGAACCCCATTCTTTTTTTTTTTTACTGTTCTTGGCCCTCCCCGTTTTCAGTTTTCTCATTCTATTTCACTCCCTGTAAACCCCTGCGTCTTAGTGGCATTATTGCCTTGCTTTAGGCGAAACGATTAAAAAGATGGATAATGTATATTTTATAAAAAATAAAGCTAGTATGTGTACTTATCGATACAACCTAAATTTTCTTCATTTTTCATGGATGAAACTGCAATATTGGAAATCTAAACTTATTTATAGATGGAACTTTGTCTGTGTGTGTGTGTGTGTGTCTGTGTGTGTCCGTTACCTATAGACTCCGAAACGGCTGAACCAATTTTCTTGAGAATTTACACAGTTGTACTATAAGCGTCTGCGAGTGTTCTTAGCTAGGTTTTGTGTCGAGGTACCCCCGATAAATATAAAAAAATCGATAATCGAAAAATGGGGTTATAGAAGGAGTGGTCTGATTTTAATCAAATTTGATACACTCATAGACAAAGACCTAAGAAACGATATTCAGAAGTTACAAGGTTGCAGTTCTTACAATAGTGTAGAAAATCGATAATATATATATATATATATATATATATATATATATATATATATATATATAAGGCAAGATGTTTGTGTGTGTGTCTGTTTATCTGCCTGTATGTCTGTATTTTTTCAGCCTTTTCATTTTAGTTTTTGCTTCGGGTTTGGCTCTAAGTAGGTATAATTGTAGTTCTTAGTCTCAGCCATGATATCATTTACACAGAGGACTTATTTAACCTTCAAAATTCAGTTTACGACGAAAAAAACTTATTTTATATCGATACCAGGAAATGGAAATTTGACTTACATCCATTCATTTTCTTTCAATCTACGGTTTCGCTTTAACTGGAAACAACTATTGCTTTTTAGTCTTTCGTGCAAACGTCCAAAGAGTCTGAGATACAGGACCATTCATTAGTTTTAAATCTTTCATTACACCCTAGCAACGCCGGGCTATATTGCTAGTTATTAAATATTTATAAATTCATTTGATGCACATGTTATTGTGCAATATTAACAAAAGAACCATTCTATTTTCATTTACAATTATTCACTTGGCAATAAATACTAAAAATAGTATGAAATACATCATTTATTTTAAACAATAGGGTGACCTAATAATTATGACCGATAGTGTAGGTCCCATCCTTTTACAGTGAAAACCGTACAACATAATCTCCTCTTAAGTTCATTTTCTCGCACTTCCCGTCTTTAGAACTCTCTTTCGTATACTCTATTCCCTGATAGCAATAATCTCCAAGTTTAAGTGCAACGTCAATTGCCATATTTTATCCTCTCAATTCCCATTTGTCTTTTGTCCCATCCCAGAACGCATCTCCATATTTTGTTTCTTTTTCTCTTTCTTTTCCATCTTCTCACTTGTAATCCTCTGCACACCAGTGACAGTGCTGCTTTGGTTGGGGTGAATCGATTAAAAACTATTGGAATAAAATTTTCATAAGATAGTTCATTTGCATTTAATTTGAATGGTTAAAAGAATTCCACGGAGAATTGTTGGTCCTCACGCATATTCACCCCCATCAAACCTGGCCCTCTTCAAAAAAAAGTTTAGACACTCCTGCCCCTGCATCGATGTTTCATGAGCTTGATGCAGGGGCATTCAATATTCATTCAGGGAATATTCAAGATATTTTTGTAGCTGGATAATTTCCGGACCCACCTCTTATAATTTTCCATGAAGGCAATGACCACGAATTAAAAAAAAAAATAAATAAAAATAAAAACGGATTTACGTCGGCCGTCGCGCCTTTTCCTTACACTTGTTATAACTACCAGCAACATTTTCGCTCATACAGTTCCGGAAACTTTTCCAGTATCAATAAAATTCATTGAAAATGACATTTAAGGCAGTTTAACGTGAGAGTTTATTTTAAAACCGTTTTCAGAAGAGAGCGATATTCCACGCACGACAAAATATTTGAATGTCAACACCATAAAATGTTTCAGCATAACACTTCTAGCATTGGCGAGGCTAAGTAATGTTTTAGGAGTGTACTGTAGGATGTACGTTGTGGTGTAGTGGATATCGACTCGGAACGACAAATCGGGGGTGCTGAGTTTGAATTCCAGTTGAATTCCTTGCAATTCACTTATGCACAAAGACCCTTGGGAAAGGTATTAATCCGTTTCTTCCCTCCAGTTATGGGTTAAATATTGGAACGGATTGGGTTCCTATAGCCTTGGCTAGCAACCAGTCTACCGCAGAAAGTAATGGCAACTTACTGCGGAATAATTTTCTGCCCAGTCAGTCATGTCACTTTCGAGACATGATCGCCTAAGCGTGTATCACGTATGGCACTTAACTGACTGACTGTAGGTAGTATCACTCCCTTCAAAGTTGGTATGAAGATAAATCCAGAAAATTATTCTAAAATGTTTTCGTTTCTTTTTTGTGAGGAAAAGGCTTAAAAGTCACAACCGTTTTTTAATAGCTAAAGATTACATCCATTTACTTTTATCTAAATAAGTAAACGGTAAATTCTATCAGTTCATGTTACTGAAACCCCTGTAATTCAGGCCACACTTGCTCTACATAGACATATATCTTTTTTGAATCAGGATATTTCCTGGATTAAAAATCTGCTCTTCATTTGGTGCTTGGCTGTCAAGCAGTAGGATTCGTGTCCGGATGAGAAGGGAATAGTTAAAAATTCAAATGCTAAAATTACTGAAAAAAATAGGGATTTTAAAGTTTTTAATTTAAATTAAAGTAAGACAAAATTTTGTGAATTTAAAAAGGTTTGTTATTTTAAATTCAATTTAAAATACCCGCAAAACTTTGTATATTGAGGAAATCATTTTTATATTTTCAAAATGCCAAAAAATCGGAGTTAAAGTGAGAGGTTTCGTGACGTGAGATTTGTAAGTTTCACGGTTTGTGATTTGAAGAATTCAATTTTCGGTTTGATTGGAATTTCGACCCAAATTGGACTTTCTGCCCAAAACGAACTTTCGGCCCAAATCGGACTTTCGGCCCAAATCGGATTTTCGGCCCAAACCGGACTTTCGGCACAAATCGGATTTTTGGCCCAAATCGGACTTTCGGCTCAAATCGGATTTTCGGCTCAAATTAGTCTTTTGGTCAGAATTGAACTTATAGCGCGAATCAGAGTTAAAATGAAGTTCTGAAATTCCATGGCGTGAACTGAGGAATTCAAATTTATTTTTCTAAAAGCAATTGCAACCTACTGCGGGATAATCTTTTACCCAGTCAGTCATGTCTCTTTCGAGACATGATCGCCTAAAGCGTGTATCACGTATGGCACTTAACTGACTGACATTAAATTAGCGAAAGATGCCCTCCAAACGCTAAACAAAGTAACAAGATTAAGGAAAATTACAATGGAAACAAAAATAAAAGTACTCAACTGCAATGCAATCTCACAGATGACGTGAAAACTGGAGGCATCACTGATATAGTTCTACAGAAAGATGCTGAGAATACAATGGATGGAGCATATGAGTAATTTGGAAGTTTAAGGAAAATTGAAACAAAAATGACACGTCTACTTAGAATCAAAAACTGCAGTTTGTGAGGTTATGTATGAAAGATATCGCTAGACGAATTATAACATCTACATACACAGGATGTTCAAATTTATCTATCTAAACTTATTTATAAATGGAACTTTGTGTGTGTGTGTGTCTATGTGTGTCTGTGTGTCCGTTACCTATAGACTCTGAAACGGTTGAACCGATTTTTTTGAAAGTTTACACAGTTGTACTATAAGCGTCTGCGAGTGTTCTTAGATAAGTTTTGTGTCGAGGTACCCCCGGCAAATATCGAAAATCAATAATCGAAAAAATGGGGTTATAGAAGGAGTGGTCCGATTTTAATCAAATTTGATACACTCATAGACAAAGACATAAGAAACGATATTGAGAAGTTTCAAGGTTGCAGTTCTTACAATAGTGTAGAAAATCGATAATATATATATATATAAGGCAAGATGTTTGTGTGTTTGTTTATCTGTCTGCATGTCCTTTATACAAATCCACAATTTTTATCCGATTCTCACCAAACTTCACACAAATATTCTTTAGGCTGAGTCTGAGCTCCAGGACCAGGATTAGTTTTAAAGCTTTCATTACACCCGAGCAACGCCGGGCTATACTGCTAGTATACACACACACACACACACACACACACACACACACACATATATATATATATATATATATATATATATATATATATTCTTCATTTGTAAACGAGTTATTACGCCACCTAGGTTTTTACCATGTGGTATCTTCAGGCGATTTGCAATAACTGATTTTACCGTTTACTTTTTTCTTTAATTGTTTTTTTTTTTTGTAAGAATGCTCACGTAACGTTGTTTTTTAATGCTCACGTGACGAGGAATTTTTGAACGCGCAATTTTTAAAATTACAAGAAATTATATATCTGTGCAGTCAGCAAAATAAAAAAAAAACAGGTTGTTGTTTCATATTTCTGCGTTTGTTGAAAGCTTCAAACGAACCGACAATAACGAAACAATACAAAATAGACACGTAGACAACGCTGACATAATTATATATTGCTATGCAAATAGGGTACACTTGTCATTTTAAATCTTAAAATATTTCAACATTGAGATGTTAGCAAATAATATAGTACACCATTTCAAAAACAAATCAAATAAAGATGGCTATACGACAGGGTCATGTTATTCTGAAGAGTGTAATTTAGTCCCTGGTTTTAGCCTCAGAAATACAAAATTTATAATGGTAAGATATATAAAATTTAAAAGTAAATATTTTTTTGAAATATATACGTCTTTTGAACAGTAGTAGAGGCTTATTTATTTTTCCCTGTTTGTGATTAGGTTTCTGGTTCCATTTTCTAAATTTTTTTCTTTCAGTCACACGCAGATACTCTTGGGAAACTTACGAATACACATCCTCCTCCAATCATGGGTTAAATATTTGAACTTGTATCTGAAAAATCATTATTATTTTTTTACAAAGTAATAAAATAAAATAATAATACAACATTTCCTCATAAAAAAGAATTATTCTTACGATCCAAAATATATTTCGGCTTGAAATAACACATAAAAAGTTAATAAGCCGTAAAAAATCCATTTCTAAACGAATTATTTTCCACCCTTCAAACTCTCTCTCTCTCTCTCTCTCTCTCTCTCTCTCTCTCTCACGCACACACAGAGGCGGGACGTGGCTAAACTATCACTGCTCTATCGCTACTTCTGTGGAAAGTGCACAGACGAATTTAATATCTTAGTTCCGCCAGGCCTAACCTTCACGGCTAGGACCCGCCACTCTACTTATATTGTGTCAAATTACCCACATTCCGTTCATATTCCATCGGTAATAAGTAAATTCCACTTAAACAGGTTCTTCTCGTGAGCCATTGCTCAGTGGAGCAGACTCCCAAGAGGATGTTTTCCTATCACAACAATCTTAACCTATTCAAGTCTAGAGTTAACAATTATATTGCCCTCCTGTCCATATAAACTAACCCTTAACGTAACCCTTTACATTGAGTAAGAAATGAAGCTACCCAGTCTTCAAAATCTCCTTGTTGAACCGACTCACAAAAAGATGATTCCTCGATCACTACAATGTTAACCTATTACGCTATTCAAGTCTAGAGTCAACTGTTATCTTCCCCTCTTATCCGTATAAACTAACCCTTAACGTAACCCTCTACCTCGAGTGGCCCCTGAGACTGTTATATATATATATATATATATATATATATATATATATACAAGTATTGTTGGAATAATAATCCTTGTCCAAAGAAACACTATTTTTAAAAAAGTGCTCACTACAAAAGTAGAGCTAATAATATTATTTATTCATAAATTATAACATGAATATATTACAATATCACTACAAAAGTAGCCATTTTGTTTCGACACTTTTGTGTCTTGTCAAGTGATGTGATAGTTCTTAAATGAATGGTTTAAAAGTCTGAAAACGGACATGGCCCCTTTAATCAGGAAGGTATTATTGCATATACAATGTGGACCAATCAGAGTAAAGCAACTTCTCATTTGGAAAATATGGGGCAGGCTTAAGGTTAATTTTGGTGGGTATTGTTTTTAATATTTGATTGAAGTCAGATTATTATTATTAATTAATACTTATATCTACTTTGTTCTTGTTGCTTAAATTATAATTGCTTTACTCTGATTGGTCCACATTGTATATACAATAATACCTCCCTGATTAAAGAACTATCACATCACTTGACAAGACACAAAAGTGTCGAAACAAAATGGCTACTTTTGTCGTGATATTGTAACATATCCATGTTATAATTTTTGAATACATAATATATATATAAATTCTGTTTCGAAATTATCCTGCCATATAATATTAATTGAATATATTCTAGGCAGGGCAGTAGCGCCTTAGTTCGCTTCAAAGTATTCTCATCGGAACTTCCCTTTTCAAAAGCTCCTCAAAAGAACTCTTTTGGAATCATTATCAACTATCATCTTTTTTATGTGCCGTATTCCTTTCAGGATGTAGGCGATCATGGCCTTCCACATCTCCCTATCCTAAGTCGTTTTTACCACGCTTTCTCCTGTTACCCCCACCCAAACCTCGCTTAGCCATCCATTTTCTCAAGCCAATCAAGTAGCTTTCCATTGTCTCTCTTTCCTTCTATCTTATCTGTGAGTATCAAATTCTCTAAACCCTCCTTCCTCATTACATGTCGTAGGAACTTCAACTGTATTTTGCCGATGTTAAGTATTAGTTTCCCTTTCGCTTCTATCCTCTCCAAAACCTCATCGTTACTCACATTCTCGATGCATGATAGCGTCGGCATAACTTCTGCAGAACCACATTTCGGTTGCTAATTTTCCCTTTACCTTTGGTGATATTGTTCAGCATTTGCTGCCATATTGAAGAACAGACATTGCATTACAATCCAGCACCCACTTCTGATCTGTGAATGTCAGATTCTCTAAACACTCTTTCCTCATTAAATGTCATTGGAACTTCAGTTATATTTTCTTGAATTTTAGTATTAAATTTCTTTTCGCTTCCATCTTCTCTAAAACCTCATCGTTGTTCGCATTTTCGATGTATAATATCTTCAGCATCCTTCTTCAAAACCACATTTTTGTTTCTTCAAATCTTCCCTTCATCTTTGGTGATATTGTTCATCATTTACTGCCATATTGGAGAACTGACATTGCATAACAATCCAGCACTCCCTTCTTTGTTTCCAGCGAAAATTTCCTGTCTCTATTCATCTTCTGGAATGTATCTTTGGCCATCCCTATACGCCTTCGGATCTCAGTGTCGCATTCTCTTTAATTTCTTTTTCATAGTAATTTTCTTTCTTTCATTTATCTCTCCGCATGTTGGTAATCATGGCTCTCCACAACATCCTGTATTTGATGTTATATGTGCCATGAGCCTTCAGGACGTAAGCGATCATGGCCTTCGACATTGCTCTATCCTTAGTAGTTCTCTTAACAAGCTTTCTCCTGTTGTCCTACCCAAACCTCGTTTAGCCATCCATTTTCTCAAGCCCATCAAGTACGTTACACGTTGCTTTCCCTTGTCTCTCTTTTCTTCTATCAGATCTGTGAGTATCAGATTCTCTAAGCTCTCCTTCCTCATTACATGTCATAGGAACTTCAGTTATATTTTCTTGATTTTAAGTATTAAATTTCTTTTCGCTTCCATCTTCTCCAAAACCTCATTTTCGATCTATAATATCTTCAGCATCCTTCTGCAGAACCACGTTTTGGTTGCTTCAAATCTTCCCTTCATCTTTGGTGACATTGTCCAGCATTTACTGCCATATTGAAGAACAGACATCACATAACAATCTGGTGCTTTCTTTGTTTCCAACGAAATTTTCCTTTCTCTACACAGCTTCTGGAATGTATCCTTGGCCATCCCAATTCGCCTTCGGATCTCACTGTCGCATTTTCCTTAATTTCGTATATAGTCTAAAATTTTCTTTTACATAATAATTTTCTTTCTTTCATTTATCTTTCCGCATGTTGGTAATCATGGCTCTTCACAACATCCTGTATTTGATGTTCTAAGTAATTTTTCTTTATATCATGCCTCTGTGTCTATGTTTTGACATCAACTCATGCAAATTAGTTAAGTATATTACACACTGTTTCCTCTTGCGTCCCGTCTCTCATGAGAGTTTTCAATTCTCTAGACCTTCTTTTCTCATTATGTGTCCCAGAATGTTTCTTTATAACTTTTATTGTTCCTATTTTCTTTTAGACGACTTTGTTGCTCACATGTACTATCCATGCCATCATTAACATTCGTAAAAAAAACCCACATCTTTTTGTTTCAATTCTTTTTTTTTTTAATCTCTGGAGAAATTTTTCAGCATTCAGTATCTTATGGGAGATTAGATGTTATACAGCAGTTCAGTCCATTTTTTTCTAACGATATTTTCCTATATTTTAATACTTTCTTTAGTTCATGAAATACATTTTCACTATTTATCTGCTCCTTCTGATATTAAACCACCCAAAGATTTAAATTTAGGTAATTTACTTTTCTCTTGTTCTGAATAGTAAATTTTATTCTGAATATGGACGTGCGCTGCGGTGCAATGGATATAGACTCAGAACGACAAATTGGGAAGCCGAGTTCGAATTCCAGTAAAATTCCTTGCATTCACTTACGCACAAATACACTTGGGAAAGGTATTAATCCGTCTCTTCCCTCCAGTTATGGGTTAAATAATAGGATATATTGGGTTCTTATGGCTTTGGCTGGCAACCAGTCTACGGCAGAAAGCAATGGCAACCTACTGCGGGATAATCTTCTGCCCAGTTATTCAAGTCGATTTCTAGACATGATCGCCCAAGCGTGTTTCACGTATGGCACTTAACTGACTGACTGAATATAATAGTTGAAAACATGATTAAGGCTTGTACTGGGCATAAAGTGGGGGATCGGTTTTATATTGTTATGAAGTAATAAACTGATCCCCCCACTAATTACTACTTAATAATATAATGCATATCTCCCCCATCTCTAACTAGGAGTCAAATAACAGGACAGATTGGGTTCTATAGCCTTGGTCGGCAACCAGTCTACCGCAGAAAGCAATGGCAATCTACTTCAGGATAATCTTCTGCTCAGTCAGTCATGTCTCTTTCGAGGCATGATCGCCCAAGCGTGCATCACGTATGGCACTTAACTGGTTGGCTTGTTCTGAATATCATACATTCACCCTATTAAATTGTTAACGAAAGGGATAAAAAACATTGATGACTGATTAAATGGCATGATTAAAAAAAACAAAAATACAAAAACAGCCAAGCCAGTCCCAAAAGTAATGTCCTGTATTCCATTGAATCTTTGCGGTACGGCCGAGAGGGTAGGGCCGTGCTATATAAATTCAACAAATCCTGTGAGAAAACAACCTTGTTTTTTTTTATCCTGTTTCTATTCTTGTCTATTCCAGAACTCCTCTGTCCTCACACAGACAATTTATTCCCAGCAGAGCTTATGGAATACTCGAATATTTTTGCGAGTTTCGTCAAAGTAAACCTGGCAACTACTCTGTATATATGATGTCGATTCGGTCGGGTTTCAACCCTGGCTTGAATCAATCAGATGTCTAACTGTACTGATGAGATGTACTATAGCGAAACGACTGTCTATGGATGACTATTTACGCCCTTGCACGCCGATTGAGCACTATGGAGGAATGGTAGAATTTAAAACAGTAGTTACACACGCATTTACGTATCACTCATTCAGTTATGAATTTGAACACTCTCAATGTGTTTACATTGTATATAACACGCTAAAATCCGCCTACTTCTACTGAGCGTCGATAGCTCAGAGATAGAATCACAGACTGATGTCAGTTCGGTCGGGTTTCAATCCTGGCTAAAAGCAACCGGATGTATAACCGTACTGACGAGCTGTAATACAACGAAACAGGAATCTGCAAATGACTATATATATATATATATATATATCTGCAGACAGATCTGTTTCGCTGTATCACAGCTCATCAGTACGGTTAGACAGCCGATTGCTTTTTACTCAGGATTGAAACTTGACCGAATTGGCGTCAGTCGGCGATTCTATCTCTGAGCTACGGGTGCTCGGTAGAAGGCGGCAGGTATATAAGAATGAAAGAATAAAGTAAAAGAACAAATAAGAAACTTATCTCAATCTAACATATTTCACTTTTCTGAAAGCTTCTTCAGAGTTAGTTAAGTGCCATACGTGATACACACTTGGGCGATCATGTCTCGAAACAGACATGACTGACTGGGCAGAAAATTATTCCGCAGTAGGTTGCCATTGCTTTCTGCGGTAGACTGGTTGCCGACCAAGGCTATAGAACCCAATCTGTCCTGTTATTTAACCCATAACTGGAAGGAAGAAACGAATTAATACCTTTCCCAAGGGTATTTGCGCGTAAGTGAATGCAACGAATTTAACTGGAATTCGAACTCGGCTTCCCGATTTCTCGTTCCGAGCCGATATTCACTGCACCACAACGCACATCCTACTATTCTTCTTCAGAGACCGAGAAAAAATGAAAAAATAAAAGGACAGTATACCGGTGTGTTGTGATTTGAGGTTGTTTTTTTATTGGTCAAATATGTGTTTAGTGTATTAAAGCAACAGATTTTTATTTTTATTTTTAAATATATGTGTACGAAATATTTTGGATTGTAAAGTGTAAACCAACGCCTTTATCTACTGGACCATGTGTCCATAAGATCACATGGTACTTAGTTGACTCCAAAGTGTTTTAGGTTCAATACTAGGCTGCAGCAAAAATCTTAGAGAGTTGAGTTAAATGGTGATAACTGATGCGAAGTCATCTGGAAAGCATGATTCATGGAACGAGAACAATCTAGTTCAATGAACGAATTAAGCGTCTAATCACCCGAAGAAGGTCGGAGCGTATATCTGCCGAAACGTCATGAATTTGACAACGAAGATGAGGACAACAGTCCAAACAAAGTAAATAATGTAAATAATTACAATTCCTCATCTCAGAAATATAGACAGATCTTTAAGAAGGCCGGAGCGTACAACGTCAGAAACGCCGAGAATATGGCAATAAAGATGAGGACAACAGTCCGAACAATGTAAATAATGTAAATACTGTCTCATCTCAGAAGTATAATAGACAAAGCATACAATGGCCGAAACGTCTTAAATATGGCAGTAAAGATGAGGACAATAGTCCAGACAATGTAAATAATGTGAATAATTACAACACCTCATCTCTGGAATATAGACAGATATCACTTATAACATAACAATAAAATGCTGCTTGTCAGTGAATAAATTTTACATATTTAAAAAGTCAATTACATGTAGAATTATGATGAAAATTAATACGAGTTTAACTATTAGATTTAAAACCAATTTTTATAAAATTATGGTAATTGTTCTGATGAACTTCTGAAACTACATGTTGGGGATACTAAAATTAAGCAGGAACAGAAATTAAAATACCTTAAAAGTGGTCTAACAGAGGACGGAAAGGGTGACACCGAGGTCCGAAGGCGAATTGGCATGGCAAAGGATGCATTCCAGAAGTAGAGTATTGAGAGACAGGAAAAATTTCGTTGGAAACATTTCGCTGGATTGTTATGTGATGTCTGTCTTTCAATATGGCAGTGAATACTGGACGATCTCATCAAAGATGAAGGAAAGACTTGAAATAAGCGAAATGTGGTTCTACAGAAGGATGCTGAAAATACCATAGACCGAACATGTGAACAACGACAAGGTTTTGCAGAAGCTGATATTAGCACTAGGAAAAGACAGCTGAAGTTCCTGGGACATTTAATGAGAAAGGAGGGTTTGGAGAATCTAATAATCACAGGACGGATAAAAGGAAAGAGAGAAAGGGGAAAGCGTGAGACCATTTTAAGCAAATGGATAGCGGAGCAGGATTTGGGAGAGATACTGAGAAGAAAAAATATTGAGAGGGACAAGAGACAGGGCCAAGTAGAAGTCCATGATCGCCTACGTCCTGGAGGGTCACGGCATATGAGAAGGAGACACAACTTTCAAAACGTTGTGATAATTAAAACGAATATGAGGATAAAAATAATGTAATCAGTTAATAATTAACAGAAATAGGGATCGACGAAACTGATGCGATCTGCGGAATTTTAATGATTCTTTTTTGATCATTTCACCCCCAGCAAAGCAATAATACCACTACGAAGTAGGGAGTTCAGGAAGTAAAAGAGAATGAGGAGAAGTGAGAAGAAGACAATGAACAGGTTTCAAGAATATAAAAAATGGCGATTGACGTTGCATGTAAGTCTTTGAAGATTGTAAGTAGGACGTTTTGAAAAGAGTTTCACAGGTGAGAAGTGCGAGAAAAGAAACTGTTAGAATAGAGGAGACGGTTGCACTTAGTTCAACAGTAAGACGGCGAGATATTGTTTTTAATCTAGTTTTCTTTATGTGCTGTATATCCTCAGGAAGTAGACAATGACGGCTCTCCACAACTTCCTGTCCCTTGTAGCTTTTAATAATTTTCTTTCTCCATTATTTAACCCTGTTCTGCCATTCATTTACTTAAACTCATCAAATATGCGTTGTTTACCCCTATCCATTTTGCCTTCAATCTGTTCTGTGAGTATTAGATTTTCCAAGCTTTTCTTTCTCATTATGTACCCTGGAAACTTCAACTATCTCTTCATAATGTTAAGTATAAGTTTTTTTTAAACTTCCATTTTCTCTAAAACTTCGTCGTTGCTCACATGTTCGGTCCATGGTATCTTCAGCATCCTTCTATAGAACCACATTTGGATTGTCTCTAGTTTTTTTTGAGCACGCTTAAATTTATGCAGTCACTACGCTTGCATGAAGTTAAGCGTACCCAAATGACACACAAGGAAAGAATAAATCTCATCAGAACAGTTGCCAAGAATATATTTGTAGAAAAGACAGAGGATTTTTGCTTTGAGAAAATCTGCTTGACACAGTATTCCAAGACTTATTTGGTTTTCTGCAGTGATGAGCTTAAAGAAGTAATTAACATTCCTAGACGTCGTATACGCCCTACATTTCACAGAAATGTAAGAAAAATCGACTAAAGAAGTTTAGTAGCTACGGCTTTGGCAGGAATATTAAAAGCACAAGCTCGGTGAAGATAATTATAAATTATTAAATGAAAAGTAGTATACACTTTCTCCGCCAGAGTGCACAACACACATGATTTAAAAATTGTCATTGTGTTTTGACAGGCACGGGTTGCTCAGATATGTCATCATAAACGAAGAAATAGAAGACTTTATATTACAAGCTCAGAGAAACATGAATAAAAAATTCAGTCCCTGTGTGTTTTGTACGGGCCCGGGTTGCTCAGATATATTGTAGTGGGATAAGAAATTAAAAATTTTAATCAACCTTCTTCTTCACTGTTACAAAAAATCACAGTGACGTGTGAAATCCTGGTTTTTCCCAAGAAAAAGGATTGGCTATGTGCTTAAAGAAAAAGTCTAAACCACATTTCACAAGTAGGTGTTAAATTGATTTTTGACCAAGGGAGCTACTTTCAAGACTTGAGGACTTCGCGAGTCAGTGTGAAAAATCTAATGACAATAAAAGGGCCTCGATCAAAGTCAGTCAGGGATGGAAGAAGCAAAGACGACAGACTAAAATGTAACGAGAGAAACTTCAAGCTGAGTCGGACATTCGTCCTCTGTCTCTTTCCTTCTCGCGTGCTGATTTCCTTTACTTCTTCTTCTCCATCCAAAGACATTCCTACCAAACAAACACATACATACGTACGCATATACACTTCCAACAATTACCACTACGAACATTTTCTACAAATCTTGATACCCATAACTTCATCATTGAACACGAACTCTACCCTTAACTTCTTAGTAATGTTTCTAATTGCACATTAACTTCTACAACTCATGTTATTCTTTCCTTTTAATAAATTTCTATTTTTAAAATGAAAAATGTATATTTTATTCTTACATCATTCCACACATTCCAACCTGCCGACAACCAATCAATCTTCTGATGAAATCTTCCTGACGATAACTCCGACGAAGATTATTGTGCACAAATATTTGTAAGCTGTACGGAGTTCCGTTATGTATGAAACAATTCCGAATCAAATAAAACCTTAACTATCTCTCTTACAATGTAATCATAAACGTAGAAATAGAAGACCTTATATTACAAGCTCAGAGAAACATGAACAAAAAATTCAGTCACTATGTGATTTTACGGGCAAAGACACCAGCACGACTGGCTCAGGTTACTAAGACATATCATCAGTAACGTAGAATTAGAAGATATAAAATCACAAGCCCAGGGAAATCTAAAAAAAAACAACAACAACCACTCAAAACAATAAAGAAAACATATAGACAATATACAAAAAATTAACACACATAAGTATCAGATCATTACAAAAGTTCATTGATAAGATAAAATGGCCGCAAATTGACACTGATATTAGTTTTTGTTCTGATTTCTGGTGTGTTCGAGATTAAAACCTTGCATCGTTTATTTGCGAGTCAGATTTTGTTGATAGTTTTAACGTTTAGTCTACAAGGAAATGGCTTAAAAATAAAGAATTAAGTTTCACTGTCGCCATATTTGGCTTTATGGATTTCGGAAATAATTAAGCGTCGGAACTCCGATAAAAAAAAAAGCGTCCAGCAGGTTTATTTGGATCGTGCATCAGATTTCGAATCGTCAAAAAGTGGGTTTGGCAGATTTCGTCAGGGTGATTTTAACCTAAACGATCAACCACACTCCGGGCGAACATCCAACGTCAATGAAGACGCCCTGCACGCCAGCGTAGAATATAAACCAAAGGTTTCGAAGGAAGAGATTCCTAAGAGTTTGAATCGATATCTCAGTTGCCTTTCGCTATCTGAAGAAATTTTGGTTAGTTTCCAAACGCAACACGTGGGTGCAACATTCTTTGACGGAATAGATACTGGATCGTGTTTCTGTGGCGATATTTTTGTTGTTAGGAAAAGGAGGTATTTTAGGGCAGATTTGTCACAGCTGAAGAAAAAGGGATCGTTTACAAGAACGTTTGCCGCAAACGGAGCTGGAAACAATCTTGTGAATATGTGGAAGCCGTTGCTATAGCCGGATTGCATTTGTTTTTATTCGTTTCACCCCGAGCAAGGCATTCCACTGCTACTATTGCGCAGGGGGTTACACAGAGTCGGGGAAGTGATGAGAAAAGGATGGTTAGATGTAGGAAATGTCAGAAGGAGGGTGATAGACGGGTAAGGGTACCGAGAATGAGGGTTGGTTAGATGGCGAGGGTGTGAGAGAATAGATGCACGTTAGTGTGATAGGAGGTGTCTATTGACCTTACATTTAAACTCCTGGAAATTGTAGCTGTCGGGGAAGCAGGCATGTGGAAGGGAATTCCACAGGCAGGAAGCGCGAGAAAAGAAGCTATTGGAGTAGAAATTACGGTTACATCTTATCTGTTTCACTGTAAAAGGGTGGGACCTAGTTGCTAATCTAGTATCTCGTGTAAATTCGTACCTAGGCGGCACCAATGACCTAAGTTCATCGGAGCAGAAGCAGTGAAAGTACTTATAGAAGAGGCACAGGGAAGCCACGTCACGCCGGTGAGAGATTGGTTGCAGCCGGCCCGCCAAGTCAGGATCGATCATGTTACAGATTCTCCCTTGTATTTTTGCATTCAATGAAAATGTTGCTGTCCGTTTCATGAAATTCCATCGCTGATAATTTGATTTGTACTTCTTCTAGCTGGCAAGACTATAACTACAAAGAAGCATTGCAACCAACTCACAAATCTTAATGCCGTTATTAAAGAAAAACTGTATAATTTTGTCAAATCGAAAAGGTTTAATTTTTCCCCACGACTACACAAGACCGCATGTTTGTCCTGGGCATGACAGTAAACTGCATCCGGCAGCAAGGCCTCTAACTGGGAGGTTGTGAGGAGCATGGAACCACCTCTTAATTGCTGTTGTTCTCAGGTCCACCCTGACCCGGAGTAGTAGCACCTGTTTGGGTCCCAGCTATGGGCAAATAGTTAGCCCCCAAACTGGGGTCAAAACACTATGAAAGTGTAAAAATACACTTTTATAGAAAAATATACATTTTTGAAATAAAAATATTACCAAAATATATTTTTGAGGAAAAATAATTACCATAACACATTTTTGAGGGGAAAAACATTTTTGAATACAAAACTAGAAGTCATTTTCAGTTTTCTAAAATAAAAAAGAATAAAGACAAAAAAAAATTCACCATAACAGAACATTACAAAATACCTTAAAACCCCACCTTTTTGGCATTAAATAACCCACAGAGGTGTTGCCGTGAAATAAAACTAAAACAAACTATTCAAGAAAAACGGTATAGTTTTGGCAAATCGAAAAGGTTTAATTTTTGACCACGACTACACAAGACCGCATGTTGCAAAACAGACTTTGGAGAAGTTTAGAGTTGAAAGGGGAAACCTCCAGCACATACCGTGTTTTTTCGATTTGGCTCCTTCGAATTTTCATTTGTGATGGTCTCTATAGAAGATTTTAAATAATAGATTTTAACATTGTGCAGTCAGTTGAAAAATTACCTGACAACCTTTTTCCAACAAATATCACGAAGTTTCTACGAAAATAGCATCAACAAACTTGTAGAACGATGGAAAACAGTTGTTAAAATCATGGTTACTATGTATTTGACTAATAAATGTTTTTTTATAAGTATGCAAACTTTTCTTTTTTAATTTTCTCATCCGAATTTTTACAGAGATATAATACAATGCTTGCTCGACTATCCGTACCTCAATTTTCTGAACTTCGAATATCCGAAGAGAAAAACGGAAATAATCCGAACATTTTCTAGTTATCCGAACTAAAGCCATTCCAATATTTCATCCCAGACAAGCGTCATGAGAATTTGCACAACCGTACGTTTACTGAGAAATTTGTGGTGTGAAACATGAAACGGAACTCCCTGGTATGGGCATTTAAGTGACTTGGAAATTGTTGAACTTATAACCGTCCTGGTAAATACTGAAGAGGTGGGTAGGACGATAATGATATTGTCTATATTCAAGTTCACCCACTCGAATGATGAATTTCAAACGCCGAAGTAATAATTAAGGTTGACAAAGACATCTACTTTAATCCTGCTTCAGGAGGTAGCGGTGAAAATAAAATAAAATAAAATAAAATAAAAACAAAACTGGACAAAAACATTTGGAAATTCTGTTTGATGATATAAATGTCAAACTTTTTCGTTCTTTTTCAGTCATTTAGGTGTTCAGTTATTCGGAATTTTGAATTATTTAAACATATTTTTGAAAACATATAGTGAGGTTTCCCGAAGACTAACAAAATAGTTTTAACAACCGACATATTTAATTTATTTGTTTAAACATTATTTTTAATCGATACTCGTATATGAGTAGATATTCTGTTTTTAATCAAACGGTATATTTATATATTTGTTTTTTACCGGTCTGATTATCTACGATAAATTTTGTGTCATTCTGCAGGATTCGAACCTGCAACCTCTATCAACATAAGGGAAGCCACTAATTGATCTGGTGCGTCTTAGACCGCTCGAGCCCATTATTGCAAAGAGTCGATATGGATGGGCATAAGAGTTTAACCATGAAATGTGTTGTGGTCTGGTGTTGGTGAGCGGTCATAAAGAAAATTAGTTCAGTACAGTATTTATAAAAATACATTTCCAGAAATACTTTAATGTTATAATTTTATTGATAATAAGAACTGATATAATAACGTTAAATTATTTCCGACATTTAGTCTTATACTGAAGTGTTTTCAAAAATAATAACAATCATCATGAAGGCACGATAAAGTAACAATGGATTGCGGCTCGAATTAAAGAATCGGAGAGCCGAGTTCGAATTCCACTTTGAGGTCATTACATTCACTTTCGTGCTAATGCTCTTGGAAAATGTAGGAATTAATCTCTTCTCCTCCTAGGTATGGGTAAACAGCAGGATATACTGGGTTCTGTAGCCATGGTTGGCAACCAGACTAGGAGAAGGACGACGCTGAATTCAAATCCGGAACTGGGGTCCCTAAGAAAATCCGATGTCATCTTTCATTCTGGCAGCTCTTACGACGACACCGGTGTATCGACCATTTCCTTTCTCTTAGACAACATTGGTGGCGTGGTAAGGGAAGATGTTCTGCATATCAATATCTAATAAAATACATTCTGCGCTCTCGGGCGCAGATTCATGGTCTCTTGAGACTGGCGGATACCAATAATAATTATGATACTATTTTAATTATACTCGTTCCATAGGTACGCTTTGCCAATACCTCATAAATAATAGCATATTCCGTTTGATCACGCGGAAGACGGAAAAGACATATCAGAGACGCTGTTTGGTTTCAGCAAAAAAAAAAAAAAGAAAAAGAAATAAAGAATGAAAGAAAGAGAAGCTAGAAGCTTTCATGTGTTTAACATCTGCTTCATTAAAATAGAAAAAGACTTTAAATCTTTTCATTTGTATCCTCTTACTTCTTTAAATAATGACCTGCATTCATACTTATGACTATAATTGTAGTACTTTGCTAAAGATATTATGTTCGGTCGTTTTTTGTTAATTTAATCCAAATAATGTAAAGTCACCTATCGTAAATATTATTTCATTCCAAAAAAATTATAAATCTTAAATCAAAGTTTGTTTTTTATTAAAATTTTGGCACATTTTTTAAAATAAAAATTTTCGATAAAGATTTCCGTAATTTGCCTCCTGAAAACTCTAACCCTCATACGAAGAATTACCAAAAATCATATGTGCAGATGATATTCGAGGTACTTAAAAGGAACTTTTTATAATTAAAATAAAAAAAAATAATTTTGGCTTATTTATCGGGGTGAGCGCGAATGTAGACCCCATTGTACGCTCCGGTCTTTTTCAGGTGCTAGGAATTTCGAACCGAACCATTTTTTACAATCACTGGGGTATATCATTTTCATTCCTTGTGTAGAGCCTCTTCTGGTAGTCATGAGTTATCTCCCTCTAACCCTGTAAGTTATTTGTTCACCACTGCTGTAGCCTGGTATTGAACCTATAACTCTTTGGGTAAAGTCACAGGAACTAATGAACGTCTATATCCACTGCGTCATGTGTCCTTAAGGACACATGACCCAGTGGTGAACAAGTAAATTATAGAGTTAGAGGGAGATAAATCATGACTACCAGAAGAGGCACTAGGCAAGGAATTGAGTTTATATACGCCAGTGATTGTAATAAAGGGCTTGGTTCGAAATTTCTAGCACCTGAAGAAGCCCGGAGCGTACAACGGTCGAAACGTCGTACAAATGGCAACAAAAATGAGGACAATAGTCCGAATAATGTAGATACAGTAAATACTACCTCATCTCAGTAATATAGACAAATAGAATGAGCTATTATTAAACGTCGTACAAATGGCAACAAAGATGAGGACAATCGTCTGAATAATGCAAATACTGTAAATACTACCTCATCTCAGAAATATAGACAAATAGAATGATCTATTATTAATCGTCGTACAAATGGTAACAAAGATGAGGACAATAGTCTGAATAATGTAAATACTGTAAATACTATCTCATCTCAAAAATGTAGACAAATAGAATGAGCTATTATTAAACGTCGTACAAATGGCAACAAAGATGAGGACAATAGTCCAAAGAAATATAGACAAATAGAATGATCTATTATTAATCGTCGTACAAATGGTAACAAAGATGAGGACAATAGTCTGAATAATGTAAATACTGTAAATACTATCTCATCTCAGAAATGTAGACAAATAGAATGATCTATTATTAAACGTCGTACAAATGGCAACAAAGATGAGGACAATCGTCTGAATAATGTGAATACTGTAAATACTACCTCATCTAAGAAATACAGACAAATACTAGTTGAAAGCCACTTACAAATACACCCGAGAACGAACAAGTCACTCATAACCTATGAAAACGCAGCATGAATCCCTTTCGAGCGAGAACGAGGAAGAACCTCATCAATCTCCTGGCAACTTAGCACGGCTTGCAGACAGCAAAAAATTCCTCTGTATGAATAAAGCAGGGTAGAATGTGATATTAATGGATCTGTCTGGGGTAACTAGAGGAGAGCTGATTCTGCGTATGCGTAATTTTTACCCGAGCTCGGAAAGACCCACAGAAAAACCGACCTTCTGTCACTTCTCGCTTCTATAGAGAGGCTCGGGTAGATACTTAGTTCATCAGAATCTCTGCCTTCGAGCGGAGAGGATTCCAGATAAGGCTGTGCCGAAGAATGGTTTCGTCTAGGTAACATTGACATGATCCAGACCCCGCGTATTTTTTACCCGTGCGTACGCGCTTGGAATGCCCCACGGTAAACTCGGCTTACAGGGTTAGAGGGAGATAAATCATGACTACCAGAAGAGGCTCTAGGCAAGGAATCAAATTTATATACCCCAGTGATTGTAATAAAGGGTTTGGTTCGAAATTTCTAGCACCTGAAGAAGCCCGGAGCGTACAACGGTCGAAACGTCGTAAAATCGGCAAAATCGGCTTTGTGCCACATCTCGCGTTTTTTGTTGGAAAGTTCAGGTAAATACAGAGTTCATCGGAATCTCTGCCTTCGAGTGGAGAGGAACCCAGACAATGCTGTGCCGAAGGATAATCTCGTCTAGGGAACATTGGCTCGGGTAAATACAGTGTTTATTAAAGCTCTGACATTGTACGACTCTATGCCCGAAGATAGAGACGAACCAAGAGTCTCGTCTGGGGTAAATAGACAAGAGCCTCTCCTCACGTATGCACGGTCTACAAGAAATATTTTCCTGGGCGCTAAAAATGCCCCACGATACAAATCGGTCCTTCTACGACATCCCGCCTTTGTGAGGAGGCTCTGGTAAATACCGCGTTCATTAAAGCTTACATTTAAGCCAATACGAATTGTCTCTAACAATTCTACTACCATTAGCAAATTTAAATAGCAAAAGCCTAAACATTTCACCGATACTTTTTAATATAATACACTCCTGATCAAAGATTTAAGACCACTTAAAAATCATTAAAAAAAAACTATTTTTTTTACGGATAGATTTTAAACTCCTCCCACTTAAGGTTACCAATACTACAATCTAAAAGGTTATGGAAACAAAAAGCTATATTCCAAATATTTTATTTAGAAATTTACATTTTTATAAAATGAGGCGATTTACGCATGATCAAAATTATAAGACCAGGGGTATAAATTGTTAGATCTATGGTAATTCCAATGTTTTTAGTTCAGTTAGAGATTAGCAATCACTGCGTAAAGGTGTTACCATGCCTAAAGCAAGCAAACTTACCAAAGTTGAGCGTTCTCGAATTCTAGAATTCCATAAGCAAGATTTGTCACAGCGGGCTATCGCAGCTAAGGTAAATCGCAGTAAAACTGTGATTTGCAACTTTTTAAAAACAGTGAGAATTATTTCTCCTGCATTGAGTAGGAGAATAAGACGGGTTGTTATGAACGAGGGGGGACTTTCTTCTAGTCAAAGTAAGGCAGTCACAGATGCTGATTGCAGTCTCGTAACCATCAGACAACACTTACGACAAAAAGGCATGGTAAATAAAAAGCGTAAACAAATTCCTCAGCTGCGTCCACGTCACAAGGTGGACTACTTAAAGTTTGGTTGTGAATACCAAACATGGGACGTTGAAAAGTGGAAGAAAGTCCTGTTTTCTGATAAGAAAAAATTCAATCTAGATGGTCCTGATGGCTTCCAATAATATTGGCATAACAAAAACATGCCCCCTGAAATTTTCTCCACAAGTCATAGTGGTAGAGAGTCCCTAATGGTATGGGGTGCCTTTTCTTACAGAGGGACAATGGAGCTCCAGGTGGTGCAGGGTTGTCAAACAGTGGCTGGTTATGTTAGCATGCTACAAAAAGCATCATTGATGAGGGAGGGCCATCGTTTGTGTGTGGATGGATGGTCATTCCAACAGAATAATGCTGCAATCCACGCTGCAAGACGGACCCTGACCTTTCTACAAGAAAATGGGGTCCATCTCTTGGGACATCCTGCATGCTCACCAGACTTGAACCCAATTGAAAATGTTTGAGGATGTATGACAAGAAATGTTTATCGAAATGGCAAACAATATTCAACAAAAAATGAACTTCGTGAAGCCATCTTCAGAAGCTGGAGCAACATCCCCCGCACCTTAATGGAAACGCTTATTTCTAGCATGCCTGACAGAATTTCTGAAGTCATCAAAAGCAGTGGAGGGAGAACTTATTATTAAATTTAATTGTTGAATGTTTTCATACACTTTTTGTACAATTTCGTAGAATTTTTGTCTCTGGTCTTATAATTTTGATCATGTGTAAATCGCCTCATTTTATAAAAATGTAAATTTCTAAATAATATGTTTGGAATATAGCTTTTTGTTTCCATAAACTTTTAGATTGTAGTATTGGTAACCTTAAGTAGGAGGAGTTTAAAATCTATCTGTAAAAAAATATTTCTTTTTAAAGATTTTTAAGTGGTTTTAAATTTTTGATCAGGTGTGGATATTATAATTTTGATTCCTTTGAGGTTTCAATAATAATATAATTTTGATTCCTTCTACGATATTCCGCCTTTGTGAGGAGGTTCTGGTAAATACCGCGTTCATTAAAGCTTACATTAAAGCCAATACGAATTGTCTCTAACAATTCTACTACAATCAGCAAATTTAAATAGCAAAAGCCTAAACATTTCACCGATACTTTTTAATATAATATTTTATAATATATTATAATTTTGATTCCTTTGAGGCTTCGTCGGGAGACAAAACAAAAAAACGTCTCTTTGTTTGTTTTTTCTGCATTCATTGGTAACCTGTTATATTGTGTAATACATTGTATTTAAGAAAAATAACGCATGTATAAATTTTTTTAGCATTTAACTAGAATATTTACAGTCCATATTAGGCATGGAATGCAAGTTTTAAAAATCCCTATGTACAAGAACAGGTTTTGTCTGTGTAGTGTGGTAATTTTGATAAAAATCTTGCATTTAAAAACAAAACTGAGAATTTAAAAAAGTACTCAGACACCCCAGGTTAATATTCCTGCAAAAGTAATCTATTCATCAATAAATGTGTAAGATATTTTGATAAAATTGCAACTTAATATCAAGCCTTGCTAAACGAGATTGTTAACCTATTTTAGCCACTTTGGCATCTGTTCAAATCATATCACGAATTACTTAGTGTTTATTAAAAGGAAATATACAGTTTTATAAACGTCATAGGTGTTAGATTACAAATTAAAAAAATCAGTTCAAACAAATTAGATCGTAACGAAAAGGAAATTTATAAGGTCACAATCGATATTCTTACGTTAAATGACACTGCTGCCTTTTTGTCGATTCACCTGTTACGTCAGCACTTATGGCATCTTAACAACGACACATTTTAACTTTATTTAATAATGCGTAATAATTAAAATTTCGTGTGTTAATACCGAATGCGTCATTCTAGTCATCAATCATCAAATGTGATTATGGCCTTTTGGCCATTATAGCGGACATCAGCCCTGGTTAAGCTAGTTTTCTTTTTATTCTGCAAGTTAACATGAGATCCAGAGGGGTATTAACAAGGCCACGTATGCATTCCAAAAAATGAGAAGAGTGTTAAGAGACATAAAACGTTCGTTGGAAATAAAGAAAAAAATACTGGGCTTTTATGTGACATCTGTCCTCCTATATGAGAGCGAATGAAGGAAAGGTCCTGGGCATGACGATAAACTGCATCCGACTACAAGGCCTCTGATTGGGAGGTTGTGAGGAGCATGGAACCACCTCTTAATTGCTATTGTTTCCTGGTCAACTCTGACCCGGAGTGGTAGCGCCTGTTAGGGCCCCAGCCATAGACAAATAGTTAACTCCCAATCTGAGGTGTCCTGGGCATGACGGTAAACTGCATCCGGCAGCAAGACCTTTGATTTCGAGGTTGCAAAGTGCATGGAACCACCTGTTAATTGCTGTTGTTCCCAAGTCCACCCTGACCCTGGGTGGTAGCACCTGTTAGGGTCCCAACTATGGGCAAATAGTTAATCCTCCAAACGAAGTTCAAAGCTTTATGAAAGTATAAAAACAAACTTTTAGGAAATATATACATAAAAAGTTTTGAAGGAAAAATATAACCAACAAAAATACGTTTTTGAAGGAAAAATGTTAAAAAAAAAAAAATAAAACGTTTTGGAAGAAACTAATGCTTTGGCATTAAAAGACCCCAAAGGGTTGATATACCGTAAAACAAACCAAACCAAACCGAATGAAGGAAAGACTTCAAGAAACAGAAATGTAGTTCTACAGAAGGATGCTGAAGATAACATAGACCGAATATGTGAGCAACGACGAGGTTTTAGAGAAGATGGGAACGAAAAGGAAACTTATGCTTAACATCAGGAAGAGACAGCTGCAGTTTCTGAGACACGTAATGAGGAAAGAGGGTGTGGAGATTCTGTTACTCACAGCGCAGATAGAGGGAAAAAAGACAGGGAAAGGAGCGCGGTATACTTGATAGGCTTAAACAAACAGATGTCAGAGTAGAGTTTGAGAGAAAAAACAGGACAAAATATATTAACAGCAACAAGGGATAGAAAGATGCGGAGGGCCGTTGTTTCCGGCCTTGTCCCGACCTCTTCTTTTATGATCCTTGTCAATATTTACTATTTCTCCATTTTTTTTTGTCCTTGCTTGTTGTCTTGATTGGACTAGTCCTTTACAATTTCTCACTCTCGTATTGTTTTTGACCCTCTCTCGCAACTAGGAGTTAGCTTCTTGATTGTCAATCGGCAGAATACAACAACCGCCCGGTTCACACTCCACCCACACCTATTGAACAGGTGAAGAGACTCATCCCTTGTTTCCTGTTTAGGATGCGGTTTCCGGTTTTCTCTTTTCTAATCTTCTCACATTGTTCTTTTTTCTTTCAATTGGAGTAGATAGACTAAACTATCGCCCGGTTCACACTCCACCCACACCTATTGAACAGGTGAAGAGACTCATCCCTTGTTTCCTGTTTAGGATGCGGTTTCCGGTTTTCTCTTTTCTAATCTTCTCACATTGTTTTTTTTTCTTTCAATTGGAGTAGATAGACTAAACTATCGCCCGGTTCACACTGTAATATAACAATCTGGCCCTACCCGAGGAAGTGATGCAAGCGATGGTGTTTCCCGTCGGTGGAGGGGTCGGCGAGCGGCAGGGCGGGTGTTTGTGAAATACATCCTGTCGAGGCCGGAGCGGATGTCATTTGACCTTATTTCCGACAGCGGCGGAAATGGCTACAGAGGCAAACAGATCAGGTGTCTCTTAGAATTACGTGGGCGTTGCGTGGGCGAGGCAAAACCGGAAGGAAAGTCCCGGTTCTAGAAGACTATATAAAGACCTCGACACACGGATTCGCCAGCAGAGAACGGCCAGTGGAAGCAGAGAAACACCACGGCAAGAATACACTCCCGTCAACCCATTCTATGTGCCTCTCAACCTTCCGTTCTCTATTCCACACGGTTCGTCGTCATTAATAAAAATATAACCTTATATTTTTATATATGCGTGTTTGTTGTTTTGTCGTCGTACGGCGATATATAACACACACTCCACCCACACCTATTGAACAGGTGAAGAGACTCATCCCTTGTTTCCTGTTTAGGATGCGGTTTCCGGTTTTCTCTTTTCTAATCTTCACACTCTTATTTAGCCCCTTGCATATCAGTGGCTTTACCGCCTTGCTTGGGGTGATATGATTAAAAAAAAATTCTCCATTATGTGAGTTGGATGACACCTCATTAACATAAATTTAATTTCTTTTAGATGTTTGATCTATTACTTTTATTTGATTATTCATAGAACTTATAATTAGTGAACTGATGATAATTACAGGCATTCAAAAACCTTGCATTCACAAAAACGTAAATTACTTATGACCAATCCTAACAACAACAAACCAACAAACAACTGATAAATTGATTCACCCATAAAAATAGACAAAGATCAACTTCGATATGGAACCATGACAAGAAAGATTTCATGGAAAGGACAAGATATGGGACAGTGACAGTTCGGATCGAGGAAGAGATATATAGAGAGGGAAGAGTGTGAGAGAGAATGTGAAAGAGTAAGTGAGAGTACAAGAGAGAGCGAGATATTGAGAAAGTGAAAGAGAGTGACATATATATATAGAGAGAGATATATAGAGGGAGTGTGATAGATTGAAAGAGAGAGAGAGAGAGTGATAAAGTTATATATATCTAGTGACGTAAATTAATAAATATACATATTAGGAGGGTGTACATATGTGTAGCATTGTTATTCAGGTGTTAATAAAACAGTGTTCAATGTATCAACAGAGCTGTATTATATATATATATATATATATATATATATATATATATATATACTAGCAGTATAGCCCGGCGTTGCTCGGGTGTAATGAAAGCTTTTAAAACTAATCCATAGTCTTGGAGCTCAGACTCAGCCTAAAGAATATTTGTGTGAAGTTTGGTGAGAATCGGATAAAAATTGTGGAATTGTAACATACAAACAGATAAACAGACACCCACACAAATATCTTGCCTTTTATATATATATATATATATATATATATATATATATATATATAATCGATTTTCTGCACTATTGTAAGAACTGCAACCTTGAAACTTCTGAATATCGTTTCTTATGTCTTTGTTTATGATGTGTATCAAATTTGATTAAAATCGGACCACTCCTTTTATAACCCGAATTTTTCTATTATCGATTTTCGATATTTATCGGGCGTACCTCGACACAAGACATAGCTAAGAATACTCGCAGACGCTTATAGTACAACTGTAAATTTTCAAGAAAATCATTTCAGCCGTTTCGGAGTTTATAGGTAACGGACACACATACAGACACACACACACACATACACACACAAAGTCCAATTTATAAATAAGTTTATATATATATATATATATATATATATATATATATATATATTAATAAATGATTAAGGAGGTTTGACTAGTCTTGAACCTTTTAAAACTCTCCAACTTGAAATAAACCTCATCACTTGATAAGACACACATAGTGGATTTTCTAAGCACCGCTTAGATATGGCACAAGGCCGAAAATATGGGGTACCCAGTGAAGATCGAACTAACTACTCTGTTGTAATAGGTTATAGCAAGCTTGATAACCATTACATCACCCCGAGGTGCCCAATAAGACACAGTGTCGAAACAAAATGGCTACGTTTGTAGTGATATTATAACACACACACACACACACATACATATATATATATATATATATATATATATATATATATATACATATATATATATATATATAATTAGAGAGAGAGAGAGAGAGAGAGAGAGAGAATCTCAGAGTCCAAAAGAGAAATCACTTCTGACCAACTCTGTGAAAATCTAAGGCGTGTTAGTGTACTCCATGTTTATTTTTAAGTGTCACGTATGAATAGGGGTTAGGATAATACATTCATCATTACAGTTGGTTCCCCAAAATGGAAATTAATCATGCCTCAATCTAATAGTCCGCTAAAAACTTCAGAACAAAAGACAGCTAATTTGTATGTATGTACATACAAACTTTGTAGCTTCTTTTTGAACAATGAATCTAATGTACACATGCAAAACAACTTACGTGCAAATACTCACAGGCGTCCTATTTAAGAACTGGCTCGAAAAATTGGGTCTGAAAGAGGATTTTGTTAAGTCTTATCGTTAAGAAATCAAAACGCTCAGTTTGCAAAAATGATTGATACTAAGGCTAGGCCAAGAACGTACGATACCGGGCTGTTGATAATTTTACAGACATACCTCGAAGAACGATAAGTAAAATAATATTTGGTTTGGTCTGGTTGTTTTTCTTTACTGAAATCTAAAATCCGTATAGATTTATATAATGCCAAAATCTAAATATGAAAACTCAAACTTCAGAATTAATTCAAGAGAATGACATTATTTCGTGATCAAATTATAATTACATAGTCTCATTTTTTTGTTTACCAAAGAATTTTACAAAATCAAACGAGAACTGAAAACCTGTTTCTTCTTACAAGAGATGAGATTAAGCATAGCAAATTGTTTTTGTTTTTTTATTTGGCAATGTATCAGGTTTTCAATTTTACTATAAAATGTATTTCTTGGTCATTTTACTATAGAGTGTAATGTTGGTGATTTTGCTATCAAATATATTTGTGGTCATTTTACAATAAAATATATTGCTGGTCATTTTTATATAAAATGCTATTAAAAAGGTATTGGTGGTCAGTTTGTTATATATTACTAGCAGGATAGCCCGGCGTTGCTCGGGTGTAATGAAAGTTTTATATATATATTATCGATTTTCTGAACTATTGTAAGAACTGCAACCTTGAAACTTCTCAATATCGTTTCTTATGTCTTTGTCTATGAGTGTATCAAATTTGATTAAAATCGGAGCATTCCTTCTATAACCCTATTTTTTCGATTATCAATTTTCGATATTTATCGGGGGTACCTCGACACAAAACTTATCTAAGAACACTCGCAGACGCTTATAGTACAACTGTATAAATTTTCAAGAAAATCGGTTCAGCCGTTTCGGAGTCACACACACACACACACACACACACACACACACACACACACACACACACAAAGTTCCATTTATAAATAAGTTTAGATATTGATTGTGATTTTGCTATAAAATGTATTTTTGGTAATTTTTTTATGAAAATGTATTACTGATAATTTAACTACAAAAATGTATTGGTAAGTTTTTAATAAAAGTGTATTGTTGGTATTTGTAGTGTAAAAAATATGTTTATACTTTTTTACTGTTTTTGATTTGTGTTTGAGCATTCACTATTTCTCATAGCGCGGACCCTAATCAGGTGCTACCACCCCGGGTCAGGGTGGACCTGGGAACAATATCAATTAAGACATGTTACCACGCTATTAAAAACTTCCAATATCCCGATTAGAAGGGTATTGCTGCCGGATGTAGTTTAGAGAAATGTAAGATTTAATCTAAGATATATAAAAAAAAACAAAACAAAATGAAAACAAAAACAGGCTGAGATATCAACCCATTTAGGTTGCAAAAGACATTAATAACGTGTTAGTAAATCGGTTGCCCCAAAGATGGATGTCATTACAGGGTAAGAGGGGCAAATCGTTACTATTTTATATTTTTAATTTCGTGCATTCGCGTTGCCTTTAATTTTGTCGACAGTATAGTATAGTTGGGTTAGTTGGGCACCGTATGAGAATAATGACCACTATGACGCTGTTCATTCCGCCAGAAATCTGGAAATCGCACGCAGTACTGCTTGACATTCGTCCCGAAAGCTCCAATACAAACATTTCAGAGTGCTGAGTATCCGGAAAGAGTTGGATGCGTCTAATGGTGATTACGAAGGTATGGTAGCTCGGAAAACTCGGATCGTTCTGATAAGAAAAAATCTTTTCGAAATTGTTGGTTACTATCTTGAGAAAGTAGTGATGTCATGGATCAAGAGGCAGGAAGACCCTATGTCTGGTACACAACCAGGAGAACCCAGTCATGGCAGACAGATAATTTCTGCATCCACATCATCACTTACATCTGGTCACCTTTTTTTTTTTTTTTTTTAATCATTTCACCCCGAGCCAGGCGGAAACGCCACTGATGTGCAGGGGGTTACATAAATGTAAAAAGATTAATTAGAAAAGAGTGAGGAGTACAAACTAGTTAGAAAGGAACAATAGAAAGCTGAGAAAGCAGGTGCGATGACAGATACATAGGTGGAGAGAAAGGGAAGGTTATACAGGGGAGGGGAGAGAGCTAGAGGCCAGTGGTTAGTAGATGAGTATTGACTTTGCATTTAAATTTCTGGAGGTTGTAGCCGTCAGGAAAGCAAGAATACCGGAGTGAGTTCCACAGGCGGGAAGTGCGAGAGAGGAAGCTGCAGGAGTAGAATTGTCGTCTGCATTTGACTAACCTGACTGTGAATGGGTGGGACCCAGTTGCCAGTCTGGTTGAACGGGTAAACACCTGTTGAGGAGGCATCAGTGACTTAAGCTCATCCGAGCAGAAGCCATGAAAGTATTTATAGAAGAGACAGAGGGAGGCCACATTTCGACGATGGGGAAGTGGCTGCAGTCGAGTCGCCAGATCAGTACCTATCACATTACAGACTCTCCTTTGGAGCCTGTCAAGAACACTGAGGAGAACGGCAGGGGCACCTGACCATAAATGGCAGCAGTTTTGTTATGTGTGGGTCACATTTGAGCGAAAGAGCAACAAAACCCATTGTAACTCCAAAGATAAACGGCAGCATTCACCAATTTAAACAAGGAGACATTCTAGAAGACTTGCACAAGATTCCAAAGTAGTCTGAAGGCCGTGGTTGAAGCCAATTGTGATTTAATTGAATAAATGTACGCTTTAGAATATCACAATATTTTTGTGTAAATTTAGTAATATATCTGTTAAAATGAGACGTTAGTGTTATTTTAATTTTTGCGTAATTTAAACGACAATTTATCCATTGCATCCTGTACTTTCGCTGTTTGATCCACAAATTGGAGACAAGATAAATTTCATCCGCTAAATTAGCACCAATGTATTATTAATGTAGTTTATAGTCGGACTAATATCCTCATCTATTTTTTTATAGCCACAACGTTTCGACTATTTTGCTGTCCAGTCTTCATCAGGTGATTGTCGATCCCGGTATTCTTCAGATAATTTCGAACTGACGCCTTTATTTAATTTGATTTCACTCAGTCGAAAGCGAGTAATAAGTGGGCAATACCAAATAAGCATAATATATGGAAAGTATGCCTGTTTAAACTGACGCCAAGAGGATATTAGTTGAAATCTGGTAAAATAATTTCAGTCTGGAAAGGGTGAAATTTATGATGCTGTTAACATTTAACTGTCTGTTAACAAAAAATTGTCTTCCTTATCTGTTGGCGACTTATATTCATTTGCCGTACGCACTTCAAATGGTCAAATGGTTAGCAAGCTTGTCTCACTAGATCAATTACGACTGATGTGTGTTGTGGTGCAGTGAATATCGGCTCGGAACGAGAAATCGGCGAGCCGAGTTCGAATTCTAGTTAAATTCCTTGCATTCAATTACGCGCAAATGCCCTTGGGAAAGATATCTACCCTTCAGTTATGGGTTAAATAATAAAACAGATTGGGTTCTATAGCCTTGGCTGGCTACCGGTCTACCGCAGAAAGTAATGACAACCTACTGCGGGATAATCATCTGCCCAGTCAGTCATGTCTCTTTCGAGACCTGATCGCCAAAGCGTGTATCACGTATGGTACTTAACTGAGTGGGTTCGATTCTCATTGGGTGCCCATTCCTTTCGGTCTTGTGTCCCATCTAAGCTATACTTATAAAATCATTTACGGCACTTCAACGTGGTGTAATAGGAATCAAGCTTGACTCGCTAGATCAGTTACAACTGGGTAGTCAGCTCATTCATCATTGGACGTTCCATATTGTAATGGTTAACGAGCTTGTCTTGCTGTATCAATCACTACTGAGTAATGAGTCCATTCCTCACTGGGTAAGGTTCTATCTGCTTTAGGCCTCGTGCCAATTCTCAGTTACACTTTGAAAATCATTTAGATAAATTCGACGTGGTGTAAAAATAAAATTGTCTCACTAGACCAATTACGACTGAGTACTGAGTCCGTCATCACTCACTGCTCCCTTATATTTGGCCTTGTGCCAATCTAAGCTATACTTAGTAAATAAATGAATTTGGGTACTTTGATCTGGTGTAATGGTCAGCAAGCTTGTTTTGCTAAATCCATTACGACTGAATAGCGAGTTGAGGTACTCATTCTTTTTAACTTTGTGCAAAATCTAAGCTAGAAAATCACCATATTTGTTTGCTGGAATCGGGAGGGGAAAGGGAGGCGACTATTATTGTATCCACCTAATAATGAAACTATTCTTTCCTATCTATTTTCTTCCACGTGTAATTTTTGTCTGGATTTCTGAGCTTTGAAATTATTGTTAGCTACTTTACCCTTTGGGAAAAGTATGAATCCATTTCTTTTCCCTCCAGTGATGGGTTAAACAGTAGAACAGATTGGGTTCTGTATTTTTGGTTGGCAACCAGTCTACCATAGAAAGAAATGGCAATCTACTGCGGGAAAATCATCTGCCTAGTCAGTCATGGTCATAATCGCCCAAGCGTATATCACGTATAACTGATTGATTTAATTTACAGTTGGACAAATATCCTCGTCGTTGTTGTTAGTATCACAAAGCTTCAGCCGTTGTGAGTAGCAAAAAAAACAAAAAACGTTGGTTTATTAATTTTGCTGCATTTTAACTATTCGATATAACTTTTTTTATAATAATGTTCACTCTGTATAAGGCCCAGGAGCCACTCAAGTTAGAGGGTAACAGAGTAAGAGGCACCACTCAAAGCAAGGTTACAATGCCACCAACACGCAAGACGGAGTGAAAGAGAACGAAAAGACTTAAGAAGGAACCGGAAACCCAATCCTTAAGAGGAATTAAGAGATTTAGCCGTACTAAAATATTCGTGAATTTGGCAGCATATTTGTCATGAGTTCAATCCTTGGTCTGGGTAGTATATATTTTGACTCAGTGGAAACAGGGTGAGCAATAATTGTGCATTATTAAATGAAGAACAGGACTCATATTTATTTGCCGTCGGCACTTCCAAGTAGTTAGCAAACTTGTCTCACTAGATCAATTACGACTGACTGAGTGGGTTCAATGCTTACTCAGTATTTCACGCTTTCGGCTTCGTGCCACATATAAGTTACGCCTATAAAATAATTTTGGGCACTTTAGTGTGGTGTAATGGTTAGCAAGCCTCTCTCACTGGATGAATTACGACTGGACAGGAAACAAGGGATTTAGCCATTCTAAAATGTTCGTGAATTTTGCAGCATGTTTATTATGATTTCAATCCCTGTTCTTGGTAGTAAAGACTTAGGACCAGGGAAAACAGGGTGAGCAATAATTGTGCACTACTAAATAAAGAACAGGAAAAGATACTCCCACACACGGACAATAGAACGAGAACACTGTTTCGCCATGGATTTAATAAAGGGTGCAGTTGTAAATTTTTTTTTTATATAATCATATCACCCCAAGCAAGGCATTTTACTGTCACTGTTTTGCAAGGAGTTACATAGGAGAAAAGTTATGAGAAAGAGTGACAGGTTATAGGGGGTGTCAGGAAGTGTGTAAGAGAAGAATGAGAATACTGATGAGAGTGGAATTGCGTTTACAATTTATTGGTTTCACAGTAAAAGGGTGCACTACTTAATTGCCTTAAGACTACACGGATTAACAGGCACCGAAGACAATGACAGAAACGTGATAATAACATTAACAGAAATAAGGACCTTCTTCTTCTTCTTCTTCTATGTGCCCTGTCCCTTCAGGACGTAGGCGATCATGGCTCTCCACGTCTCCCTATCCCTTGTGGCTCTTAGTATGTTTGCTCCTGTTGCTCCTGGCAACCCCCGTTCCGTAATCCACCTGCTCAGACCCTGCAAATATGTTATCCGCTGCCTTCCTCTGTCTCTCCTTCCTTCTATCTGACCAGTCAGTATCAGGTTCTCCAGGCTCTCCTTCCTCATTACATGTCCCAGGAACTTCAGTTGTCTCTTTCTGATGCTCAGCATCAATTTACTTTTACTGAAAATATTGTAAATAATAATAATAATAATGTCAGGCTGATTTTTTTTTCGAGCACAATCGTCTGCTAACAAAGTTTGGCAAGCCTATTGCAATATCAATCAACAGTGGTCACGTTAGATGGAAAACAGCTGGACATGTCGTAAACATTGATTCGCAACATTTATTTTCGACCGATGGTTATCTTCCTTTTTTAAGAGAAAGACAATACCGCAAAGACACACATACACACATACGCACACATACACACACATACACACACTGAGAAAGTGAGAAAGAGAGAGAGAGTGAGAGAGAGAGAGAGAGAGAGAGAGAGAGAGACAGACAGACAGACAGACAGAGACGAAACGGGCCACGGAGAACGAACAGGGAAGACATCCATTAGACTGTTCACCTACCCCAAACCTACAGCTCATCTCAACTTCACTCACTTATAGCAAAAGGTTACAACCAAAGAATAAAATCTGATTTACGGCTAGAAATTGTCATTTTTCACCCGTGGGTAACGATCTGGAAGGAGCTGCATCCTGTCATCAAACCTGGTATCTAGTGTGAGTTACTACACAGCACTAGATCAGTTGCTACTGAACAGTGAGTTAAATCCACACTGGGTACCACATCTAAGCTTCGCTGAGTAAATAATTTAAGCACTTCGACACCATATAAAGGGTTGCGAACTTATCTCGCTAGATCGATTACGACTGAGTAGTGTTGGGTACTTCTTAATCTCGCCATTGTGCCACAACTAAGCCATGTCTATTAAATCACTATAAAATAAGCCTTCTAACGGGAACTTCGACGTGGTGTAAGGTTTACAAGCTGAGTAGTGAGTTCGATCCGCACTAGGGGCTCCAAACTTCAGTTTTGTGTCATATCTAACCTACGTTTAGAAAATCATTTGCACTTCGACGTGCTATCATGTTGTTGTATCCCCGAGGTAGATACAATACACAGAGAAAGTATGCTACGGTATTATTCAGCACAGTATCCGGTATGAAACAAATATACACGGAACAGTACAATAGTTAAAATAACAGACAAGACAGAACTTACAACACAGTAAGGGGGGGTTTAGATCGCATTAGTTACCGGAGTAATCAGTCCGAATATTACTCGAATGACACTCGAAGATTACGCCTCGAATGCTACTATTCTTTAATTAAATAGACCATTTCAGATCACGAGCTATTTCACCATTGAGAGTACTGCAGGGGTGTCAGCCATTCTACAACACATGGTTCGCTGGCTTGTCTCACTAGACCAATCTGAATAATGAGCACAATCCACACTGGGGACTCCATATTTTTGGTACTGTGCTTACTAAATCACTATAAGATTTCAGCAATAAAGAAACTGAAGAAAAATTAGAAATTCGAAAGAAACAGTCAAAAAATTACTCATCTCAGAAATAAATACAAATGATGACAAGTGGCACGAACCCACTAAAATAATCCAGTAGTCAAAATCCACCTGACACTGAATATAAAACCTCCGAAATACACTACTTTAAAGTCCTTCGAAACAGTGGCGTAGTGGATAAAGTAGTTGGTTATACATGTTAGTTATCATCCAGTGGTCATGAGTTCGATCCTTGGACTTGGTCGTGAGAGTACCAAATTCCAACATGAAAGAACAATAATTGCTTTCACCGGATATTTCGCAATAATCAACGAGATAATCCACATCAGCCAATCTATGGACACTTGACGATGATCAGAGGGTACTTGGTCGAAACGTTGTGTCTATTATAACACATATATTAACCAAGATGAGAACAAAAGTTCGAAATAATTCCAAGATTATTGAAAATTACTCATTTCAGAAATAAATATAAAAGAAATTGAAGATTCGATAAACATTCGGATCCTACCCACTTTTTCCTGGAACCGAATAAACTGGCTTGCCTGGCATTAGTCTATGACAATGTTATTGTGGTGAGTTCTAACGTTTGTCTAAAACCATTATTGACATAAATTTTTAAAATCAATCGCATAAATTCATTTTTCGTTCATTTTCTTGCCCTTATTTTCTTTTTAGCGACTTTAATGTCTTAAACATTTCTTCTTATTCTTTTATGTTCCGTATCTCTTTAGGGCGAAGGCGATCGTAGATTTCCACATGCTCGTATGCCGTCTCTCTTTCAACACTTTTCCTCTTGGTATCTTTCCCAACCACCGCGCCACCATACACCTGCTCAATCACACCGTGTCGCACTGCTTCCCCTGTTATTCTTTATCTCTATCCGACCTGTGAGCATTAGATTTTCCAAGCCCCCTTTTCTTCATTACGTGTCCCAGAAACTTCAGCTGTCTCTTCCTGATGCAAAGTATAAGTTTCCTTTTTGTTTACATTCCCTCCAAAACCTTGTCATTGCTCACATGTTCAGTCTATGGTATCTTAGCATCCTTTATAGAAACACATTTCTTTTGCATCGAGTCTCTAGCCCATCTTTGGGGAGATCGTCCAAAATTCTTTGCCATATAGGAGGACAGATATCACATATTTATACAAATCCAATATACAGAAGAAAACATTTAGTCACATTACAGAAAGTACAAGGAAACGCAAAATGATTTGATAAAAGATTTTTTCAAAGTACCAAGAATCGATCGTGTATCTAAAATGAAGAAAAAATCTTTTTACTGTAGGATAGGTACAAAAATTTAAATACCTGGGAAGTGTTCTAACAGAAGACGGAAAGTGCGACACTCTAGAGATCCGAAGGTGAATTGTCATGGCGAAAGAAGCATTCTAGAAGTTGAGTAAAGTATTAAGAAACAGGATACTTTCGCTCGTTAACGAGGAAGAGAATACTAGATTGCTATGTGATGTCAGTTCTTCAATATGGCAGTGAATGCTGGTCAATATCATTAAAGATGAAGGAAAAACTTGAAGCAACTGAAATGTGGTTCTATAGAAGGATGCTGCGAATATGATGGATCGAGTATGCGAGCAATGATGAGACTTTGGAAAGGATGGAAACGAAAAGGAAATTAACACTGAGTATCAGGAAGAGACAGCTGAAGTTCCTGGGACATGCAATGAGGAAGGAGGGCTTGGAGAATCTGATACTAACATGCCAGATAGAGGGAAAAAGAAATAGGGGAAAGCAGCGGATAACATAATGAAGGACCTGATCAGGTGGATGACGGAATGAGGGTTGCATGGTGCAACAGAAGAAAGTGTGCTAAGAGCCACCAGAGATTGGGGGACGTGGAGAACCATGATCGTCTTCGCCCTGAAAGGAAAGGGCACATAGAAGAAGAAGAAAAAGAAGTATTATTATTATTATTATTATTATTATTATTATTATTAGTAGTAGTAGTAGTAGTAGTAGAAGAAGAAGAAGAAGAAGAAGAAGAAGAAGAATTTATCTAAACATATTTATAAATGGAACTTTGTGTGTGTGTCTGTGTGTGTCCGTTACCTATAGACTCCGAAACGCAGAACCGATTTTCTTGAAAATTAACACAGTTGTACTATAAGCGTCTACGAATGTTCTTAGCTTGGTTTTGTGTCGAAGTACCCCCGATAAATATCGATAATCGAAAAAATGGTGTTATAGGAGTAGTCCGATTTTAATCAAATTTGATACACTCACAGACAAAGACATAAAAAACGATATTCAGAAGTTTCAAGGTTGCAGTTCTTACAATAGTGCAGAAAATTGATATATATATATATATATATATATATATATAAAAGGCAAGATGTTTGTGTGTGTGTCTGTTTATCTGCCTGTATGTCTGTATTTTTTTCAGCCCTTTTATTTTAGTTTTTGCTTCAGGATTGGTTCTAAGTAGGTATAATTGTAGTTCTTAGTCTCAGCTATGATATCATTTACTCAGAGGACTTATTCAGCCTTCAAAATTCAGTTTACAACGAAAAAACTTATTTGATATCGATACCAGGAAATCAAAATTTGACTTACATCCATTCATTTTTCTTTCAGTCTACGGTTTCGCTTTAACTTGAAACAACTATTGCTTTTTAGTCTTTCGTGCCAACGTTCAAAGAGTCTGAACTCCAGGACCATGGGTTTGTTTTAAAGCTTTCATTACACCCGAGCAACACCGGGCTATACTGCTAGTTTATATATTAAAAAAAAAATAAGAAAAGATTAATTTCGTGACAGTGTCAAGTAGAACGTATAGAATGGAGTTGTACAATCAGTACTGCAAATAATATTTTTCATTTCATATCACTATAAATTAAGCACTTCAAACCACAAATATGTATCATCATCATCACCATCATCATCGTCATTCCGAATTCTTCTGTGGTCACACTACCAAGTCTACGGGGGAGACCTAAGGTAGCTCGTGGTGTATTGTTATGGTAACATTTCATGATCTGTTTTTCTACCTCTCATATCAGTACTAGCGTTACATAGACAAAGTTCTTTTTAGTGTGTGGGCTGTACTTATCAAGAAATATTTTTGCATTTCTCTTAAGCTGGGATTTCCAGGAATTTTTTCAATCTGTTGTTGTATTCCTTTTTGTATCATTCCAAGAGCACCACTATGATTGGTACTAATTTTTTTTTTCAATTTCCACATTTTTCTATTTCTATTTCCAGGTTTTTATACTTTGATAGTTGTTTTCAAATTCCTTGTTTGCTATGTTATAATCCACTGGGTATGTCATACCAGTTAGTAATATTATTATCATAATCATTGTTATTATCGTTATCATCATTATTATTATCACCATCATCATTATTATTATCATCATTATTGTTATTATCATTATCATCATTAGTATTATTACCATTATTATTGTCCTTATCATTATTATTATCATAATTATCATTATCATCATCATTGTTATTATCATTATTATAATCATTATCATTATTATAATCATTATCATTATTAGTATTATCATCATTATTATTATTGTCATCATTGTTATTATAATCATTAACATATTATTATTATCATCATTATTATTGTTATTATCATTATCATTATTATATTATTATATCATTATTACCATCATTATTATTATTCTCATCATCATCATCTTCATTATTGTCATAAAAAATAATAATAACATGTTATAAATCTTAATAGTGGCTATACAAATCAATTATAAATTGGTTCCCATACGTTAGTAAAAACAGATTATGCACATATCACGTAATTTCTTAAATTAAAAAAAAATTATATATCGTAATTTAGGTGTTTAATTGATAATAATGCATGAAAAAATTGAACAAACAAAAAACGCTCCTGATTAAGAATTTAATTTAACCAGTTATGTCTCTTTCGAGACATGATCGCCCAAAGCGTGTATCACGTATGGCATTTAACTGACAGACATAATATAATAAATAGTTAGAAATATGATTAAGGCTTCTACTGGGCATAAAGTGGATGCTCGGTTTTCTATTGTTACGAAGTATTAAACGGATCCCCCTCTAATTACTACTTAATAATATAATACATATCTTCTCCCTCTAGCTATGGGCTAAATAGCAGAACAGATTGGGTTCTATGGCCTTGGTTGGCAACCAGTCTACTGCAGAAAGCAATGGCAACCTACTGCGGGATAATCTTCTCTCCATTCAGTCATGTCTCTTTTGAGACATGATCGCCCAAAGCGTGTATTACGTATGGCACTTAACTGACTGACTCTTTACACCAGAGTATACTTTCTATATAGTTGAATATCTTCTATTTTATGTGCCATGTCCTTTCAGGACGTAGCCCGTCTTGGATCTCCACAATTTCCTGTTCATTGCATGTCTTTTTGTTATTTCTCCTAAACCCTGTTTCGCTATCCATTTACTCAAGCTCACTAAGAATGTTTTCCTCTGTCCCCATTATCTTCAATCTGACACGTGAGTATCAGATTTTCCAAGCCATCCTGCCTCATTTATGTGCCCTAGAAATTAAAACTGTCACTTAAGTATAAGTTACTTTTTGTTTCTATTTTCTTTAAAACTTTATCGTTGCTTACATATTCGGTCCTTTGTATTCTCAGCATCTTTCTGTAGAAGCACATTTCTTTTTCTTTGAGTCTCTCCTTCATCTTTGATTGGCCAGGATTCATTGCTATATAGGAGGACAGATGTCACATAACAGTTCAGTACTCCTTTTTTCGGGCTTACGGCTATATCAAGTTGAATACACCGGTTCTCACTCGATCACCGAAGTTAAGCAACGTTGAGCCTGGTCAGTATGGGTGACCACTTGGGAATACCAGGTGCTGTAAGCGTTTAGTGACTGATGTGCTCTGTGGTGCAGTGGATATCGGCTCGGAAAGAGAAATCGGTGAGCCGAGTTCGAATTCCAGTTGAATTGAATACCCTGCATTCACTTAAGCACTGGCACCCTCCAGTTATGGGTTAAGTAACAGGGTAGGACTTGGGCCCCTGCCTTTAAAAACAAATCCCAATGAATCTTGTTACACGAAAAGAAAAAAGTATTACTAGACACAAAATTTATATAAAAACAACAATAAATTGTTGAAAAAAAAAAAAGGTATTACCAGCAATAAATAAATAAAATTTAGTTGGTAATAAATGACCCGCCGAGGTTGATATGGTATAAAACAAAAACAATCAAACAACCTTTTTTCGTTTCTAGCGAAGTTTTTCCTGTTTCTTAATACTCTGCTTAGCTTTTGGAGTGTCGCACTTTTCGCCCTATGTTAAAACACTTCCCAGATATTTAAATTTTCTGAAATTGTTGAATATGATGTGGTTTCATTTGAGAACGGTTTAGCAGTGACCACGAATTAACAAAACGATGCAAACCCCGCCGACCACGAAAAATAAAACAGAGGAAGAAGTAATCCAATGCAAAACCAACAGTGTTGTGTCCCTCCAGGACGTAGGCGATCATGGTTCTCTACAATTTCCTGTCCTATGTGGCTCTTAGCAATCTTTGTCTTTTTACCGTCGTGTTTTTTAACTACTTTTTCTTCCGTTACGTTTTTGCCTTTATGACAACAGCATAGGTTATGCAACGATTAAAATAAACAAAGTAAAAATTAAGCAAAGTAAAAATAAAAAATAAGCAAAGTAAAAAATTTTGCAACGATTAAAATAAGCAAAGTAAAAATGAAAAAAATAATAAAATGATTCTGATATTCAACGTAGAGTATTAACTTTGCTTAATTTTTGAAAGGCTTCTTTTGCTATTTCAGCACCCATTTGAATTTCAGTGTAACATTTTTCCGTCGTCTGTTAAAAACTCCTAATACAGTAAATACAAAGATTCAAGCGGTAAAACTTTTGGAAATTCGAAGGTACGTAGGAATTAGCTTTTGGAAGGCATCTTTCGCCAAGCAAAGTATTAAGGTAAGAAAATATCCTTAGAAGCAAAGAAAAGGATGGTGAATTCGGGGTAGTTTCCTCACAGACTAAGAACAGACGACAGAAATGTGATTCTACTGATGAATGTTAATAACAACAGAACATGAGAACAACGATGAAGTCTTACGAAAAATCGAAACAAAAAACTTATAGTGACAATTAGAAAGAAACAGATGAAATTTCCGTGACACATACTAAAGAAAGAAGGCCCTGAGAATCTAATACTCCCAAGACATACTGAAAACAAGGGAAACAACGAGTAACCAACATGGCGAATTTTTTTGAAGGCATGACAGAAGATGGAGTGAGAGAGAGAGAGAGAGAGAGAGAGAGAGAGAGAGAGAGAGAGAGAAGAAAAAAAGGAAAAGAAAAAGAGAAAAAGAAATACAGGATGTTTGGGAGAACCATGATAACCGACGTCCTGAATGGATTCGACACTAAAGGAAGATGAATAAAAAGAAAAAATTCTGGCATAACTTACCTGGGTTTGTACGCAGGGTTCTAGTATCTTCTACAGCGATAATCGCAGCATCTGGGCGCCGTCCAGGGTGCCTTGTGTAATAGGCACTCCTCGAACGGAGTATATTTTCTGTTGCAGAAAGACGCCGACTATAATGACCCCCCATATTAAAGGAAAAATATTAACTTAATTTAGAGTAAAATAAACATTAGCACATATATACAGTCTATTTGGAGTAAGTTTTCAGTCCGCTTTTACTGTAGCAAGATCTTTTATGTGTTCATTAACTGTATGGTTTTCCCTTTTTTGTCTTTCTTTTTAAATTGATGAAGAAACGACTAAATTCGGAATTTTTCTTGTGAATTCATCCAAGATAATTTACTTTTCGGCACGCTCGTAGTAACTCACTATACGAAGACAACTAGCTATACAGTAAACACATTCTGTTTCATTCCCAGTAATATATCTTTTGAAATTCCTCAACACACTATATATTCACTACTTCAGCTTTCACCATCTAGCAGTTTCTTAGAATTAATCCCACCCCACAAAAAAAAAAAAAAAAAAAAATACCGCTGCTGCTAGTTTAACTTGCTGATAATTGCTACCAGTCAACCTAGATAAAAAAAACTGGTGTGAAAAAATGATTATCGAAAAACACTTACAAAATGCTCCTTCTGGCTAAATCTTGTGAAAAATTTGTTTCATTTATTTTATTTTTTAGCTAATAAGTCTCCAAAATAAACTTCGAACATTTTCCGAAATAAATACTCAAAATTTAACTATGGAAATATCATTCAAAGTTTAAAGTTAGTTAATCTTATAATTAAGAAAACAAATTCACTGATAAAAAATTGTAATAATTTATATAAGGATACAAATTAATTGGAGTAGATAGACTAAACTATCGCCCGGTTCACACTCCACCCACATCTATTGAACAGGTGAAGAGGCTCATCCCTTGTTTCCTGCTTAGGATGCGGTTTCCGGCTTTCTCTTTTCCATTCTTTTTACCCTTACGTAGCCCCCTGCGCATCAGTGGCGTTATCGCCTTGCTTGGGGTGATATGATTAAAAAAAAAAAAAATAAATAAATAAAACCTAACCTTATCGCTCCCAGTGAAGCATAGGCCATCAATGACCCCTCTCTATCGACGAGGGGGTCGTCGTCGATGCTTTTTGTGTACTTGTTTTTCTTACCGGTAGGGGTGTTGACCCAATGTAAACTCCAATATCCTCTGGACGACCAAGGTTAGAGAATTCAATCTGTTCTGCTATTTAACCCATAGAGGTGGATAAATAACTTTTTCAAGTATATTTGTGCGTAAGTAAATGCAACGAATTTAACTGAAATTCGAACTCGGTTCTCCAGTTTCTCGTTCCGAGACGATATCCACTGCACCACAACGTACATCCGTGATATGCATGAGGCAAGTCACACACACACACACACACACACACACACACACACACACACACACACACACACACACACACACACACACACACATTACGTTGAATATCAAAATTCTTTTTTTTTATTTTCACTTTGCTTATTTTAATTGGTGAAAAATTTGTTGTCATAAAAAGCAAAAATAAAACAGAAGGAAAACTGGTTTTAAAAAACAAATCTAAGAATTTATGACGATTTCTTGGTTATTTTAAAGGTTGGGAAAAGCAGTCATGACCTAATTACCATTAACATTTTTAAAAAGTTTTATACACGGAGGAAAAAAGAAGAATAACACTTAATTTAATGAAATTAAATTTTTTCTTTTAAAAATCGAATTATCATCATCTCTTAAAATTCTTTGTTTCATCCACGGTTCTGTAGGGGCACTTCAGCTCCCTACATTTTGAAATGTAGATTAAATGTATCATCTTGAACTCAGTCTACTGAGTTGAGATATATCATTTGTTTAAAATCTTTACTGCTATTAATTTTCAGAACAAATTGAAAAAAAATCATTTTCGTTTTTTGTTTCGAAACATTAGTAAACGCTGGAAAATCTCTTTACAGTGTGACACTGAAAGCCGAAGTCGTATAAAGATAGCCAAATATGCTAAGCAGAGTACTAAGATACAAGTACTAGAAACAACGAAAACAGTAGTAAACTTCTGTGGGATATTTGTTCTCTTGTATAGTAGTGAGTGCTGGACGATCTCCTCAAAAATAAAGTGGATATTTGAAATAACAGAAATTTAGATCTACAGAAGGATACTGAGGATACCATGTACTGAATATGTGAGCTACGGCGAATTTTTAGAGAAAATGGAAACAAAAAGGAAACTTATTCTTAACATCAGGAAGAGACAGTTGAAATTTCTAGAGCATATAATAAGAAAAGAGGGCTTGGGAAATTTAATACTCACATGACAGAATGAAGGCAAGAAGGACAGAAGAAAACAACGCATAACCTGCCCAGCGAACTTTAGTAAATGGACAGCGAGACAAGGTTTGGGAGAGATAACAAACAGATGAAATTTATTAAGATCTACAAAAAGCATAAAGTTGTGGAGAGCCATCATCGCACGAAACACGTTACATAGAGGGAGAAGCTTTTAGAATTTCCCTATTTGTCTTATATACTGTAGATAGATCAAATTCCAGAAACTAAATACAAGCGAAGAGAAACAAAGAAAAAAAATTGACGATACAAAGTTAAAGCAAAAAAATAAGCTGTAAAATATTATATCCATGAACGTAATGTGGCACTTGAGTTTCAAGTAAGAGACCCCACCCTTACACTTGGGCGAGGAGGGACAATTTCTCATCCCATTTCTTCTTCAGTACATCCCTATAAGGGTATTAACCCTAGCCCATATTCTAAAGGAGAGTTATTGCTTGGGGAGACGGCCTCCTGGGTCATTAGCATATTTTACTATATTTTAACCATGAGGGCGTCCTGGCTGAAACAAGAATGATATGTATATATCTATCCACACGTCTACTTAATCGAAACGTGGCATTTATTCACCACAAACGTCGACAGGATGTGAAGCGTAGTCGTTTCAATGTGGTGTTTGTTGGATGTTTTAATTCAGAGCTTTCTGCCCTTGTAATACAAGCCTTCATTCTATGTGTGTGTGTGTGTGTTCTGTCGTTCAGAAGTTTAATGGGTGCTGATGACACGGAAAATATCTAAACTTATTTATAAATGGAACTTTGTCTGTGTGAGTGTGTGTGTTGTGTGTGTATGTGTGTGCGTGTGTGTGTGTGTCCGTTACATATAGACTCCGAAACGGCTGAACCGATTTTCTTGAAAATTTACACAGTTATACTATAAGCGTCTGCACGTGTTCTTAGCTAGGTTTTGTATCGAGGTACGCCCGATAAATATCGAAAATCGATAATCGAAAAAATCGGGTTATAGAAGGAGTGGTCCGATTTTAATCAAATTTGATACACTCATAGACAAAGACATAAGAAACGATATTCATAAGTTTCAAGGTTGCAGTTCTTATAGTAGTGCAGAAAATCGAAAATATATATATATAAAATGCAAGATATTTGTGTGTGTGTCTGTTTATCTGTCTGTATGTCCTTTATAAAATCCACAATTTTTATCCGATTCTTACCACACTTTACATAAATATTCTTTTGGCTGAGTCTGAGCACCAGGACCATGGATTAGTTTTAAAGCTTTCATTACACCCGAGCAACGCCGGGCTATACTGCTAGTAAACCTATAATACAGATTGACGCGTTTCGAGATATGGAAAATTTAGCGTTTTGGGCAGTGGATATTGGCTCGGAACCATAAATCGGAGAACTGAGTTTGAATTCCAGTTGAATTCGTTACATTTACTTACTGACAAATTCCCTTGAGAAAGGTATTAATCCGTCGCTTCTTCCTCCAGTTATGAGTTAAATAGCAGGACAGATTGGGTTCTTTAGCCTTGGTTGGCAATCAATCTACCGCAGAAAGTAATGGTAATCTTCTACCAGAAAAAGTTTTGCCTAGTCTATCACGTATATTTTCTTAAGGACTAGTCAGTCGGTCAATTAAGTGCCATACGTGATACACGCTTTGGTTGATCATGTCTTGAAAGATACATGACTGACTGGACAGAAGATTATCCCGCAGTAAGTTGCCATTGCTTTCTGCGGTAGACTGGTTACCAACCAAGGCTATAGAACCCAATCTGTCCTATTATTTAACCCATAACTGGAGGGAAGAGACGGATTAATACCTTTCCCAAGGGTGTTTGTGCGTAAGTGAATGCAATGAATTCAACTGGAATTCAAACTCGGCACTCCCGATTTGTCGTTCCAAGGACACATGGCCCAGTGGATGTAGACGGTGGTTAGTTCCTGTGACTTGATCTAAAGAGTTGTGAGTTCAATGCTAGGCTACAGTAGTGGTGAACAAGTAACTTACAGGGTTATAGGGAGTTAACTCATGACTATCAGAAGAGGCTCTAGGCAAGGAATAGAGTTCATATACTCCAGTGATTTTCATAAAGGGTTCGGTACCTGAAGAAGGCCGGAGTGTACAACGGTCGAAACGTCGTACAAATGGCAACAAAGATGAGGGCAATAGTTCGAATAATGTAAATAATGTGGTCTATGACGTCTCTTTTGAGACAAGATCGCCCAAGCGTGTATAGCACTTAACTGAAAAAGTATATATCTTTAAGCGTTTATGTCACGTGTGCCTGGCAGTATATGGCGTCTGAGAATATAAATCCCTTTTTTCTTTAGAATACCCTCAGTTGATGACTGGCGGCCACAATCTTACCAACGTAAATAATGCAGATAACACAGTGTTGATAGCAGGCACTGAAAGAAAGCTACAAAAACTCCGAAAGAAGGAGGTGAAGGAAAGCGAGAAGAAATGAATAAGCATAAACTGAATGAAGGATATGTGGCATGAGCGTGGGAGTAAATTTTCCTTTGAGAAAATCGTATATAAAGCACTATCAATACATTTTTGGACACCTCGGCCTGGTGTAACAGTTAGCAAACTTATCTCGCTAGAACCAGTTACAACTGAGTAGTGAGTTCGATCCTCACTGTTTCTTTTTTTTTTTAATCATTTCACCCCAAGCAAGGCATTCCACTGCCACTATTGCGCAGGGGGTTACATGGGGGAAGGTGAAGAGAAAGAGAGATTAGATATAGGAAATATCAGAAGGAGGGTGATAGACGGGTAAGGATACCGAGGCTGAGGGTTGGGCAGATGGGAAGACTGTTTGAGAGAATGGATGCGAGTTAGTGTATTAGGAGCTCTGTTGATCTTACATTTAAACTTCTAGAGATTGTAGCTGTCGGGGAAGCAATCATGTGGAACTTAATTTCACAGGCGGGAAGCGCGAGAAAAGAAGCTGTTGGAGTAGAAATTTCGGTTACATCTTATCGGTTTCACTGTAAGAGAGTGGGACTTAGTTGCTAATCTAGTATCTCGTGCAAATTTGTACCTAGGGGGCACCAGTGATCTAAGTTCATCGGAACAGAAGCCGTGAAAGTATTTATAGAAGAGGCACAGGGAGGCCACGTCACGCCGATGAGAGAGTGACTGCAGCCGGTCTGCCAAGTCGGTATCGATCACATTACAGACTCTCCGTTGTATTTTGTCAAGAACCCCGATGAAAATAGCAGGGGCACCCGACCAGATGTGGCAGCAGTATTCAATACACGGGCGGATGGTAGATTTATATATGTGCAGGATAGATTCAAACGGAAAAAACTTCCGAGCACTGCACAGAGAACAGACTTTTATAGCAGCGGATTTAGCAATGGATCCGATATAGTCATTCCCATTCTTTCGGCTTTGTGCCACATCTAAGGGACGCTTAGAAAATCTCCTCTCAATACGTTTTCGCCTTAATAAAATACCTTTTCTTCTAATTGAAACAGCATTAAATCGAAACTATAGTCAAATCTATTACGATGAATGAGTAACGCACTGAGTTTATTGTTTTGTAAAATATCCCTTTTGTGTTTATTTTATCTTTCCTTTTCCTTTGCCACAAAGGCTCTCACTATTCTATCGCAAAATCCATGAACATACTCAGACGTTCTACCTTCATTAGTTTCACCAACTCTATCATAAGGCCCGGTTCACACTCCACCCACGTCTACTGAACAGGTGAAGAGGCGCATCCCTTGTTCCCTGTTTATGATGTGGTTTCCGGCTTTCTCTTTTCCATTCTTTTTACCCTTACGTAGCCCCCTGCGCATCAGTGGCGTTATCGCCTTGCTTGGGGTGATATGATTAAAAAAAAAAAAAAAAAAAGACCCGCCACGCCACGCCACGCCTCTTACACTGGGGAGAATTACCTTCATTCCCTTTGTATTTCATTAGTAAAAAGTAAGCTTCACTCGAACAGTTATTTTTGTGGGATCGACACTCAAGAGGATGCTTTCCCCGAAGTCAGTCAGTCAGTCAGTTAAGTGCCATACGTGATACACGCTTGGGCGATCATGTCTCGACAGAGACTTGACTGACTGGGCAGAAGATTATACCGCAGTAGGTTGCCATTGCTTTCTGCAGTAGACTGGTTGCCGACCAAGGCTATAGAACCTAATCTGTCCTGTTATTTAACCTATAACTGGAAGGAATAGACGGATTAATACCTTTCCCAAGGGCATTTGCGCATAAGTGAATGCAATGAATTCAGCTGGAATTCGAACTCTGTTCTCCGATTTCTCGTTCCGAGCTGATATCCAATGCACCACAACGCACATCCGCTTTCCGCGAAGAGTACAATCTTAACCGGTTAAAGTTTAGTGGTATCCGTTATCTTTCACCAATACTCTCAGAAACTGTACATCATTCGTCATTTATCGCTCACACAACAACCTCTAAATTGTGTGGCTCTTGGGCCTTGTATCGGATAAAAATTATTAAAGAAAATTTTTACATGTTCCTCCAATGTATTTCACAAGACATTTTTTGTGACTCGTTAACAAATTCTTGCTCCAGGTTTTGACGTTGTGTTGTGTGGATAAAATCTCCTTTTTCAGGATAACTAACAAAACGAAATTGATTATGAGCTACAAGCCTTAATGGGGAAAGCCATAATCTTCTATGTTCTGAAGGGCCATGGCAAATAAAAGAAGAATTGTTTTTGGAGTAGTTGCTCCTAGTTTTATATTAAAAGTGTAGAAATTTTAGCTCGGACATTCATGAGTTATAACACCAACCATAACGGTCCTGTACCAAGGGCGGAAAGTCATTAGGGTGGTTATTCTGTGTCATAACATAGTAGGTCAATGTAGGCAGTTGTTGGGTGAACAGTTCGTCTTGCGCCATGGCAAGGTGTTCAGAACATTAGATCATTCGCGTGTTCATGTTGTGCTCGCCAACACAGTCCTATATTGCAGATTTTGCGTTCGCGTAAGATTGTAGAAATATCATGGATCGGTCCATAGAGCTGTGATTTAGTTGGATGTTGTCTCCAAGAGATGTTAAGTATAGCTCACAGCATCAGGCATGGGTTCCATCAAGCTTAGATCCTAGGGTTTAAGATTGTAGAAATATCAGGGATCGCTCCATAGAGCTGTGATTTAGTTGGATGTTGTCTCAAAGAGATGTTATATATAGATCTCAGCATCCAGGCATAGATTCCATCAAGCTTAAAATCTAGGGTTTAAGATTGTAGAAATATCAGGGATCGGTTCATAGAACTTTGATTTAGTTGAATGTTGTTTTCAAGAGACGTTAAGTATTGCTCTCAGGATTACAGTGTAGGCCCCATCAAGCTTAGATTCTAGGGTTGAAGATTTTTGAAATATCAGGGATCAGTCGATAGAGCTGTTATTTAGTTGGGAGTTGTCACAAAGAGATGTTAAGTATAGCTCTCAACATCCAGGCATGGGTTCCATCAAGCTTAGATCCTAGGGTTTAAGATTGTAGAAATATCAGCGATGGGTTCATAAAACTATGATTTAGTTGAATGTTGTTTTCAAGAGACATTAAGTATAGCTCTCAGAATCGCAGTGTAGGCCCCATCAAACTTAGATTCTAGGGTTTTAGTTAAAGTTCAAGCAGTGGCGGCATACATTTACGCTTCCTATACAGTGGCTTCTTTTTACGAATGGACCCGTCTATTAAGAAGTTCCTTTTTCTCGAAGCAGTCAATGGAACATTTTAATAAAAGTATTGTCGAGAAAAAACATTTAATGAGACAATAAATGTTAAATTAATAAATGCCTTTGTCTTATTAAGCTCGAGTTAGCGAAGCCAAAAGTGACTGTCATAAAATGATCCATCTTGTATTAGAGACCTGAGAGTAATCATACGTTTTAGTTGTGGGACGTGGGGGACAAAGTAAGGCAAGTCGATTTTGAAATCGTCGTATTGCACTCAATTTTAAAGCAGGAGTTTAACGTAATAAACAATGACGCAAACTATTTTTTCTAAATCGTTACGAGTTTTGGAAGAACCGACTTTACATATTAAGTTTAGGTTCAAAATCGTAGCGTTGGAATTTCATTTCGGTGGTCAGCACAACTTTAGAAAATTCATTATTTGCTAAAGCTTTAATAAAAAAGGAAAATTTTGAAGTTCCATGGAGTCAATTGAGGAATTCAAAGTTATTTCTTTAAAATGATCATTACTGTTTTCTCAGTTGGACTAGAGACCTCTTTAGATTTGAACAGTAGGCCCAATTAGCATCCCCCCGGAGAAACTAGCCTAAAAGTTTGCACAAAGTGTCGATTTTTAGCTAATATATATATATAATAACGAAGCAATTGCTTATCCCAATGGTTTTCCATACTTAATACTTCTCGCCCCCACACTCGTGTGGTCATGTGAGACGCCACAAGCTGTAGAGCGATTTTCGCTTCCAGCATGCACGCACGTATTCGCCAATCCTCTACACAAACAAAATAGACGACTACTACTATCGTTCGTCCACAACCTGCTCATTACAACTAGCACTATGTTCATCTTTGATAATGGCTGATGTAAACCAAAAGCTCAGAAACGATTAAATAAAAACATGTATGAATATTGTGATTTTCTTTCCTCTTTCAACAATACTGATATTAAGCTTATCAGACGATATGAAAAAAAAAAATTACATAAAAAAAATCGACAAACCTTGTCTATATTATTTAATGAGACATGCATCAATATATATATATATATATATATATATATATATGTGTGTGTGTGTGTGTGTGTGTGCCTTCCGAGTTCGTTCTCGGTGGGTTTTTCAAGACGAACTTAAATATAGTATAACTATATACTATAACTAGTATTAGCAGAATTATTTTTGTTACTATTAATATTGTTATAATTATTATTGTTATTATTATTCCTAGCTCTATGTTCACTATAGAGCATTTTCAACCTGTTTAACATGGAGCGAGTTAATATCGGATGTTCACTAAAGGATATCCTCATCCCACATAGACACTTCTATGAGTTGCAACTACTGCGTAGGATAGAGGTTTTCATTACCAATTTAAGATGGAAGGCATATTTCTTTCTGAACAAGTATATATTTATATATATATATATATATATATATAGAGAGAGAGATAATAAGTAAAGAACAGAAAGGAAAATGTGTTATGAATCTAACAATTTTGTTCGGGTCAGTTTTCATTGGTCATGGTCAGACATGCATCATATATATATATATATATATATATATATATATATATATAAAGTTTCGAAAAAAAAGTATTACTTACTGTCATCTTCGTCTTCACTTTCACGCCTGAAAACATCAAGATTAAGTCCAAGGCGCTCAAAGATTCTCTCATAATCAGCAGTCCTACGCCTGTAGTTAGTATAATTACCCCGTGGATGGATGATAAACCTTTCTGGATAATAACGGAAGGTAGACCGGAAATTACGTCCTGGAGCGTGTAGACGGATTAGGTAACTCATTCTGTATAATAATAATAATAATAATAATAATAATAATAATAATAAACATTTAATAATAATAATAATGATAATAATGTGGGACATCTATTTCGAAAACGAGTATCCGCTAATGATAACATTTGGTTAAAATGATATAAAAATCTTAAAGAAAATCATTTCTTGAATGCTTAGGCCGATACGCGCACATTTTAAAGACACTGCTTAAAATAAAATAAAAATGTGTCTACTTCGAATACGAGTATCCTCTAAATAATAACGTTTGATTGAAATCCACCGAATATAAAACAAAACGTGGGTGTCTTAAAGAAAATGTCAACAAAAATAATTCTTACAGTCAGAATCAGAAAAAGACAGCTGAAATCCCTTGGAGACATTGAGGAAGGAGTTATTATCTATCTATCTATCTATCTATCTATCTATCTATCTATCTCAGTCTGTTTCTATCTATCTGTCTATCTATCTATCTATTTCAGTCTGTTTCTATCTATCTATCTATCTATCTATCTATCTATCTCAGTCTGTTTCTATCTATCTGTCTATCTATCTATCTATTTCAGTCTGTTTCTCTCTATCTGTCTATCTATCTATCTATCTATCTATCTATTTCAGTCTGTTTCTATCTATCTATCTATCTACCTATTTCTATCTGTTTCTATCTATCTATCTATCTACCTATTTCCTATCTATCTATCTATCTATCTATCTATCTACCTATTTCTATCTATCTATCTATCTACCTATTTCTATCTATCTATCTATCTACCTACTATCTATCTATCTATCTACCTATTTCTATCTATCTATCTATCTACCTATTTCTATCTATCTATCTATCCTACTATCCTATCTATCTATCTATCTATCTATCTACCTATTTCTATCTATCTATCTATTTCTATCTATCTATCTAATCTGTTTCTATCTATCTATCTATCTATCTATCTATCTATCTATCTAAAGTTGTTCTTATCTACCGAGCTAGCTAGATAATTATCTATGCGCACATTTGTGCTTTCATTTCATTCTACCGAATATTTAAACCACAGGAAGTTGGTCCTGGGCATAACGATAAACTGTATTCGGCAACAAGGCCTCTTACTGGGAGATTCTGATGAGCATGGAACCACCTCTTAATACACTTTTATAGAAATATATACATAAAAATAAACTTTTATAGAAAAAAATATTTTTGAAGGAAAAAATTATTCTCCGCAAAACATTTGATCCGAAATACAAAACTAGAAAACATTTTCAGATTTCTAAAATAAAAAAAGAAGAAAAACAAAAAAATGAATTAAGACTAAATCAACCTTTCTACGATAACCAAACATGAAAAAAAAAAATCCCTTAAAACCCCACATTTTGGGCATTAAATAACCCATAGAGGTTGATGGGCCATCTATCTATCTCAAACACAGGAAGTGGCAATTGATCTCTTAAGCAGAAACACACTAAGTATATATATATATATATATATATATATATATATATATATATATATATATATATAATGTGAAGTAGGTATAGATTGAAAGGTGTATGTGTGTTATGATGCATTGAAAACTGCTACCATATCTGGTCTGGTGCTCCTGCTATTCATCCTGGTTCTTGACAAAATCCAAAGAAGTAGTTGTTCTATAGTGGATTGACAAGCTTCAAACGTCTTTCAAACAAACCAAAAAAATATTTCAAAGATGCCATTAAAAACAACCTAGAAAAATTTGGGATAAGTACAAACAATTGAGAGAAGGAGGCAGGTGATAGGTTGATCTCGCGAAAAACTTATTTATGATAGTCATAACAGTTTTGAAGCAAAAAGGTTTGAACATGCAAAAATGAAACGGCCCTTAAGGAAAGGTGATGCTAAGCCGTTGACTCTAGTTTCCCAGCATAAATGTACTTTATACAGCTGAATATTCTTGTCCAAAGCTGGTTTAACCAGCCACTTGAGATACCATCGCCACAAAAATATAGACCATGCTTCACAGACTGAACACCTTCCTCCCAGATCAACTGGCGTCCCGTGTCAGTTTTATTTATTTTTTTTTTTATAATCCTGTCGCCTTAAGCAAGGCATTTTACTGCCACTGTTGTGCAGAGGGTTACATAGGAGGAATGTTATGAGGAGTGAGAGGTTGCAGGGGGTGTCAGGAAGAGAGTAGGAGAAGGAAGAGATTACTGATGAGAGTAGGGTGGACCAGGACGAATGTTATGAGGAGTGAAAGGTTGCAGGGGTGTCAGGAAGAGAGTAGGAGAGGGAAGAGAGTCGTGATGAGAGTGGGGTGGACGAGGAGGAATGTTATGAGGAGTGAGAGGTTTCAAGGGGTGTCAAGAAGAGAGTAGGAGAGAGAAGAGATTACTGATGAGAGTGGGGTTAACGAGGAGGAATGTTATAAGAGTGAGAGGTTGCAGGGGTGTCAGGAAGAGAGTAGGAGAGGGAAGAGAGTCGTGATGAGAGTGGGGTGGACAAGGAGGAATGTTATGAGAAGTGAGAGGTTGCAGGGGTGTCAGGAAGAGAGTAGGAGAGGGAAGAGAGTCGTGATGAGAGTGGGGTGGACGAGGAGGAATGTTATGAGGAGTGAGAGGTTTCAAGGGGTGTCAAGAAGAGAGTAGGAGAGAGAAGAGATTACTGATGAGAGTGGGGTTAACGAGGAGGAATGTTATAAGGAGTGAGAGGTTGCAGGGGTGTCAGGAAGAGAGTAGGCGAGGGAAGAGAGTACTGATGAGAGTGGGGTGGACAAGGAGGAATGTTATGAGAAGTGAGAGGTTGCAGGGGGTGTCAGGAAGAGAGTAAGAGAGGGAAGAGAGTCGTGATGAGAGTGGGGTGGACGAGGAGGAATGTTATGAGGAGTGAGAGGTTTCAAGGGGTGTCAAGAAGAGAGTAGGAGAGAGAAGAGATTACTGATGAGAGTGGGGTTAACGAGGAGGAATGTTATAAGGAGTGAGAGGTTGCAGGGGTGTCAGGAAGAGAGTAGGCGAGGGAAGAGAGTACTGATGAGAGTGGGGTGGACAAGGAGGAATGTTATGAGAAGTGAGAGGTTTCAAGGGGTGTCAAGAAGAGAGTAGGAGAGAGAAGAGATTACTGATGAGAGTGGGGTTAACGAGGAGGAATGTTATAAGGAGTGAGAGGTTGCAGGGGTGTCAGGAAGAGAGTAGGAGAGGGAAGAGAGTCGTGATGAGAGTGGGGTGGACGAGGAGGAATGTTATGAGAAGTGAGAGGTTGCAGGGGGTGTCAGGAAGAGAGTAGGAGAGGGAAGAGAGTACTAATAAGAGTGGGGTGAATGTAGAAAAGCATGAAAGAGAGGATATAAATAAGTGAGACTATTGACTTTACATTTAAATTCTTGGAGATTGTAACCGTCAGGAAAGCAAGTATGCGGAAGAGAATTCCACAAGCTGGAAGTACGAGAAAAGAAGCTGATGGAGTAGAAGTTGCGTTTACAATTTATCGATTTCACAGTAAAAGGGTGGGACCTAGTTGCTAATCTTGTGGCTCGAGGAAATTCGTATATAGGGAGTACCAGTGAGCTAAGTTCATCGGAGCAGAAGCCGTGAAAGTATTTGTAGAAGAGACTCAGGGAAGCCACGATGCGTCAGGGTGAGAAAGCGAGTTTTGCGATAAAATCTGCAGATTATCCTCTGGCCTAAATTAATAGACTTCATCAAGACAAAATAACCTCCCAAATTCTCATTACACCTTTCATTTGTTATTTATGTAAGTAAACTTCTAAAAGTGCAGGAAGGCTCAAGAGCCACTTTCGTACACATGAACGTGGCAATGCACTGTAGATTGCAGTCACACTCTGTTGTGGAGTAGTTTTCGCACTGAAGGTTATAATCGTGCTATGTCGGTTGCTAATCGACTTAACGTACCCAAAATGTTAGGAACTTGGTAATCTTCCACTGAAAGCTGATTCCTTAGTATTCGGCTAACTGCCGACTAATATCGACTGCATGGTCGTTCTCCTGGACTCCAATAGAAGTCTAAAGTACTCCCATGAAGTTTCCAAGTACTTCTTGTTAATTATATCTAAAATAGGAAGGAGAATCCATTATCTGAGGAATAGGTGTGCTTCCCCATAACACTATCATAAATGTGAATTGACTGTGTTTTGTTTGAAAGCTTTCTTAACCGGGTGTCATTCTTTTGAATGAAACTAGGAACAAATAACAGAAAAGGCAAAACAATCTGACAGAGAGTTGTAAATTGGCAGCCTACCTAGAAGAAGGAAGCTGTGAAATCAAAACCATGGAGAAAGGAACGAAAATCAGCATAGACGAGGTTCTATAGCTTTATGTAGTCACGCGTTTAGAAGAAAGAAAAAATCTGAATTCCAAACGATGGAAAAGAAAACGATAAGCCTCTCCAGCATTCAGTGGTAACCATTCTCGATGAAGGAATTCAAAATCGTGTAAAAGTAACGAATCACAGGACAGACGAGGCTCTCTAATTTTGGGAGGTACTCGTTCGAGAAAAAGGAAAAATCTGAATTCAAAACCCTGGAGAAGTGAACGAATACCAGGGTAGACAAGATTCTTTACCTTTGGGTTCTAATCGGTCTAGAACAAGGAAAACATTGAATTCAAATCTGTGAAAAAGTGATAAGCATGATAAACAAGGCTGTTCAATTTTGGATGATAACCGGTGTAAAAAAAGGAGAAATCTGAATTCAAAATCATTCTGAATCTGAATAACAGAGAAGACAAGACTCACTTTGGGCGGGAATTGGTCTAGAATAGGGACAACGTTGAATTCAAATCTGTGAAGTAGTGAACGAATAGCAGGATAGACAAAGCTGTCAATCTGTGGGTAGTAACCGGTCAAGAAGGACAAATCTGTATTCAAATTTTGGGAGAATATAACGAATTGAAGCATAGACAAAGTCCTCTAGCCTTGGGTGGTAATCAGTCTATAAGAACGACAAATCTGAATTCAAATTCGTGGAGAAGAAACAAATGGTAGGACAGATAATGTTCTCCTATTTTCTGTGGTTACTTGTTTAGAAGACGGACGTATCTGAATTCAAAACCACGTAGAAAGCAACAAATAGCAGGCCAGACAAGCCTCTCTAGCTTTAGGCTGTAACCGGTTTAGAAGAAAGACAACTATGAATTTCAGAACAGTGGAGTAAGGACCGAATAGCAGGATAGACACAGCTCTCTTTGTGTTGTAACCGGTCTAGACTGAGGAGAAATCTGAATTCAAACAATAGAGAAGGAAATGAATCTAAACTTATTTATGAATGGAACTTTGTGTGTGTGTGTGTGTATCCGTTACCTATAGACTCCAAAACGGCTGAACCGATTTTCTTGAAAATTTACACAGTTGTACTATAAGCGTCTGCGAGTGTTCTTAGCTAGTATTTGTGTCGAGATACCCTCGATAAATATCGAAAATCGATAATTGAAAAAAACGGGTTATAGAAGGAGTGGTCCGATTTTAATCAAATTTGATACACTCATAGACAAAGACATAAGAAACGATATTCAGAAGTTTCAAGATTGCAGTTCTTACAATAGTGCAGAACATCGATTATATATATATATATATATATATATATATATATAAAAATGCAAGATGTTTGTGTGTGTGTCTGTTTATCTGTTTGTATGTCCTTTATACAAATCCACAATTTTTATCCTATTCTCACCAAACTTCACACAAATATTCTTTAGGCTGAGTCTGAGATCCAGGACTATGGATTAGTTTTAGAGCTTACATGACACCCGAGCAACGCTGGGCTATACTGCTAGTACCAGTATAAAGCAAGGCTGTCTATTTTTGAGTTGTCACCGGTCTTGTAAGACAAATATAAATTCAAAATCGTGGAGTAAGGAACGAATAGCAGGATATGCAAGCTTTTAGTGATAACAGTTCCCGAAGGACAAATTTGAATTTAATACAATGATGACGTGAACGAATAGCTGGATAGACAACGCCCTCTAGCGGTGTGTGGTAACTGGTTTAGATAGGAAAGAAAAGTCTGAATTCGAATTCATAGAGGAAAAGACAAAGTGGATTTAAGTAGTAACAAATCTAAAAGGAAAAATCTGCATTCAAACCAGAGAAAAGTTAACGAATATCAGGATAAAGAATGATCTCTAATTTCGTGTGCTAACCAGTCTAGAAAAAGAAATCTGAATTTAAATCGGGATACTGTAACGAATAGAAGTATAGACAATGCTATAGCTTTAGGTGGTAACTAGAAGACGGACAGATGTGAATTCAAAACCATGAAGAAGGGAACGATTAGCAAGATAGACAACACTCTCTTGCTTTGGGTTATAACCGGTCAAGAAGGGCATATCTGAATTCAAAACCATGGTGAAGGGGACGATTAGCGAGATAGACGACACTCTCTTGCTTTGGGTTATAACCAGTCAAGAAGGGAACATCTGAATTCAAAACCATGGAAAACGGAACGATTAGCATGATAGACAACACACTATTGCTTTGGGTTATAACCGGTCAAGAAGGACACCTCTGAATTCAAAACTATGGAGAAGGGAACGATTAGCAAGAGAGACAACACTCTCTTGCTTTGGGTTATAAACGGTCAAGAAGGACACATCTGAATTCAAAGCGATGGCGAATGAATCGAATATCAGGATAAATATTAGTTTCTTGCTTTGGGTTGTAACCGGTCTAGAACAAGAACAAACCTGTATTTAAAACCCTGGTGACGAACAGCAGGATAGAAAATACTTTCTTATACCCTGAAGAGACGTCGTATTTAAAAATGTTTTCATAAGCAACCATTCTACTCACCAGTGGTGTAAAGTTACCAAACTTATGAAGCCCATCATATGGTAACTGTCCTGGTTAGCTACTTCTATTTTCGCACTGATAAAATTGTGGAAAAGAGAACTCTGCCAAGAATGTAAACTGAACACACCTTACTAACTTAACTGATACTTACATGTTGTTTTTCAGCTATTGCAAATGGAGAATTTGTCTGCTCTTAGTTTTGTTTACCGTGCCATTATGTTAAGTCATGTCAGATCATTTTGTAATATATAATTAATTTAATATAACCTTACTATTAACCTACATTCCAAAATATACCTGTCAGAATTTGCAGGAAATATTTAATGAGATGAACAGGGGAGGTATAGTATTGTTTTACGCTCTTCTTCATTGCCTATAGTAATGCTAATGATAATTACCGTTTCCTTATAAAGGAACATACAACATTGTTTGACCGAACAGCCAGTGCTAATCTAATTAAGGTTTTCTTCACTTACTAGACATGGAACTGGGATCAAAATGTAGTATCTGTTCTCCCCATCCCTAATGATAATGGTAATGTTAGCCGTTTCCTTATAAGGAAACATCCAACATTCTTTGACCGAACAGCCAATGCTAATCTAATCACGGTTTTCTTCACTCCCTGGTCATCGAACTAGGATCAAAATGTAGTATCTGTTCTCTTCATCTCTAATGATAATGTTAATGTTAGCCATTTTCTTATAAGGAAACACCCAACATTTATTAACCTCAGATCCAGTACCATGAAAGTTACACTTTTCTTCACTCCCAAAATATAGTACCTTTTCTCCACATCTCAAATATAATTGTACGAATGAACCGTGCCGTAAGAAAATGACGACAAAATATTTATATTGATATACCGTCTATATGATGGCAATATATATATTGATGTACTACCTACTATTGAGTGTCTTACATTAAGACATAAAAAAAAACAATGCAAAGGGCAGAAAGAATATATATATATATATCGCTCATTCAATGAAATGAATTAGAGCGCTCTAGCTATTGGGCGCGTATAATGATATGCGCTAAAAAGTCTGCCTACTTCCACCCAACGCCAATAGCCCAGGGGTAGAGTGGCCGACTGACGCCATTTCGGTCGGGTTTTAATCCTGGGTAAAAAAGCAATCGGAGTCTAACCGTACTGATGAGCTGTGATACGGTGAAACAGATCTGTCTGCGGATGACAATATATATTTAAACTTTTAATCCAAAAGGAAAAGCAGGAAGGTAAATCCCAAAGACCCGATCCTAATTAATATTTTAATACTAAAAAATGATCCAGGTGTAGGGCTTAATGTAATTAATATTTAAATTACGGAGCCAATATTGATTGCTATCTTCTTATTAATCCTACACATCTAGTTTTTTCTGTGACGTAAATTTTTGAACTTCCGCCGGGAACATCTTATTTTATTTTGAATATTGAAAGTTGCCGATGAAATGTGAAATCTCTCTTAGGGATTTCATGCAGAAATGATCATACAACGGTTTTGAACTTCGAAATTTATTTAATTTTATATCTAAACTTATTTATAAATGTAAATTTGTGTGTGTGTGTGTGTGTGTGTGTGTGTGTGTGTGTGTGTGTGTGTGTGTCCGTTACTTATAGACTCCGAAATGGCGGAACCGATTTTCTTGAAAATTTACACAGTTGTACTATAACCGTCTGTGAGTATTCTTAGCTAGGTTTTGTGTCGAGGTACCCCCGATAAATATCAAAAATCGATAATTGAAAAAATCGGGTTATAGAAGGAGTAGTCCGATTTTAATCAAATTTGATACACTCATAGACAAAGACATAAGAAACGATATTCAAAAGTTTCAAGGTTGCAGTTCTTACAATAGAGCAGAAAATCGATAATATATATATATATATATAAAAGTCAAGATGTTTGTGTGTGTGTCTGTTTATCTGCGTGTATATCTGTATTTTTTCAGCTCTTTTATTTTAGTTTTTGCTTCGGGTTTGGCTCTAAGTAGGTATAATTGTAGTTCTTAGTCTCAGCCATGATACCATTTATTCAGAGGACTTATTTAGCCTCCAAAATTCAGTTTAAGACGAAAAATCTTATTTGATATCGATACCAGGAAATTAAAATTTGACTTACATCCATTCATTTTTCTTTCAGTCTACGGTTTCGCTTGAACTGGAAACAACTATTGCTTTTTAGTCTTTCGTGCCAACGTCCAAAGAGTCTGAGCTCCAGGACCATGGATTAGTTTTAAAGCTTTCATTACACCCGAGCAACGCCGGGCTATACTGCTAGTATATATATATATATATATATATATATATATATATATATATATATATATGTTTCATTAAAAATAACAGACAAGGTATTATCATTAAGTTTTTTATATAATTTTTCGTGTGTTCGTATAATTTTCTTCTTTTCGGAACTCAAATTATATAAGAATTGTCCAAAGCTTTTGTACTTTCGAGCGCTTTCGACTATACTTTAGCCATTATCAAGAATTCATTTTGTTTTACTTATAAATAAACATGTGGAAAGTTTATGCGTATAGTCTTGTGTATGTTAAGTTCTGAACACAGTAAGTACATTGTTACAGTGTTCATAATTGACTAGCAGTATAGCCCGGCGTTGCTCGGTAGTAATGAAAGCTTTAAAACAAATCCATGGTACTGGAACTCTGACTCAGCCTAAAGAATATTTGTGTGAAGTTTGGTGAGAATCGGTACAAATTGTGGATTTGTATAAAGGACAGATAAACAGACACACACACAAACATCTTGCATTATATATATATATTATCGATCTTCTGCACTATTGTAAGAACTGCAATCTTGAAATTTCTGAATATTGTCTATGAGTGTATCAAATTTGATTAAAATCGGACCACTCCTTCTATAACCCGATTTTTTCAATTATCGATTTTCGATATTTATCGGGAGTACCTCGGCACGAAACCTAGCTAAGAACACTCGCAGATGCTTATAGTACAACTGTGTAAATTTTCAAGAAAATCGGTTCAGCCGTTTCGGAGTCTATAGGTAACGGATGCACACACACACACACACACACACACACACACACACAAAGTTTCATTTATAAATAAGTTTAGATAGATGTTATTAAGTGTAGGATCTCTTTTTTTTTATTAATAATGCTGTCATTATTTGTAATCTTCTTTTGCATGTAGATGATGATAACTATGTATGTATTATCAACGAGGATAGGTCCTGGAAGATCTCGATGTTTGTTTAAATGAGTCGATCGCAATGATTGCAAAACTACATGAATTGCACTTTGAATTGCTCTGCGTTCACCCTATTCTCTAGATCTGCCCCACGCCCCCAGTGACTACTGGCTGTTTGCGGAGCTAAAAAGAATGCTCCAGGGAAAGAGATTTGATCCAATGAAGAAGTGTTATCGGAAGCTGAGTCGTACTTTGAGGCGAAATTGTTCTACAAAAAATGCATTGAATTGTTAGAGAAGCGTCGGGAGCAGTGTATCACTCTAGAAGGAGACTATATTGATGAATAAAATCTAATTTTGCCTAAAAGTCGTTGTTTTATTAGTTAAGCTCCGGATTCACTGAGTGATGTTATATATATATATATATATATATATATATATATATATATATATAAATTAGAGAACATTTTCAAAATTCAAAGGTGTCGGATGTACATTTCGACATACGATCTCTAATAGAGATTCTACGTCACGTCAGCGACATTGTTTTGTTTCAAATGGCGAAGGCCCTGGGGTAAAGGGTTTTAGGTTAACAACGGTCACAAAGTACAACAGGACAGCTGTTAGTGGCGGGGTTACAGGGTGTTGAAACGGTATATTTAGGAAGGGGAGGAATAGATTTAAATGTAATATCTTAAAATTTTTTAATTAAGTTTATCCATTACAGGAAGTCATGTTCAATATAAGATTTTAAAAATTTTATTTAAGTTTATTTAATTAAATCTTTTAGGTAGAAGTGAGCTAAATGCCAATTACAGGAAGTTATCAGTTTAAAAATTATTAGAGAAAAAATATTAGAGAAAAAAAATATATATATACATATATGTGTTAACCAAGGAAAAAGGGGTTTAGTAAAAGAATCCATATTTTCTAAAGATAGGCTATTAAAGGAGGTTGGGATAGGGAGGTAGGGGGGTTAAAATACTTTTTAAGGTTAACGTTAGGGTAAAATTAAGATTAAAATTTAAGTTGAATCCTTTTAATTTATATTCTAACATCTAGTCAAGGGTGATTTAAATTCTAAATTTAAGTATTCAAAAAAGTTGCCTTCCACTTCGGATTAAAGAAAAACAAAATATTGAACAGGTGTAGAGGCTCATCCCTTGTTTCCTGTTTAGGATGTGGTTTCTGGCTTTCTCTCTTCTAATCTTTTCACTCTTACGTAGCCCCCGGCACATCAGTGGCGTTACCGCCTTGCTCGGGGTGATATGATTAATATATATATATATATATATATATATATATGACGGTCTTTATTATAATAGAGAGAATTATTAGCAGTTTCGTTATTAGTAAACAGTCGGTATTCATTGAGTGAATAGCCAGTACTACTTGAGTTACGTTTTTCTTTACTCTCTAACTATCGGATTAGGATCAAATTGTAGTATCGTTTGTCCCCATCTCTTATGCTAATGGCAATATTTAATATTTCTTTATAAGGAAACGTTCAGCATTAATCGGCCAAAAAGCTAAGGTAGCCGTCTGTTTAAATTTACAAAATGTTTCTCTTTAAATAATTTTTCAGCAAAATAGATTTTTCAAATCCAGTAGCTGTTATAGCTCTTTCCACTACTGATGGAGTTTTCCCTCTTAACCTTTTGTTTGAAGCAATCTAGAATATCAACGTCTTCATTATGCCACTATTTTCTCTTCAGGTTTCATATGCTATCCATTTTAGTTGTTGCTGTTGTTGAAAATCCTCAAGTGGTGTGATTTCTGTTATTTAGTATACTTCTTTGATTGTGATTATGTAGCGCCAGTCCATGAAGCTCAAAGAAAGATAGTACTAGCTAAGATCTAGTACTGGCTTCATTTACTCGCTATTTCACTAGCTTCATTCACTGGCTATTTTTAATTATTGATACAGGAAAGCGGTTTTATACAGCTGTCAGTTCATATATTTCTTAATGAGTTTAGCTTCATGCGTGACATTCATGTAAAAGTTTCGATCTGACGAGGATATTTAAGAACACCACTAAAGTTTTTAGGTTAATGTTTTGTTTTTGTGGCAGGCTGTGGTGTTGGGAAAAACTACGACTAAAACAGTCAATCCAATGTTCAATTTCCTCATCTCCTATAGTAAGTCGGTTATAACTGTCCAGGCCTTAAAGGATTAAATATGTACTGGATCCTTACTATTTAAGGAGATTACTATGAAATTTTTTGGATGTGTGTGTTGTGGTACAGTGGATATCGGCTCGGAACGGGGAGCCGAGTTCGAATTCCAGTTGAATCCATTGTATTCACTTACGCGCAAATACCCTGGGAAAGGTATTAATCCGTCTCTTCCTTCTAGTTATGGGTTAAATAGCAGGACAGATTGGGTTCTATAGCCTTGGTCGGCAACCAGTCTACCGCAGAAAGCAATGGCAACCTACTGCGGGATAATCTTCTGCCCAGTCAGTCATGTCTCTTTCGAGACATGATCGCCCAAGCGTGTATCGCGTATGGCACTTAACTGACTGACTATGAAAGTTTAATACTTTTGTTTGGTAGCATCTTGCGACGTTTCACCCCCTCTTCACCCCCTCTTCACCCCCTCTTCACAGTGTAGCTTATCTCAAGGTGATAATAGAGTTAACCACATCCACCCTGAATGTCTCAAGGTGACACAGAAGTGTAAGAGACAAAATGCTTGGATTGGTAGAAGAAGGCATTCGGGTGTATGCCGTAAGTTTGGTCAGTGTAAATAAGAAACGGTATGTGCATCAGACAGAGGCAGTTGAAGAAAATGATACGGAAAAGTGATATAACAAGCGAAGTCTAGCTGTGGCACAAGGCTTCATGTATGTAGCACCCGGTGAGAAACAGACTCACTCTTTGTCGTAATTGTTCTTGACGAGTTTGCTCATTTTTACACAACGTTGAAATAATCCCGTTCAAGTTTATACAGAATGAAGTTATTTGCATGAGAGATACGATGTCGCTTAAGTTTGGGTCTTTCCAACTATTTCCGACACCCACCATGCACGCATGCCTTTCTGCGTTACAACAATCAGTCCTGGCATTTCATCGTTTGGTCAGAGTTTGGGGAGTGGGCTATGGCCGAGAACCTTTAGCCTCCACCCCCACGTCTACTTTTTTTTTCCACTTTAGGAGATGCTAAATGTCAGTATCATAATTATTAAATTACATAAATGTTAGTGACAGTAAGCCATTGCTTATCGTGGTGAGAGTTAAGTGCTGGAATAATTCGCCATTAAAAATGATATTAGAATCAACATTAGGTCTTTTAGAATTTAGAATCACCATCTTTGGGAAACGGAGGCAGATAACAGGGTGACATAAATGCAGAGCATCTATTCCGTAAGCCTCATCGCAGAATCCAACAACAACACACACACAACGAGAGAGAGAGAGAGAGAGAGAGAGAGAGAGAGAGAGAGAGAGAGAGAGAAGCATGAAAAAAAGAGTTGCTCGTTGCCAATGCTTATTCAGTCGATGTGAAAGAGAAGCATGGCCATCCTGCATGAATTCTATAATTCTGAGAGTTTTAAACGCGAACGACCCTCTAATATCTTCATTGACGAAGTAAAGCAATAATAATAATAATAATAATAATAATAATAATAATAATAAACAAACACTGGTATGAACATCACCCAGCACCGGTTACAGAAATAGAAGATGTCACCATTCTATGGGATTACACCATCTACACAGACAGAAAAATTGAAGCAAATAGGCCGGACATTATTGTTAAAAACCAGAAAGAAAAAACTTGTCTATTAATTGATATGGCTTGTCCAGCGGATTGTAACATAGCAACCAAGGAATTTGAAAAATTGTCAAAATATAAAGACCTGGAAATTGAAATAGAAAAAATGTGGAAATTGAAAACAAGAGTTGTGCCAGTGATAGTAGGTGCACTTGGAATGATAAAAAATAGAACAAAACAACACAATGAAAGAATCCCTGGAAACCACAGCTTAAGAGATATACAAAAAATTGTCTTATTAAGTACAGCCCACACACTAAGGAAAGCTTTGTCTATGTAACGCTAGGGATGATAGGAAAGAGAGAAAAAAAAATGGAATGGAGCCATAACAACACGCCACGACCTACCTTAGATCTTCCCGCAGACTTGGTTGGTAGTGCGACCATAGCAGAAATCGAAATATGATGAAAAATGACATAATAATAAAATTGGTGCACTGCGTCTTGCCAGAATTTTTCTCGTTGGAATCTACTTTGCACATTTATAAATCGACCATTCGTTCGTGAATTGAATACTGCTGCCATATCTATTCAGGTGCTCCTTGTATATTTCGCAATTCTTGATGCGCAGGGGCTATCGGCTTGGAACGAGAAATCAGATAACCGAGTACGAATCCCAGTTAAATTTGTAGCATTCACTTACGCGTAAATACCCTTGAGACAGGTATTAATCCGTCACTTCTCTCTCCAGATATGGGTTAAAGAGCAAGTCAAATTGGGTTCCATAGCCTTGGTTGGCAAGCAACCACCCTACTGCAGTAAGTAATGGCAACTATTGCGGGAAAAATTGCCCAGTCACTCATATTTCTTTCGAGACATGATACATTTCTCTTTTGAGACATGATCGCCCAAGCATGTATCACGTATGGCACTTAACTGACTGACAAAATCCAAAGAAGGGTCTGTAATGAAATCGATCCTAGCCAGGTGTCTCGACTTCAGTCACTGACAATCGTTCTGGTAAGATTTTCCCCTGGTGTCCCGACTTCTTCTGTGTGTGTTGTGTTGTCTCAGAACGTAGGTCCTCCACAATTTCCTGTCTTTAATAAATTTTGTCTTTTCGTTATTTCTCCTAAACCTTGTCCCATCATCCATTTACTCAAGTTCCTAAAGTATGTTATGTTCAGTTTTCCTCTTTTCACTTTGTCTTCAAAATATCCAGTGAATATCACATTTTCCAAGCCTTCTTTCCTCATTATGTACCCTAGAAATTCTAAATGTATAAGTATAAGAAGACTTACGGTCTATCACGTTGAATACACCGGTTCTCGCTCCGTCACCGAAGTTAAGCAACGTTGAGCCTAGTCAGTACTTAGATGGGTGACCGCTTGGGAATACCAGGTGTTTTAAGCGTATAGTGACGGATGTGCATTGTGCTGCAGTGGATATCGGCTCGGAAAGAGAAATCGGTGAGCCGAGTTCGAATTCCAGTTGAATACCCTGCATTCACTTAAGCACTGGTACCCTTAGGAAAGGTATTAATCCGTCCCTTCTATCCAGTTATGGATTAAATAAAAAGGGTAGGACTTGGGGAACGTGCTCTTAAAACAAATCCCAATGAATCTTGATACTTGAAAAGAAAATTTTGTAAAAATAAAATAATCTTACCCCCAAATCATTGGTTATGACCTTAAATGATCCCATAAGGATTGATAGGTCGTTAAACCTCGAAATAAACAAACAAACATCTAAGAATAAGAGTGCCGTTTGTTTCTATTTTCTTTAAAACTCCGTCGTTGCTCATAAATTCGGCCTATGGCATTCTCAGCATCATTCTGTAGAACACCATCTTTCAATTGCTTCAATTCACTCCTTCATTTGCGGAGATTATCCCTCATTTTCTACTGGGAGCAATAACTAAACAATATTAAACGGAAAACAGGTGAGATATACTCTTCTACATGGGGAACAGATAGAGAATAATCTACACCTGTAATGAACACCATTGTGATAATATAACCGATACACAAACTGTTCACCAACTTTTAGACCACCCTCTATATACATGTGAAGGCCACGTAACCAATGAAAGCAAAACAGAATATACCAACTGATACAAGCACACCAAAACTCCATAAAATAAACAATATCGCCCTGTTCACACTCCACCCATGTCTATTGAACAGGTTAAGAGGTTCATCTCTTGTTCCCTGTTTAGGATGTGGTTTCCGGCTTTCTCTTTTCCAATCTTTTCACTATTACGTATCCCCCTGCACATCAGTGGCGTTACCGCCTTGCTCGAGGTGATACGATTAAAAAAAAAAAATAAAGGTGCATTTTGAAATTCCTTGAAGGTTACTGATGAAAGCCGAAGAAACACACCTTCTTATAATAATAGCAAATATAAAAATATTAGTCTGAATGTTTTTTGTTTTTTTAATCATTTCACCCCAGACAAGACAGGACCGCCACTGGTGCGCAAGGGGTTACAGTGAGAGAAAATACAAGATAAATGTCGAAGAAAAGATAAGAGATAAATTGGAATCAAGTAGATAGAAGATAGCAATTGACGTTGCATTTAAACTTTTGGATATTGTAGATATCAAGGAAGCAAGGAAATGTTAGGTATTTCCCACAAACGGGAGGTGCGAGAAAAGAAACTATTATAGTAGAAGAGGTAAAAGCGTGGGACCTAGATGCCAATCTAGTAGCACGAGCAAATACATTTAGTTGGGGAACGAGGGGAAAAAAGCTCGCCAGAGCAGTTGCCATGAAAATACTTGTAGAAAAGACAGAGGGAAGCCATATCACGTCGGTAAGAAAGTAAATAATGTTAATAGGTTTCAACTATGACAAGTGCAATCCGCTGACACTACCTTAACCATATCAACAACCAGGAGTTCTTTTTTTTTAATTTCTTGTAAATTAAAAGTCATGGTAATTTTCTAAGCGTAGCTTAGATGTGGCACAAGACTGAATGTATGGGGCACTCAATGATAGTCGAACTCACTATTCAGTCGTGATTGATGTAGCGAGTTAAGTTTGCTAACCGCGTCAAATTACTTGTAAAGTCATGAAGCGTTTATATGTTTGGTTCTAGAAATTGAAATTCGAGCTTCTCTGAAAAGTTGGTTAAGCTTTTAAGATTGATCATCACGACGAGCAAAATAAAAAAACTACTTAAAGGCGGAGACAAAAAAATTGCAATTTCCGTTCAAATAAATCTGCAACTAATAAAATATGTAATATAGGGTGTAACATTATTTTTCAATTATGACCTGAATTGAATGCTATGAAAGTGGAAGATTTGTGGTTCTAACAGGACGGCGGCCCATTCTTCAAAGCCAATGCAACAGTGGCTTTATTGAATGAGAAGTTCCCAGGTAGCATCATCTCTCGAAACAGTGATTTCAATTGGTCACCACGATTGTGCGACTTGACACTTTTAGATTTCTTCCTTTAGGGTCATCTCAAAAGTAACGTCTATGCCAACAAGACAACAACAATTCAACAGCTGAAGAATGAGATAATAAGGCGTATTTGTGAGATCGAGAAGCAACTATGCTAAGACGTCGTCAAAAATTTTGACTGTTAACTGAAGCCTTGGCGAACATTTGGGCAATATTATTTTTCACACAGAATGAATAATAATAATAATAATAATAATAATAATAATAATAATAATGATGATCTTCCCTGTGCCTCTTCTACAAGTACTTTCATGGTTTCTGCTCCGATGAGCTTAGATCACTGGTGCCGCCTAAGCACGAATTTACACGAGATACTAGATTAGCAACTAGGTCCCACCCTTTTACAGTTAAACAAATAAGATGTAACCGTAAATTCTACTCCAACAGCTTCTTTTCTCGCGCTTCCCGCCTGTGGAACTCCCTTCCACAAGTCTGCTTTCCCGACAGTTACAATCTCCAGGTGTTTAAATGTAGGGTCAATAGACACCTCCTATCACACTAACTCCCAACTATTCTCACAACACTCTCATCTACCCAACCCTCATTCTCGGTATCCTCACCCGCCTATCACCCACCCTCTGTTATTTCCTATATTTAATCAGCCTTTCTCCACTCTACGTAGCCCCCTGCACAGTAGTGGCAGTGACATGCCTTGCTCGGGGTGAAACGCTTATAAAAAAAAATATATATTAATAAGGAAAAAGTTTAATATTGGCGATTAAGAGAACCGATAATCTGTGGAAATTAAAATTGAAATATGGAAAAACCCTAATATAACTTGAAGCATAGTGAAAATAGACAAACCATAAACATTGGTAATATATACAGATCATGCCAGGAGAAAAACTTAGGTATTATGTTGTTCCCAGAAAGAATAGAAATTACTTATTATATATATATATATATATATATATATATATAGCGTTCCAATAATTTGGACCGATTTTAAATGTGAATTAAGTTTAAGCATTTAATGATGTTTTTTCAATTTCTTTCTGATTTTAAAATTTAAGATTTTGGCAATTTTAACCTTGGAAAGTTTAACAATCAAACAACGTGTTAAAATTCTCAAAGCCTATTACGAAAAGAGATGTTCAAACAGAAATGAATTTGGTTTTATTGAATGAGAAGTTCGCAGGTCGCATCATCTCTTGAAACTGATTTCAATAGGCCATTACGATTGTGCCACTTGACGCCTTTAGATTTCTTCTTTTGGGGTCATCTCAAAAGTAAGGTCTATGCCAACAAGCCAACAGCAATTCAATAGCTGAAGGATGAGATAATAAGGCATATTGGTGAGATCGAGGAGTAACTACGCAGAGACGTGATAAAAAATTTTGACCATCGAGTAGGAGTGTGCTATCGAAGCCTTGGTGGACATTTGGGCAATATTATTTTTCACACATAATTGCCATGGCTCAAATGACCTGATCCAAATCAATAAAATTACACTAATTACTGCTTTATTTACTGCTAACCTTAATCCGTCTTAATGGAACAAACTATACTACTGTGATTATTATCTTGTCATTTTACATCATATTTATATTTCTGCTATGGTCGCACTACCAACCAAGTCTGCGGGAAGATCTAAGGCAGGTCGTGGTGTGTTGTCATGGCTCCATTTCATGTTTTTTCTATCTCCCCTATCATCCCTAACGTTACATAAACAAACTTCTCCTTAGTGTGTGCGCTGTACTTAACTAGACAATTTTTTGTATATCTCTTAAGCTAGGGATTCTTTCATTGTGTTGTTTTGTTCCATTTTTTATCATTCCAAGTGCACCTACTATCACTGGCACATTTTTTCTATTTCAATTTCCAGGTCTTTGTATTTTGACAGTTTTTCGAATTCCTTGGTTGCTATGTTACAATCCGCTGGACAAGCCATATCAATTAATATGCAAGTTTTTTCTTTCTGGTTTTTAACAATAATGTCCGGCCTATTTGCGTCAATTTTTCTGTCTGTGTAGATGGTGTAATCCCCATGTCCGGCCTATTTGCTTCAATTTTTCTGTCTGTCTGGATGGTGTAATCCCATAGAATGGTGATATCTTCTATTTCTCTAACCGGTGCTGGGTGATGTTCATACCAGTGTTTGTTTACAGATTTTCCATTGTGTTTGCACATTGTCCAATGTAAATATTGCTCCACTCTATCGTGACGATTTTTATATTTATTTGGGGCAAGTATAGAACATCCTGAGATTAGATTGTCTATTGTTTCTTGGTATTTTACAGAACCTGCATTTTGGATCCACATTATTATGTATAATATTTGCCTGAAAGTTCCAAGTGAAAAGACTTTGGTCTTGCGCTGCAAGAGTAAAGCCTTCAGTCTCAGACTTTAAACCAGATGCACGTAACTATCGATGAGTATTAACTTTATCAACACTGGATTTATTGGCACGTTCTGGATATTGGCCATGCAGAGGTTTGTCTTGCCAGCGTTGTTTGATTTGTCCAAGAGCTTTATCCTTGGCTTTTATTTTCATATTATTATTATGTCATTTTTCATCATATTTCGATTTCTGCTTTGGTCTCACTACCAACCAAGTCTGCGGAGAGACCTATTATTATTATTATTATTATTATTATTATTATTATTATTATTATTATTTCCTTTGCTTTCTGCTACCGACTCATTTTCTTCTGGGTCCTCACCAGAGACCTCAGGTGAGAAATGTCATCATGACATCTTCCACTTTACATTTGTGTGAAAAAATCCAACAAACAAACATTTTAAGTAGAAAAAAAACCTTTGTAGGTTGTAGATTGTTAACTGTGGTCATTTTATTTAATGGATGGTCTGGAGAGGGCCCCTTCAATCTTTTTCAATCAAACCTATGGGTCCAAACACAACTGAAATTATAGATGTCTTAATGTGCGATATTTTTAAATCATTGTATTCTTATTGTCTTTTAAGAGCTTCAAAGATAAATTTCAGTCTACAGGAACTACTATGTCAATAAGATTGCACATTTTGTTTTTTGAAACTTTGATCTCTATTTCTGGGCAATTAAATCTGATTGTTCTGTCTGTGTATATTATTATTATCATCCCCACCCTTCTCCATGCTTGCTTTCCCGATAGCTTCTTCTTCTATGTGCCCTGTCCCTTCAGGACGTAGGCGATCTTGGTTCTCCACGTCTCCCTATCCCTTGTGGCTCTTAGTATGTTTACTCCTGTTACTCTTGGCAACCCCCGTTCCGTCATCCATCTGATCAGACCCTGCAAATATGTTATCCGCTGCCTTCCTCTGTCTCTCTTTCCTTCTATCTGGCCTGTTAGTATCAGGTTCTCAAAGACATCCTTCCTCATTTCGTGTCCCAGGAACTTCAGTTCTCTTTCTGATGATCAGTATTAATTTCCTTTTTGTTGCCATTCTTTCCAGCACATCGTCGTTGCTTGCATGCTCAGTCCACGATATCCGCAGCATCCTTCTGTAGAATCACGCTGCTTCTAGTTTTGTCCTCATTTTCGATGATATTGTCCAGCATTCATTGCCGTATTGAAGAACTGACATCACATAGCAATCCAGCCTACAATCTCTAAAAGTTTAAATGCAACGTCAATTGCCATCTTCTATCTCCTTGACTCCCACTTCTCTCTTACACTTTCTTCAACATCCGCTGTACCGTTTTTTTTTCCTTTCTATCTTTCTACTTCTCTTTCACTGTAACTACCTGCGCACCAGAGGAAATATTGCCTTGCTTGGGGTGAGACGATTACAAAAAATTATTATTTTTATTTCCTTGGGTTTCAGCCTTCTATTACCCACTTCCTGACACCTCCTATAACCTGTCACTCTTTCTCATAACTTTCTTCCTATGTAACCCCCTGCAAGACAGTGGCAGTAAAATGCCTTGCTTGGAGCGATATGGTTATAAACAATAAAAAACATTCTATACTATTATAATGTGGATAAAAAGTGGGGTATTAATTCTACATTACAATCAATATATAAACTGATCCCTCACTTTATGGTCACAGTCACACTTCTCTTACCCACTTGCTGACACCCCATCCAACCTGTCACTCTTTTTCATAACTTTTCTCCTATGTAACCCCCTGCAAGACAGTGGTAGTAAAATGCCTTGCTTGGGGCGATATGATTATAAAAAAAAATGCTCATTCCTTTCTGAGTTCCCACCAAAGACCTAATGTCAGAAATGGCCTCGTGACGTTAAAGCCTCTACTGATAATTTATATATAAAAAAGGCTCTTTGTCTTGATTGAAAATCAGTTCAGAACAGCATCTCTGAATTCGAAACTGTTAAAAAGACCATGAAACACCACTTCTTTTTCACCAAATACAACATAACAATGCAATGTAAAGGGTCATGATCGCCTACGCCCTGGAGAAATGTGGCATTTAAAAATAAAGAAAGCGAATGATAAATATAAAAAGGAATTAAAGTCTCATTTTAAAACAATGTTGCTAACTTATCGCGTTTCATGTCATGTGTCACTCGTACGAAAATATACGTTATTTTCATAGGTTAAATAACAATGGGTAAACAAATACCGAGGCCAACAATCGACCTAAAATTTTAAAGCACATTTCGGATAATTCTAAATGTGACTCTAGGAAACACTTATAGAGTTTGTAAGTGAGTCTAGGGGAGCTGAGTTCGAATTCCAGTTGAATTCCTTGCATTCATTTACGCACAAATACCCTTGGGAAGAGTATTAATCCGTCACTGCATCTAGTTATGGGGTATATAATAGGGTTATATAATTGGGTCTTGGCTGGCAACCAGTCTACCGCAAGAAGCAATGGAAACCTACTGCGGAATAATCTTCTGCCCAGTCAGTCATGTATCTTTCGAGACATGATCGCCCAAAGCGTGCTTCACGTATGGCACTTAACTGAATAACTGAAGTGAGTATCGAACTTATAGTAAACAACAGGTTAATCCCCCATATGCAAACAGATAATCAAATGGACCTAAATTATTTTGGGGTGTCATGGTAGTATCATTGTCAACAAGCTGGGAATATAGATCATTAGTTGTGAGTTTGATTCTCACTGGGTGCCTCATAGTAGTAGCCTGAAACCAAAGTAAATTTAAGTTCGTAAATAACAACTGATTTGTGCGTCTGCGTGTGGCTTGAGTTTTGACATTTATAAAGAAAGAAAAAAAAAAAGGAAGAACGAAAGAAAAAGCTTGAAAAAAAGAAAGAAAACCGAAAGAAAATTAAAGGAAAAAAGAATAGAAACGAGAAAGAAGGGAAGAAAGAAAGCAATCAAAAAACAAAGAAAGACAACGCAAAAAAGTAAAAAAAACAAAAAACAAAAAAGAAAAGGAGAGAAAGAAAGGAGGGTACAACAGAAAGAAAAAGAAAAAAAAAGGACGGAAAAAGAAGGAATGAAAGAACTAACGGAAAAGAACAATTGACAGAAAAACAACGACAAAAAAAACTATAAAAAGGAATGAAGAAGAAGGAAATAAAAAGTAGGAAATAAATTTAAAAAAAAAAGAAGAAAAGTCTGACAGGAAAATAAAGAAAAAAAGAAGGCAAAATGAAATAAAGAAAGGGACTGAAAAAGCAAAGAACGAAAAAAAGAAAAGGAACGAAAAAGAAGGAAAGAATGTAACAACGATAGAATGAAAATGAAAGTAAGAAAAAAAAGGAAAAACGAAGAAAGAAAGTACAACACAAAGAAAGAAAGAAAGAAAGAAAGAAAAAAGAAAGAAAGAAAAAAGTAAGAAAGAAAGAAAAAGTAAGTAAGTAAGTAAGAAAGAAAGAAAGAAAGAAAGAAAGAAAGGACGATAGAAAGGAAAAGAAGAAAAGGAAGAAAAAAGAAAGTAAGTAAGAAGGAAAAGGAATAAATGAAAAAGAGCACGATATAAAACGAAAAGCAATGAAAAATGAGAAAAGTAATGAAAACGAAATGATAGGCGAAAGAAAACGAAAGAAAAAAGAAGGAAAAAGAACAAAATATAGCAAAAATATGAAAGCAAAGAAAAGAACGGACGGAAGGGAGATATAGAACGGAACTAACTCTTGAGAAATGTCAATAAAAGAAGATAAGAATTAAAATAACATAGAAAATGGATTCTTCGACTAGCTGCTGTTGTTCTTATCCAATATCCCTTAACTTAGAACGTGGTAGGCTTCTGATTACCCGCCTCGTATCATTTCTAACTCTATATGACACTAAATAAAACAACGATTTTTCTCCTTTCTTTCTACATCCCAGCATCTTACTCATTCTTACATCTACCGTACAAAATCATCTGTTTTGGCACTTCGACTTTGGGAATCGCTATGCCATATTAAATCTGAGTGCTCCATTCGTGTGTCACTTATAAGCTGCATTTAGTAAAACACTATATATATGCGTTCTACACTCGTTATAAATTAAAGCATTCAAATTAAATATTAGTGAATTCAAATAGAAAAGACATTCAATTTAAAAACTAAAGCATTTCATTTAAAGAATGAATTTACAATTCACTAATTCTAATTTAATTATGCAGTTATTACCTTAATACCACCTAGTTTGGTAGAATATGTTTGCCTCTCTTGATGTTTATCTGAACTATTTTTTTTTGTAATTGCGAATTTAATGCAGACGATGAATTTGATGCCATTGTATATCGATAAGAAAAAGTATTACAGTGTTTTAATTTAAATGGCTTAGAATTTAATTTGAATACAGCAATATTTAACAATCAAGTTAGTTTTTAAACTGAATAACTTGTTTTTATTTTATTTGAATGCAGTAATATTTAATTTGAATGCCTTAGTTTTTTGTAGTCGCTTGAAGATCGCGAAAGCGTGAAACGCGAGTAAAGATTCAGTTTGTCCTTTGATAGGAGTTGACGTTATGAAACTTCTTTTTCTGTCTAGGTAATTTAGGCGATGAGCTCTATACTTTATTCAGCAGGTAATTGTATGCTTTTAAGTGATTTGTTCTTTTTTTTTCTTGTTCGAAATTTTCCTTTATCTTAGGAGTTAGGCCTTTTGGCAAGTCGTTTATTGGTTACATCAACGAAGTCGGTTTTTCTTTAATATATATTACCAAAGACATCTCTCTGTGACAGAGGCCATGTAAATAAAATATCTCACACCCACTATCAACCTCACTTTATTTAACAGTGGTAATGGAGGTGTTGAAAGATTTTTTTTAAATCAATAAAACGACTGTCACTTGAATTCTAGCCTCGCCACGCTCAAAACTTGAAGCTCGGAATAAACATCTTTATAAAAATGTATCCTTCGTTTGTGACTGTTTGTATATATATATATATATATATATATATATATATATATATATATATATACTGTTGAGTTGTGAGTTGTGATAATGCTTACTACCAAGATTGTTTTTCAGTCGTTTACTGAAAAAAAGATATTTCGGCAAGCAGGTATTTTGTCGTAAAGAGCACGATATATATATATATATATATATATTGAGCATATATATATATTGAGCATATATATATATATATATATATATATATATATGTGTGTGTGTATGAATGCACGCATGTATGTATGTATGTATGTATGTATGTATGTATGATGGCTACTCACTCATTCCTCGAGGATTTTAGCCAAGCACCACCAACCTCCGGAAACTCAATGGTACCCACCATATTCTCATCTTATCTTTCCCGAGTCTGAGTTTTGCAGATATGCTATTCATTTGTCAGATGCTTTGATAGTAAAATTTAATTATATAAAAAAAATTGCCTTAAAAGCGTAGTCGAATGTTTTTTCTTAAAAACACAATTTTTGTCAATATTCATACATATATATGTGTGTGTGTATGTATGTATGTGTGTGTGTGTAAAATAAACAAATAAATAAATAAAATACATAATTTATAAATAATTGTATCCCTTTATTAAATTAATTGTTTGCAGAGCTACATGTGTTAAACAGTAGCGTTTGACAAAATACGAATCATTTCAGAATTTGTGAAAACAGCTAAATTGATTATTCTTAATTTAATCTAAAAAAATATAATAAAATGAAGCAGAATTATTTCCAGTAAAGCCACATAAGATTGACCTTTTGTCACATTCGGTTGTGATGATAAATATCTTAAATAAAACCGAATAAACAATCGCTTTTCTTCAACATTCAATTTCTATATTAGACATTATTTAAACATTAATTGTTCTATATTAGAAATTATTTAAGCATTGATTGTTCTAAACTAAATATTATTTTTCTATATTAGACATTATTCAAGCATAATTGAATAAATTCAAAATTTCATATTATACATTAACTTTGTTATTAACAGAATTATTTTCAGGCTTCAGCTGGTGTAGTTACAAAATAATATTAAGGTCAAGCCCCAGGGGAAGGCATCCCACAGAGAGTACATCTCCTTCAGAAGGAGGCTGGGATCATTACCCGGAGCCTGCCGCGTCCCGAAAAGGGGGAAGTTCTGAGGGGCCTTGAGTAAAAATTTTCACTGTTTTGCCGTTAAACCCACTTGAAACCCCAACCTTATGTCACATTCTTTAGCGACGTCGACACGCTGAAAAATCTATTATTTCAAATATTCTACGTGATCGTAATTTTTTTTTAAGACGAAAGAATAAAAAAATAAGACCTGTTTCCCAAGAAATGTTAGAATTAGATTAAACAAAAAAAAAAAAAACACCGAGTACGGATTCATATTTAAGATAAGTGAATTTTAACCACTAGGAAAGAGATATCGGTGAGCTGAGTTCAAATTCCAACCTAGTGGGTTACGTTCACTTTCGATATGAATCTTTAACCTACCCAAAAATCGGTTAAATAGCAGAGTTTGCATGACCCTCTTAATTTGAAGTGACAACCAATCTAAGAGAAAAAAGACTGGATTCAAAACCAGTCTGCAAAGGTTGGGCCCTGTCAGGCGATCTTGCTTGCCCCCCCCCCATTCATACCACTGTGATATAAATAAGGTGCCTCGATTTCTTTCATGGGTTACAAGATGTGTAAAGTGATGATTAGTAAAAATAACGTTCATACAATTATATATATATATATATATATATATATATATATATATAGATATAGAGAGAGAGAGAGAGAGAGAGAGCGAGAGAGAAAGAGAGAGAGAGAGAGAGAGAAAGTGAATGAGCAAACGAATTTGATTGTATTAAAATTTTAGAAAGAGCATATTGTTCGAGTTACCTCCCTTGCATTAAAAATTGCTTTTTACATTAATGTCCAATCGAGTGAGATTTCAACTCAATAATTATGTCAATGTATAGCGTGATTTACTCAACATAGCTTAGATGTCGAAAGTATGGGGCACAGTGACGGTTGAACTCACTAATCATTCGTGATTGATCTTGCGAAACTTGCTAACCATTACACTACATGACGATGAAGTATAATATATATAAAAACATTTTATAATTGATGTCGTTATTAAAGACAGATGTTTTTAATTCTAATAAAACCTAAAAAATAAAATAAATAAATGAAAACAAATAGAATTAAAAAAAGAGCAAAAAAACAAACAACAACAAAACTAAAACATAATTCCAAATTAGAGAATCCAAAGAAAGATCAGCAATATTATTGGTCCTGACCTGGCCTCTCAGCTTCAGTCACTTTCACACCGCCTCTCTATGTCTTTTCTATAAATACTTTTATGCTAATTGTTCGAATGAGCTCTTCATTGTGGTACCTAAAATTTATGAATTTCAACCCAGTACTTATATTTTCAAAATAAAACATTTTCACCATTTACTTTAACATACTACCTGAAGAAGAACAGAATCCAGAGTTTTCCGGCATTTACTTTTTAAAAGTTCTCAGAAATTTACAACTGAATTGACTTTGTGTAACCGTAAGTTCTATGTTAATATTTTCTTTCCTCGCGCTTCTCGTTTATGGAACTTACTTCCGGCTCCATGCTTTCCAGTCAATTTTAGTCTCCCAAAGTTTCTCGCTAGGGATATATATATATATATATATATATATATATATATATATAGTACTGTGCAAAAGTATTAGAACAAGAACTATTTTATCTTTTATGAGGCATCAAAATAAAGTTTAAAATCACCCCTGTCCTAACACTTTTGCACGCTACCGGTAGCGTGCAAAAGTATTAGGACAGGATAGATTTACTAAAAAACCTCACTGAAATTCAAATACAGGGTGAAAAGCCAAACCTTTGTAAGAATTATTTAACTAAAAAGGAACAGGAAGGAAGGCTTTAGAACTTAAATTTCCCCCACCCAAAGCCCTGATCTCAATCCTATTGAACATATCCTATTGCATAAAATATTGCTGCTATATATGATCTGGTGCTCCTGCTATTTATCTTGAGCTCCTTGATGAAATCCAAAGAAGAATCGGCAATGTTATTGGTCCTGATCTGGCAGCTCGGCGTCGGTCACTTTCTCATCACCATAAGGTTTCTTCTTGAGTCTTTTCTATAAAGGCTTTCATGGTAATTGTTCTTCGCTATGGTTCTTAGGCTTTTCGAAATTAACCGAAGTACTAGACCGGCATTGAGTTCTCATCAATTTACAGTTGAAGTATAGATCATAGATTTCCTTAAGTTATCTCATTATATCAATAAAGTAATTGATAATTGATATGAATGAAGTACTAAAATGATATATGAACAAATGTTCAAAAATTATATAAACTAGCAGTATAATACGGCGTTGCTCGGGTGTAATGAAAGCTTTAAGACTAATCCATAGTCCTGGAGCTTAGACTCTTTGGACGTTGGCACGAAAGACTAAAAAGCATTAGTTGTTTCCAGTTAAAGCGAAACTGTAGACTGAAAGAAAAATTGATTTTCTGGTATCGATATCAAATAAGTTTTTTTCGTCGTAAACTGAATTTTGAAGGCTAAATATGTCCTCTGAGTAAATGGTATTATGGCTGAGACTAAGAACTACAATTATACCTACTTAGAGCCAAACCCGAAGCAAAAACTAAACAAAAGGGCTGAAAAAAACAAAACAAAAGAAAAAACAGACACACATACACACAAACATCTTGCCTTTTATATATATATATATATATACATATATAAAACCTACAATAGACTCCGAATCACCCAAAAATAAAAATAAAGGAAACTGTAGAAAAAGAAAGATAATTTGGTTTAACCCCACCTTACTGTAAACTAACTAACGTCAATATTGGTTAATATTTTCTCAAGTTAATAGACAAAAATTTTAATAACAATAACCCTCTACGGAAGATTTTTAATAGGTACACCCTTAAAATTAGTTATTCTTGCACCCCGAATATGGACAGCCTTATTAGTTCCCATAATAGGAGTATTCTGGTGAACTTGCGCAATGCTGAATCTAGGTCCGGAATTCTAAACGAATGTAACTGTAAATATGTGGACGTCTGCCCGGTGGAGGGAAAATGCAAATCCACCCAGGTGATTTATGAAGCCCGCATTTCTCCATCTAACAAAAAAAAAAAACGACTCCCGGACCTATATCGGTATGTCCGCCGGTCCTTTCAAACAAAGACTGTATAACCACAGGTACTCCTTTTCGAACCCCGGTTAGAGGCACCAGACAGCCCTTTCGCGGGCATTCTGGAAAATGAAAGAGGAAGGGCTGGATCCTGAAATTAGCTGGAAACTGATAGGTTCAGCCCGTATTCCGAGGAATTTTCGTGATAGGTGCTGTCTATGTTTACTGGAAAAAATTTCAATATTAAAATACCCCCACCAACACCGGCTACTGAATCTTAGAAGAGAATTCATCAGTAAGTGCCGCCACAAGGCAAATTTATCGAATTCTTAAATTTAGAATTTAAATCCCCGTTGACTAGATGTTAGAATATAAATTAAAAGGATTCAATTTAAGTTTTAATCTTAATTTTACCCTAACGTTAACCTTAAAAAGTATTTTAACCCTCCTACCTTCCTATCCCAAGCCCCTTTAATTGTCTATCTTCAGAAAATATGGATTCTTTTACTAAACCCCTTTTTCCTTGGTTAACACATATATGTATATATATATATTTTTTTTCTCTTATATTTTTTTCTCTAATATTTTTTCTCTAACAATTTTTAAAACTGATAACTTCCTATAATTGGCATTTAGCTCGCTTCTACCTAAAAGGTTTAATCAAATAAACTTAAATAAAAATTTTTAAAATCTTACATTGAAACCCATTCCAAAATACACCTCTTCAAACAGCTCAAAATCTTAACTTTAAAAAGTAATTTAACTCATTTAGTTGTCTATCTTTATAAAATATGAACTCCTATTCCTCCCCTTCCTACATATACCATTTCAACACCCTGTAACCCCGCGACTACCAGCTCTGTCCTTTTCCACTTTGTGACCGTTGTTAACCTAAAACCCCTCCACACTCTAATCCAGGGCCTTCGCCATTTGGAAAAACAATGTCGCTGACGGGACGTAGAGTCGCTATTAGAGATCCTATGTCGAAATGTACATCCGACATCTTTGAATTTTGAAAATTTTCTCTAATTTATATATATATATATATTATCGATCTTCTGCATTATTGTAAGAACTGGAACCTTGAAGCTTCTGAATATCGTTTCTTATGTCTTTGTCTATGAGTGTATCAAATTTGATTAAAATCGGACCACTCCTTCTATAACCCGATTTTTTCGATTATCGATTTTCGATATTTATCGGGGGTACCTCGACACAAAACTTAGCTAAGAACACTCGCAGACGCTTATAGTTCAACTGTGTAAACTTTGAAGAAAATCGGTTCAGCTGTTTCGGAATCTATAGGTAACGGACACACACACACACACACACACACACACACACACACACACACACACACACACACACACACACACAAAGTTCCATTTATAAATAAGTTTAGATTAGATTTATATATATATACGTATCCACACATTCATCCACATATATGTTTACGTAAATACACATGCACTTTAGATATAAATAAATATATATAAATATGCACTCATATGCACACCTACGCACACTTATATATTGGAAAATGTAAGGGTTAAAAAATTTGATGTATATGCTCATTTTAATTAATACTATAGTGATTAGGAAGAGGGGAAAGAAAGCTTCTATCAAACAGAGATTAATTTTGGATTACTTTTAGGAGTGTTTTTATATTATAATTTAAAGTTTAAAAATTTAGATTTGTGACATGTAACCGTGAGTTATATGCTAACAATTTCTTTTCTGTGTAACTTCCTTCCAGCTCCATGCTTTCCAGCCAATTTGAATCTGCAAAAAATTAAATGCAATGTCAATCGGTGTATACTCTCCTCCTGGTTACTCATTTTCTCTTCCCGCTCGTTATTAATGTTTCTGTTCCTAATTCTATTACACCCTGTAATCCCTTGTGTCTTGGTAGCTTTACTGCTTTGTGTTGGATGATATCGATTATAAAAAGCAAGTATTTAACCGATAGCCTTCAGCTAATGTAAACGTGTGCTTTAATAAATTGACTTGTTACACCAGCAGTTAAAATGGGTTTTACGCATCGAGCATGTGGTTTTTTTTCCACTGGGGGATATAGAAATCAATTCACTCTTAGCTAGAATTTATATTTTAACCAAAACTCTAAGGGGCCATCCACCAAGGATTTACTTCTCTTTCGAGAGGGGGCTAAGTTTAATACCCGGCGCTTGAGGCATCCCCAAAAGAGGAAGTGTCAAGAGGTTTAGGAATTTTTCCACATTATGTGCGTTGTGGTTCATTGGATATCGGTTCAGAACAAGAAATCGGGTAGCCGAGTTCGAATTCCAGTTGAATTCCTTGCATTCACTTACGCACAAATACTGTTAGGAAAGGTATTAATCCGTATCTTCCCCCCAGTTATGGATTAAATAACAGGACAGATTGGGTTCTATAGCCCTGGCTGGCAAATAGTCTACTGCAGAAGGTAATGGCAACCTACTGCGGGATAATCGTCTGCCCAGTCAGTCATGTCTCATTCGAGACATGATCGCCCAAGCGTGTATCACGTATGGCACTGACTGACTGACTGCCAATGTGCGTTGTGATGCGGTGGATATTGACTCGGAACGACGAATCGGAGAGCAGAGTTCGAATTCCAGTTGAGTTTGTTGCTTTTACTTACTCGCAAAGGAATTAATAATCGGGAAAAATATTAACCCGTCTTATCTCCCTCCAGCTATGAGTTAAATAGCAAGGTAGATTGAGTTCTATAGTCTTGGTTGGCAACCAGGTAAATTTGATCTTCAAAAATTTAAATGCAATATCATTCTGTTGTCTTCCTAATTACTCTTCTATTGTTGATCCTTGATAAGGTTGGCTTTTTTTAACTCTTTCACACTCAGTAACCATTTGTGTCTTAGTGACTTTACTGCCTTGCTTGAGGTGAACTCAATTTAAAAATATGTATGTTTATGTGATGTTTGTGTCACTTAACATGTACTGTACTGCCAAAATGTGCTTTCCTTGCAATGTCATTATTCATTCCTTCTGCATTTAATGGAATTTGCTAATTTGCCATTCTCTATATGTGCATTATTATGTCATTTTTCATCATAATTCGATTTCTGCTATGGTCACACTACCTACCAAGTCTGCAGGAAGACCTAAGGCAGGTCGTGGTGTGTTGTCATGGCTCCATTTCATCTTTTTCTTTTCTATCTCCCTAACATCCCTAGCGTTACAAAGTTCTCCTTAGTTTGTGGGCTGTACTTAACAAGACAATTTTTTGTATATCTCTTAACCCTCTAGGGCCATTCATATCATATTTGATACAGTATTTCCCTATAAGGAAACATTTGGTATTTCCCTATAAGGAAACATTTGGTATTCATTGACTGAGCAGTCAGTACTGCTTTCATTTGAAATTTATAAAATATTTCTCTTAAAAAATTTTTCAGGAAAATATTTCTTTCAAGGCTTGTTTTCATACTGTATCAAATATGATATGAATGGCCCTAGAGGGTTAAGCTTGGGTTTCCAGGGATTTTTTCTGTGTGTTGTTTTGTTCCATTTTTTATCATTCCAAGTGCACCTACTTATTATTATCATTATTGTTATTATTATTGTTTTTATTATTGTTATTATTATTATTGTCATTTTTCATAATTCGATTTCTACCATGGTCACACTACCTACCAAGTTTGCGGGAAGACCCAAGGCAGATAGTGGTGTATTGTTATGACTACATTTAATTTTTTTTTGTCTCCCAAACGTTACATGGACAATATTCTTCTTAGTGTATGGGTTTTACTTATCAAGACAATGTTTTGCATATTTTTTATGCTGGGATTTCCATGGATTCTTTCAATATGTTGTTTTGTTTCTTTTTTTATCATTCCAAGCGCACCTACTATCACTGGTTCTATTCTTGTTTTCAATTTCCAGATCTTTATATTTTGATAGTTTTTCAAATTCCTTGGTTGTTATGTTACAATCCGCTTGGCAAGCCATATCAATTAGTAGGCATTTTTTTCTTTTTGGTTTTTAACAATAATGTCTATTTGCTTTCGTTTTCCTGTCTGCGTAGATGATGTAATCCCACAGAATGGTGACATTATTATGTCATTTTTCATCATATTTAGATTTCTGCATTGGTCTCACTACCAACCAAGTCTGCGGGGAGACCTAAGGCAGGTAGTGGCGTGTTGTTATGACTCCATTTCATGTTTTTCTATCCTCCCTATCATCCCCAGCATTACATAGATAACGTTTTCCTTAGTGTGTGGGCTGTACTTAATAATACAATTTTTTGTATATCTCTTAAGCTGGGGTTTCCAGGGATTCTTTCAATGTGTTGTTTTGTTCCATTTTTTATCATTCCAAGTGCACCTACTATCACTGGCACAACTCTTGTTTTCAATTTCCACATTTTTTCTATTTCAATTTCCAGGTCTTTATATTTTGACAGTTTTTCAAATTCCTTGATTGCTATGTTACAATCCGCTGGACAAGCCATATCAATTAATAGACAAGTTTTCTCCTTCTGGTTTTTAACAATAATGTCTGGCCTGTTTGCTTCAATTTTTCTGTCTGTGTAGATGGTGTAATCCCATAGAATGGTTACATCTTCTATTTCTGTAACCGGTGCTGGATGATGTTCATACCAGTGTTTGTTTACAGCTTTTCCATAATGTTTGCACATTGCCCAATGTAAATATTGCCCAACTCTATCGTGTCGATTTTTATATTCGTTTGGGGCAAGCACAGAACAGCCTGAGATTAGGTGGTCTATTGTTTCTTGGTGTTTATCACAAAACCTGCATTTTGGATCCATATTATTATGCATAATATTTGCCTGAAAGTTTCTCGTGAAAAGACTTTGGTCTTGTGCTGCAAGTATAAATCCTTCAGTTTCAGACTTTAATCCAGATGCACGTAACCATCGATGAGTATTAACTTTGTCAACATTGGATTTATTGGCACGTACTGGATATTGGCCATGCAGAGGTTTGTCTTGCCAGCGCTGTTTCATCTTTTCAAGAGCTTTATCTTTGGCTTTCATTTTCATATTTTTTGCCGCAATAGTTGGTTCTTGGCTACTGTTTTGCTTTTCTACAGAATCTACTAACTGTAATTCTTGTTTGTATTTACTGCCTTCTTTTATTATTGAATATTTTTTCTTTCTTTCTTCATGTTGCCTTACTAATTGTATCATCCAATCCTTTGTTGTTTCTATGTATGTTAGTAAGCCAATAGTTGTTGTCTTGTATGACAATTCCAGCTGAATAAGACCCCTTCCACCTTCTTTACGGGGTATGTATAGACGGTCTACATCAGCCTTTGGGTGATGCATCCTATGCTTAGAAAGAAGCTTTCTTGTTTTAGCATCCATTCGCCTGATGTCGTTTAGAGTCCAGTTTAAGATGTTGAAGCTATATTGGACAACTGGGATTGCAAGGCTATTAATGGCCATAACTCTATTCTGTGAATTTAATTCAGTTTTTAATATCATTCGTAGCCTTCTATAGTACTCTTTACGCACTATTTCTTTCATTTTTTTATGGTGAATGTTTACGCTCTCATTTACACCTAGGTATTTATAAGCTTCTTCTGGTTTCAATTCTTTTATTGTTACAGCAGGGTCTAGGCTAATTGAGGATGTTTCTTGTATTGATCCACGTAAAACTGTAGCTTTAGCACATTTATTCAAATTAAATTTCATTCCAATGTCTTCGCTGAAGCATTTTACAGTTTGCAGAAGACCTTCCAGCTCATTATCATTCTTAGCATATAACTTTAAGTCATCCATGTAAAATAGATGGCTTATTTTCTTTTGGCCTATTTTATAACCACATTCTGTCTTATTAAGTTGACTGGTTAGTGCTATTAATGATATGCAGAATAGTAAGGGAGATAAAGAATCACCTTGAAATATACCTCTTTTGATGTTTATTTCATCAGACTTATCGGTTCCATTTATATGATTGAGGTAAAGGGTTGTTTTCCATATAGACATGCACTGTTTGATGAAATTGATGATGACGGGCGATTATTATTATTATTATTATTATTATTATTACTGCTATTGTGGACATTATTATTCTTGTTATTTTTATTATTGTACTTATTGTTATTGTTGTTGTTGTTATTGCGGTTATTGTTGTTATTATCGCTATTATCATTGCTATTATTATTATTATTATTATTATTATTATTATTATTATTATCATCGTTACTACAATTGCTACTATTATTATCTTTACTATTATTATAAACCGATATTAGCATTTGATATTCAAAGAAGCAGACTATTATTACTATTATTATTATTATCGTTATTATCATTGCTATTATTAATATTGTTACTATTATTGCTATTATTATTATCGTTAATATTATTAATATTATTATTATCGTTATTATCATTGCTATTATTATTGTTACTATCATTGCTATTATTATTATCGTTACTATTATTAATATTATTAGTGTTATTATTTTCATTACTAGTCTTAAAGTTTGGTTTTCTATATTGTAAGAAAGGAAGAAGCATAAACTAAATAAGCTAAAGTCAGAAGCTCGTTCTTTAACCAGACCGTTATTTGATATGAAATAATTCTTTTTTTATTTTATCTGCTTGATCTCCCTACCCTCACCCCATCTAGTAGGACTGGAGTTGACGCTGTACTGTAAGATAGTTTATCATAAAAAAAAATTAAGCGGACGTCTTCAACTTTTGGCCATGTTAATAAGCTATTGAATTTAACATATTTCGCTTTTGTTTAGCTTCATCAGAAAATAAAGTATAAAGGAGAAAAGAAAATTATGGTATTTCTGTTTTTGTCCTGTTTATTTTCTTTGGTTAAACAATGTATTTGTTTTGTTCGGTAGCGTTATTATAAGCCCAGTATATCACTCGTATATACTCACAAAAACACATACAGATAGGGTGCGATAGATAAATCGTCGTCTAAATTACGTAAAAATAAAGTAACATTGACATCTCATTTTAACAAATATATTTACCAAAAATATCTTGAAATACTAAAAAGTAAAGTTATTTACTTTGTTTGCCATTGGCTTCAACCTTGATCTCCAGACAATTTTGGAATCTCCTACAACTCTTTTGAACGGTCTCCTTGTTTAAGTTGATGAATACTGACATAATCCTTATCTTCACTTTAGTTCATATTTGGTGTAACAAAAAGTTTTCTATGTCTGTCGTTCAACTGCGTCCCACACATAATAATCAAGGGAGTAGCAGTCTGAGGAGTTAAGTGGCCAGATCAAAAGGGTGATGTGGTTGTCTGATTGCCATGATTGGGTTCTTCTGCTTGTGTGGCATGGTACAGAATCTTGTTGCCAAACATAGGATCTTTCAGCAGCTATCCTCTTGACCCAGTGCAGCACACAGTATATGCAGGGTGCGATGACTAAATTGTTTTCTAAATTGCACAAAAATGGAAAATAATATTGACATCTCATTTTAACAAATATATTTACTAAAATTACACAAAAATATCTTGAAATATTAAAGAGTAAATTTATTCAATAAAATTGCTATTGGCTTCAACCACAAGCTTCAGACAATTTCAGAATCTCCTGCAACTCTTCTGGACAGTCTCCTTCAGAGTGGTTTAATGCTGCTGTAATTCCTTTGGTATCACAAGGAGTTTTGTTGGTGTCTTGCTCAATTGCGTCCCACACATAATAATCAAAGGAGTTGCAGTCAGGGGAGTTAAGTAGCCAGATCTAAAGGGTGATATGGTTGCAAAAATTGTTTGATTGCCATGAATGGCTTCTCCTGCTTGTGTGGCATGGTGAAGAGTACTGTTGCCAATTTGGTGTAAGACAAGGATGAATCTTCTCACCGGAGTTATTCACTCTATATAGTGAAGTGATTATTACAAGTCTTACTAGGATTAATTACTGATGAGGATAATCTTAGCAATACAAGATATGCATATGACATAGTGTTGATATCAGACGCAGAAAGGAAACTACAAGAACTCTCAAAGTAGATTGTAAAAGAAAGCGAAAAGAAAGGACTAAACATTTATTGCAAGAAGACATAATAAATAGATGTTAGCAAAAAAGCCAGGCCAAAATGCAAATCTAAATCTAAACTTATTTATAAATGGAACTTTGTCTCTGTGTGTGTTTGTCCGTTACCTATAGACTTCGAAACGGCTGAACCGATTTTCTTGAAAATTTACACAGTTGTACTATAAGCGTCTGCGAGTGTTCTTAGCTAGGTTTTGTGTCGAGGTACCCCCGATAAATATCGAAAATCGATAATCGAAAAAATCGGGTTATAGAAGGAGTGGTCCGATTTTAATCAAATTTGATACACTCATAGACAAAGACATAAGAAACAATATTCAGAAGTTTCAAGGCTGCAGTTCTTACAATAGTGCAGAAAATCGATAATATATATATAACACACCAGTGGCCTTACCGCCTTGCTCGGGGTGATATGATAAAAAAAAAAGCTGGCAAGATGTTTGTGTGCGTGTCTGTTTATCTACCTGTATGTCTGTATTTTTCTCAGCCCTTTTATTTTAATTTTTGCTTCGGGTTTGGCTCTATGTAGGTATAATTGTAGTTCTTAGTCTCAGCCATAATACCATTTACTCAGAGGACTTATGTACCTTCAAAATTCAGTTTACGACGAAAAAAACTTATTTGATATCGATACCAGGAAATCAAAATTTGACTTACATCCATTCATTTTTCTTTCAGTTTACGGTTTCGCTTTAACTGGAAACAACTATTGCTTTTTAGTCTTTCGTGCCAACGTCCAAAGAGTCTGAGCTCCAGGACCATGGATTAGTTTTAAAGCTTTCATTACACCCGAGCAAAGCCGGGCTATACTGCTAGTTACAAATTGGAGATACCAAAATCAAGTAAGTATAGCAATATAAATATCTGTGTAGTGTTTTAACAAAAGATAGAAAGTACGACACCGAAATCTGAAGAAGCTTTGGGAAGATAGCCAAATATACTTTTCAGAAGCTAAGCAGACTATTAAGAACCAGAAAAATTCCATTAGAAACAAAGAGAACTGAATTGTCACTTAATATAAATTCTCTTATATGGCAGTGAATGCTGGACAATTTCCTCACTGATAACAAACAGACTTGAAGCAACAGAAATCTGGTTATACAAAAAGATGCTGAGGATGCCATAGCTTGAACCTGTGAACCACGATGAAGTTTTAGAAAAAGTAGAAAGAAAAATGACACATATAACTTAACATCTGATGAGATAATTGAAATTTCTATGGTAAATAATGAGGAAAGAATGCTTAGAAAATCTGATAATCTCAGGAGAGATTGAAGGCAAGAGAGACGGAGGAAAACTACACATGACCTACCTAGTGAGATTGAGTAGATTCATGGTAGAACAAGGTTAATAATAGATAACACAAAGATAAGATTTATTAGGAGCTGTAAAGGACAGAAGATTGTGGAAAGCCTTGATCGCCAACGGCCTGAAGGGACACGGTACGAAGAAGAATATGTATATGTGAGTGATTTAATTGTGTGTCCACCATGTAATGTGCCGTTCTCAGTAATCTGCTCTCTCAGCAATGGAATAAACACCAGTATCACTGGGCTTAATTTAAGCTAAGTAAACTGTGTCCTGATAAACAATCTTTTACCGCATGTCTCCAGTTCGGGACATAGAAGAATGTCTATACAGACATAAGAAAAACGAAAAAAAAAAAGAAAAAAAGTTAGCACAAAACAGAGGTACTAAAATCTGGCAGGGCAGGGCAGGGCAGGGCAGGGCAGGGCAGGGCAGGGCGGGTGAGAGAATGGCACCAAACATAAGCTGAAGTTGTCAGTTTTGTGCTTAGTGTATTTGGGACTATCTACAAGAATCTCTTTACCTCTACTAGAAGTAGTTAATTTCGCTTATTGTCAAGTTTTCTCTCCTCGCAGGCTTTTTAAACAGGAGTAGCGGTTTAGTCTTTTGTTTCCTGTTTGGGATCGAATTTCCGCATTCTTCTAAGGTTTACTATCGCACTGTATTTTTAATGTCTTCGATTGAACTCCAAAATGTTGTTCACTAACAAAGTCTTGGCCTCTTCGAGTTTGAAATTAGACATAGCAACAAGAAATTTCACTTCTTGGCCTGTCTGACGGGAATACAACACCACACAGTAACTCTCTACCTTGAGTAGCTATTGAGTCTTGTATTGGGTGAATATTAGTAAAGAAAAAAAAAATGAAAAAATTTAAGAAATGGTTTGGTACCATTAAGAAATACGCCTTGGGGGTACCTGACCTCATTGGGAGTGTACATTTGACGGCGCTGTTTTGAACAGGTCATGTACCCAGGAAAATGTTATGTCATTATGCTGTGGGCAGGAATTGGATTATGACCATCACTAACATCATTACTACTACTACTGCTGCTACTACTACTATTAATAAAGATATTTATAAGAACTGGAACATAAGGGAAAAGTCGGTGACGGCCATCCAGCAAGCCAGACGGCAGTATCAATGTAAACAACCAGAACTGATGAACAATTGAGAAGTCTTGCTGTCACTTGATCTCCAAAGTTAGTCATTACTTCAGTCAGTTAATTGCCATACGTGATAGACATTTGGGCGATCTAGACTGAACTATCGCCCGGTTCACACTCCACCCACGTCTATTGAACAAGTGTAGAGGCTCAACCCTTGTTCCCTGTTTAGGATGTGGTTTCCGGCTTTCTCTTTTCCAATCTTTTCACTTTTCCTTTTTGTTTATTTGTTTTTTTTTTCAGTTGGAGTAGATAGACTGAACTATCGCTCAGTTCACACTCCACCCATGTCTTTTGAACAGGTGTAGAGGCTCATCCCTAGTTCCCTGTTTAGGATGTGGTTTCCGGCTTTCTCTTTTCCAATCTTTTCACTCTTACATAGCCCCCTGCACACCAGTGGCCTTACCGCCTTGCCCGGGGTGATATGATTTTAAAAAAAAGTCTCTTTCGACTGATAGGCAGAATATTTTTCCGCAGATGGTTACCATTACTTTTTGCAATAGACTGGTGGCCAACCAAGGCTTTGAAACACAATCTGTCCCTCTATTTAGGAAGGATGGAAGAGATGGAAGAGATGGATTCATACATTTTCCCAAGGGTATTTGCGCGTAAGTGAACGAAACAAATTTGACTGGAATTAGAGCTCGGCTCTCCAAATTACACCACAACACACAACGCTACTTCGGTCAGTCAGTTAAGTACTATACGTGATACACGCTTGGGTGATCATGTCTCGAAAAAAGACACGACTAACTAGGTAGAAGATTTTCCCACAGTAGGTTGCCTTGACTTTCTGCGGTGGACTTGTTGTGCAACCAAGGCTATAAAGCCCAATCTATCCTGCTATTTAACCCATAGCTGGGTGGAGAAGAGACGGATTAATACCTTTCCTAAGGGTATTTGCACATAAGTGAATGCAACGAATTCAAGTTGATTTCGAACTCGGCTCTCTGATTTTTCATTCTGAGCCGATATCCACTGCACCACAATGCATATCAGACACATAGTTGCAACAAATAATTATCTAAAAAAAGAGTATGAAAAATAGATATGACTTAGCAGGAATAAAGGTTCACTGTGGAAGCAACTAGGATTTAGCCATAAAGATCCATGATAAAAAGAAGCTGTCCGTTTGCTAATGGTAACGGTAAGATTAGCCGTTTCCTTATAAGGAAACATTCGGTTTTCATTGACCAAACAACCAGTGCTACTGTCGATTGAAATTCATAAAATATCTATCTAAACTTATTTATAAATGGAACTTTGTCTCTGTGTGCATGTGCGTGTGTGTCTGTGTGTGTGTGTTTGTGTGGGTGTGCGTTCGTTACCTATAGACTCCGAAACGGCTGAACCAATTTTCTTGAAAATTTACACAGTTGTACTATAAGCGTCTGCAAGTGTTCTTGGCTAGGGTTTGTGTCGAGGTATCCCCGATAAATATCGAAAATGGATAATCGAAAAAATCGGGTTATAGAAGGAGTGGTCTGATTTTTATCAAATTTATACACAAAGACATAAATTTGATGCACAAAGACATAAGAAACGATATTCAAAAGTTTCAAGGTTGCAGTTTTTACAATAGTGCAGAAAACCGATAATATCTATATATAAAAGGTAAGATGTTTGTGTGTCTGTTTTTCTGCCTGTATGTTTGTGTTTTTTTTTTTTTCAGCCTTTTTATTTTAGTTTTTGCTTCGGGTTTGGCTCTAAGTAATTATAATTGTAGTTCTTAGTCTCAGCCATCATACCATTTACTCAGAGGGCTTATGTACCTTCAAAATTCAGTTTACGACGAAAAAAACTTATTTGATATCGATACCCGCAAATCAAAATTTGACTTACATCCATTCATTTTTCTTTCAGTTTACGGTTTCGCTTTAACTGGAAACAACTATTGCTTTTTAGTCTTTCGTGCCAACGTCCAAAGAGTCTGAGCTCCAGGACCATGGATTAGTTTTAAAGCTTTCATTACACCCGAGCAACGCCGGGGTATACTGCTAGTTTATATTAAAACAACATTTTTGGAAAGTAGATTTAATCAACTCCACCAATTTTATCAACTTCTTCAATTGTTACCGCTCTTTCCAATATCGAAGCGTAGTAACCTTTTGATGCAGTGTGCAATGTTAACATGTTGAATTTATCTTTTTTCTCTCTTAGAGTTGCATGTGCTATCTATTTTAGATTTCGCTGTTGTTGAAAATCTTCAAGTGATGCGATTTCTGTTATTTAGTAAGATTCTGTATGATTGTGTAACACCAGTCCATAAGGTTCAGAGAAGGAAGGTCCCCGTTAAAACCTACAGTTTCCGTTTGCTCGAAGACATTTTTAGTCATTATCCTGAGAAAGTAATACTATAGTTTAGAATATCTCCAAAGTTTCGCTAAAAAAGTTTCGCTAAAAAATGAGCATTCACAATGAAAAAGTCATCCAAACTTAATAAAAACATTCTCATCGTCAAAATCTTTGTTATTATGAAGAGGAAAGATATTTCCGATTAATAATTTACATTTGTTAATACATTTTTAGAATATTCGAAATTTTTAATTTAAAATTTTGTTTTTCTTGCATCAACGGGTGATCACAAATCAGTATTAGAAATTTTGGGCATCTTCTTACGGTGAAAAACTCATTGAGTTGGAAATTCTTGCAAAAATCAAATAATTGTCGGATTTTAAGGTAACTTTCTCAACTTATTCAGAAATAAGTGATATTATTTCAAAATGTTTTCTTTTAGAAAATCTTGGTAAAAATATTTTTTAAAATGTTCTCCATTTTTTTTCATTTTATGAATTTTCGAGAAATAATTTTTTCTAGCGTTTACTATTTATTTTAAGTCTTTGCAGAATTTAAATCATGGACTTCTTTTGTCAAACATAACCCAGTTGCAAAAAATCTGCTCTGAATCGTAAAATAACAAATGCAATAAAATTAAGACATTACTTAATTAGAAAAACTTTTCTTAAATACTACAAGACTTTTCATTTTTTAAAAAATTTGATTGTCACAATTTATAAAGTTTTAAATCTTTCAAATTCTATCTTAATTTGTAGCAGTTGATACTATTATAAAATAAAAAATATATTTATTATCATAAATAGAAAAGCTTATTACAACTCAGCGACCCATGGTATTTTAAAAAGAATTTTTAATTATTGTGTATGTATAAACGTATCAACTTTTGTAAATACAGACACCCATACAAGACAATACTAGAAAATAAGTGAGTAAATTTAAAGTGTATTGGTAATTTTCTAACAAGTTATGTCTTCCATACGACAAGTGTTCTTGGTGAAATCAGTTGACACTGTTCCTAGGTGGCTCAAGAAGGTGGTAGCGAAATAGCGAAATTTTAAATAAAACCTTATACACTATACTTTCATTTCAAATCCATTTCTTTTTAAAATTATAGTTAGTAAATAATTTATAAGTATTTTAAAATGAGGAGTTACTTTTCAATCACCCTAAATAAATATTTTTAAAGAAAGGAATAGGTTTTTAAAAATTTATTAATCCCACAGATTTTCATTACTTAACGTTACTTTTAGCGGTTACCCGTATTTGAGTAGACGCTCCGTTTATTTATTAAACGAACTATTTATTTATTTTCTCCTACCGGCCTAAATATACGAGATAATTTATTAGAGAAAATATGCAGTCTCTCGGTAGACGAAAATAAATATAGAAAAACACGAGTAACCACTAAAAATGATATGTATATGTATGTTTGTGTGTGTGTGTGTTTTGTGCATATGTATGCGTACAAGCACACGCATATATATATATATATATATATATATATATATATATATATATATATATATATATTAAAGAGAAACCAAAACTGGTGGTGGAACGAATATATATATATATATATATATATATATATATATATATATATATTATAAATTATATTTTAGAACATGTACATGATTTTTCTATATATATCCGCTGGACGTTGTAAGAATTCGCTGTTTTGGACGTTGTAAGAATTCCTTTTTCGTTTTGTATTCACTCGGAGATATCATATATATATATATATATATATATATATATATATTCGGTCGGGTTTCGGTCCTTGGTTAAGAGCAATCGGAGTCTGGCCGTGCTGGTGGTCTGTGGTGATACAGCGAGACAGATCTGTCAGCGGAGGACTATATATATATATATATATATATATATATATATATAAAGTAGTATCCTTGGTAGTTTGTCAGGTTAATTCCACAAGAGACGAGATCTCAGTGTTAGAATTCAGCAGAGTATTATAATGAAAATAAACTGGATGATTTCATAAATCCATTGGTAATAGTTTATTTCACAGAATTCTTAGAAAACCGCTCATCAGACCTAACCTAAATTCTTCACCAATGCTAATAGATTTATAAAAGCATCCAGTTTATTTTCATATATATATGTTATTTTATATATATATATATAATCATTTCACCCATGCAAGGCAATAAAGCAACAAACACGCATGAGGTTACTGAGTGTTAGAAAATATGAAGGAAACTACTTTTAATGACTGAAGACAATAAAAGAATAAGATGACAGAAAATGTCGACTGACATGGCTCTTAATTTTTGAAGGTAAAGGTTGATTGGTATGCTAGAAGCCGGAAGAGAGTTCTACAAGCGAGAAGTGTAATAGAAGAAGCTATTAGCATATTTAAGAAGTAAGTAATAGATATTTTTGAATGAGTTCTTGCTGTCTAAATATACCTTTATGGAACTAATGCATACAATTTTTTAACGCTATTTTGTTTTAGTTGATGGTCATATTTAATTTTTAAACAGTATATTAATCTATTTTCCTGTCACCTATTTGAATATTCGAATATTTTATTAAAGAAAAATATGCTCCCTCCCCGGTAGGATTCGAACTTGCGTCCCCTTTTGAAGGAGAAATTATTGTTAGACCTGATGTGTCACTTGTTTCAAGTGGTATTTTTTCTTTTTTTTCTTTTTTTAATTATAAAGCTTTCTCTATTTCAATCGACACAACTTCTATATATATTTAAAAAATATTTTTTCCTTCGCCATTTTCTGTTTATTTCATCACAAACGCGACATTGTAGGCGCATTCAATAAATGAAATGAATAACATATCCGGGCCCTTTGAAGGACGACTAGGTAGCAATGGTTATAACAATAACATTAACAAAATTCGTTCGCTGACCGTTGCTACTATAGCGAGATTGACTTGTATTAGTTGCCTGACACTTATGGAATTGTGTCTTGTCTGTGTTTATCAGTCGTCAAATAGAAGTTACATCGAATAGAGTAATATTGAAAATCACGAATGAATATTTTTAGGGCTAATGAAACATTCAACGGATTTTACTTTAACAAATCGAATTTAAATTTCGCAACGAAATATTTTTTTCTTTTTGATAGGAAAAAGTGAGACAACTGCTAGAGGCTTACTTACACAACGAATTACGATACACGCGTGTATATGCTGATGAGTTAAGTTCCCTTGTCATGACTGGTAAGTTTACTTTTTTACAACTCTTTATTATTTTTTTTTTTTTTGTTTCTTTCTACATGAATTTGTTTTATATGCAGGCATATATTGTGCTTACTTTATGATTGCCTACTGTGGGTGTCGTAGAACGTTTCGGGTCTCCACTTTCTCGCCTATGGGCCCAGCTGGGAAACGTCATTTCTCGACTAGCATTCTAAATTTCTCACTATACTTTTACCATAATTTTATGAACCCAGTTTATTCATACTTTTTTACACTCGTGCTGCTGTAAACGCATTCAATGAACAGAATAAAAATTAAATAAAAAGTAGAAATAAAAATAAAGTTCGAGCCCTTGGGACGGCGATTATAGAAATATGGCATTGATTACAATATTATACCCACTAACCCTTGCTGCTATATATCAAAATCGACTTGAACTGGCTATTTCAAACTCGTGGCCTTGAGCCAGACCTAACTCTGTTGTCTGGTATATTAGCTGTCGACAAACAGGATAGTCACTTTGAAATGTGAATGGGGTAATGTAAAGTTAACCGGATCTTTCCTCGTCAGGTGTATGTCGCGTCCTTTCAGTATATCGGCGATCATGGCTCTCCACAACTTACTATCCGTTGGGGCCGTTAGACCCTCCTGTTCCACAGTTCATTCACACAGGCTCGTTAGATCGGTAGCTAGCTGTCTTCTTCTATCTCTCTTGTCCTCACTATGTCTTGTGAAGGTTAAGCTTTCCTCATTATCTATCCAAGGAATTTTAGCTGTCTCTTCCTGATTCTGAATAGGTGTTCCTTTTGCTTACATTTTCTTTACTCACTCCATTCATAGAATTCTCAGTATCCTTCTGCAGAACCACATAGTGTGCGTCTGTAGAAAATCGACAATAATACAGTTCGGATCTATATTATTTTTTATTCTCATTTTCAAACTTATATAGATTACAATCTATTTTAGGTTGTGTTATATATCTATATGAGTATACATAACGTTTTGTGGCTAACGGAATCCCTGGAAATAGCCATGATCTCGGTAAAGGTATTTGCCAACCGTTGATGTATATGGTGGTTTTCTAAACACAGGACGAAAGTATGGGACACCCAGTGAGTATCGAACCCAATTCTCAATTGTAACAATTCTAACGAGACAAGATTGCTAATTGTTACAGCACACTGAGGTGCCCGACCGTTAATGTATCAGGAACTTCAACAAGATGTGCGGGGTGAAATATCCCTAGAAGTGGTGTGAGATGTATAATACATATATATATATGTATTATATATATACTAAATAATCGATAACAGCATTAAAGAACAACCCTATAAATACAAAGCCTGTCATAAACCAAACATGAAAAGACTCATGAAGTAGTAAAAAAACAAAGAAAGACAAAAGTATATATATATATATATATATATATTTGTAATCGTATATGGATCAGAATCCGACAAAATGATAGACAGAACAAACAGGAACCGTTTATCAATAAAGTGTATAATCTTATCATACATACATCTGATAATAGCTGATGTAAGCCGAAAGCTCAGAAAAGGATGAAATAAAAATATGTATCAATATTGTGATTTTCTTTCCTCTTTCAACGATAATGCTATTAAGCTTATCTGAAAATAAATTACATAAAATAAATCGACGAAACTTGTCTATATTATTTAATAAAACATGCATCAATGAAAAAATGCCGCCTAAATACACACAATTTAAACTACGTATATATATATATATATATATATATATATATATATAATTATGTATATAATTGATTTGCTGTTATATTTTAACATCTGAAAACTACAGGAAAAAAGAAATTAGGATTCGAGCATATAATTAAAACCGAACAAAATAAACTAAACATGTTAATGATGCCGACAAGATAAATGAGCCAATTTAATGACAGATTTAAATGTTTTACTTACCTGTTAGAATTGTCTCTCTGAACGGATCTTGTACAGTAGTAACAAGTGGTATTCTGACTACATACAGGGTCTATGGATTTCCTTTTATAGCAAATGTGCCACCTACCCCTCCCCTCTCTAGTAAACACTACTTCAATTTTTGAAAATCTTCATGTATTGTATTTCCTTCTAAGAATTATATTCTAAGAAAAATATGTCAGTATGTATATATAAACACACACACACACACACACACACACATATATATATATATATATATATATATATATCTATTGAAGTTTGTTAGTGGAGGTGTCGAAATTTATTTTATTTAAGCTAGATTTAAACTGTTTGATGTAGATAGCTTCTAGAATTTTAAGTTTTCGTTTAATATTTTCTTGTCTAAGTATATATGTATTTTCAACAAGTGTTTTCCTAAGAAGTGTGTATTGATAGCCGTGGTGTTTTAAATGTCGGAATATGTTAGAATTTTCATTTAAGTGTAATGTAAGCCTCCGCGAAAGCGAGTTAGTAGTATGTCCAATGTAGGTATTATTTAGTTTGTTCGAGATACATTCTCGATATATATATATATATATATATATATATATATATATATATATATATATATACGCACACGCGTATTTTTGTGTGCTTGTCAGTTATATTTAGAATTTTTGGACTTATATATGCGCGTACACACACACACACACACACACACACACATACATATATATATATATATATATATATATATCGGTGAAAAATTGTGAAAAGTGAATGCTTTGTTTAAGGTGTAGATTTATTATTATTATTATTATTATTATTAATATTATTTGTCTTTTGTATAGTGCATTCAGTCAGTTAAGTGCCATACATGAAACACGCTTAGGCGATCATGTCTCGAAAGAGACATGACTGACTGGGCAGAAGATTATCCCGCAGTAGGTTGCCATTGCTTTCTGCGGTAGACTGGTTGCCAGCCAAGGCTATAGAACCCAATCTATCCTGTTATTTAACCCGTAGCTGGAAGGAAGAGACGGTTTAATACCTTTCCCAAGGGTATTTGCGCGTAAGTGAATGCAATGAATTCAACTGCAATTCGAACACGGCTCCCCGATTTCTCGTTCCGAGCCGATATCCACTGCACCACAACGCACATCCAGCTGATGTATAGTGCATTATGTGTCCATAATTTGATTTCTGTAGGTACACGTGTTTTGAGTCTAAAGTTAATTCTCTTCGGGCTAATAAATGACTGACTTTACATATCGAAATTCGTTTGCCTTTAAAGAAAACGTTAAAGACTTCTCATACATTTTTCACCTATACGAATTTCTCTTGATGGAACTGCCTCTAATTCTGTTTTATATATATATATATATATATATATATATATATATATATATATATAAACTTATTTATAAATGGAACTTTGTGTGTGTGTGTGTGTGTGTATTCGTTACCTATAGACTCCGAAACGGCTGAAATCGGGTTATAGAAGGAGTGGTCCGATTTTAATCAAATTTGATACACTGATAGACAAATACATAAGAAACGATATTCAGAAGTTTCAAGGTTGCAGTTCTTACAATATATATATATATGAGGTAAGATGTTTGTGTGTGTGTGTCTGTTTATCTGTCTGTATGTCCTTTATACAAATCCACAATTTTTATCCGATTCTCACCAAACTTCACACAAATATTCTTTAGGCTGAGTCTGAGCTCCATGACCATAGATTTAAAGCTTTCATTACACCCGAGCAACGCCAGGCTATACTGCTAGTATATATATATATATATATATATATATAAAACGACTTGAATAGGTAAGAAGGCATTTTTTATCAACCTTTAAATGTTTCTCAATAAAGAACATTAAATAAGAAGACAGAAGATGACGTTTGCCAAAGCATTTAAAGTTTTGAAAATCAAATTTGATTAGAAAGAGAGAAGCCGAAAACATCTCGACAAAAAAGAAGTGCTATAGAAAAAAACTGTTGAGTCCAAGTTGCCAATCTAGTACCGCGCTTAAATTCATAAAGTCAGGTTAGAAAGAGAAAATTTCATCAGAACATTTGCCATGAAAATATTTATAGTAAAGGCACAGGGTAGCTATTTTATGGTGATGGAAAACTAACTAAACTGACCAGGTAGGGATTTTTTTTAATCATTTAACCCCAAGCAACGCAGTACCGCTACTGATGTGCAGGAGGCTACATAAGAGAGTTAAAGTTTTAGGCAGGAGGAGAGTGAAGAGAGAGTCGAACCAGCTATAGGGTGTGAAAGAGAAAGGGCAATAGAAGGATGTGAACACAGGAGTGAAGACATTTGCAAAGGTAGAGAAAAAGAAAAAGAACAAGATACACGGGGTGATGTAGACAGGACAGAAGCTGTGAATAAGAGATGGGAATTGACATTGCATTTAAATTCTTGGAGGTTGTAGCCGTCAGAAAAGCAAGTATATGGAAAGGAGTTCCACAGGCGGGAAGTGCAAGAAAAAAAGCTGTTGGAGTAGAATTGTCGGCTGCATTTGGTTGATTTAACTGTAAAAAAGAACCATTCTATTTTCATAGAAATAATCTATAAAAAATGTTATAAAGTTTAATGTACCTAGTTTTAAGTATAGTTATTGATACTAATGTGATTTCAGGCATTACTGTAAATCAGTTGGCAAATGTTTTCCGTGAACTGCAAAATCGTATTATCCTTTGTATTACTAATGATTTAAAAAAATGTAGATTTACTTCTTTCTAATCCTTCTATCGCAAATACAAATGAATTTATGAATTTTTTAAAGTGAGCACAAACTTTATGGACACCCTGTCTACATATTTGAATTTTATTTGTATTAACATTATTTTTAATGGATACTCATATTTGAGTGGACATTCTGTTTTTATTTGAATTTTATTTGTTTTTAAAAAATATGTTGGTTAATACCAGTTTCGGAAATTTCCGTATAATTTGGTAATATTGTCATCTGTTGCGTTTGTTTACATTAAATATAATTGATCAGATATAACTTGTTCTATAAAAGAAATCAAGCGAACATTTAAAGCTTGAATTGAATCTTGTCTACCATGAATCTTCGGTAGTCTAGTGGTAAGAAATTCCAGATCTAATGACGGTACCTCCCTTGTATTGGGAGTATGCAGGTTCGATTCCTGTCAGAAAATAGATGTTTTCAAAATAAGATTTCTCGAACAATTTAGGCTGGTGGAAATTATGTAATGTGTCGTTTAATTATAAAAACACAATTTCTACTCAATTATGAGTATCCATTAAAAACTAATGTTACAACAAATACAACTCAAATATGTCGGTTATTACCAGTCTCGTATATATATATATATATATATATATATATATTCTACCAGGAATAATTATTAGGCCACCCCAGTTTTTTTAAAAGAAATGATGTATTTTATGCTATATTTAGTATTTATTACCAAGTGGATAATTCTAAATGAAAATAGAATGGTTCTTTTGTTATTATTATTTTGCGAAATTTTACAAGGCAAGGAAGAAAAGATGAACTCGTTCGAATCACACTAATTTTTTTTCATTCTTTCATTGATGAAACTACAATATTGGTAATTATTAAAATATTTATAAATTCATTTGATGCCTATGTTATTGTACAGTATTAACAAAAGATACATTCTATTTTCATTTACAATTCTTCTTCTTCTTTTTCTATGTGCCCTGTCCCTTCAGGAAGTAGGCGATCATGGCTCTCCACGTCTCCCTATCCCTTGTGGCTCTTAGTATGTTTGCTCGTGGCTCTTAGTATTTTCATCATTTGGCAATAAACACCAAAAATAGTATGAAATACATCATTTTTTTAAACACTGAGGTGGCCTAATAATTATGGCCGATAGTATATATATATATATATATATATATATATATATATATATATATATATATCAGCAAACCATATTAACGCTAAAACAGTAAAAGAATTTAACTCGCCCATACATCGTCTCATAAGGAAACTGGACGGAAAAGGAAACGAGAAATATCTAAGATTATTGGACCTGGATTCGGTTAAAAAGGAAGCCATGATAGGAAATCAAAAGCATGTCTCTTAAAAAATGGACAATTTAGGAAACTAGAATCAACAACAGGAGTGCAGTAAATTTTCAATACAGAAAACGGCATATTGCACGTAGAGACCCCATTCTACCTTCCATCTTGGTTGATGCTAATCTCTAGGAGACTGAGTCGTTGCTCCATCTCAAGATAACATTTTTCGCTGACATGACTTGTGTTTATGTGATTATTGGCTCGGAACGAGCGTGAATTCCACTTGAATTCTTTGCATTCACTTACGCACAAATACCCTTTGAAATGGTATTAATCCGTCTCTTCTCTCCAGTTATGGGTTAAATAACAGGACAGATTGGATTCTATAGCCTTGGTCGGCAACCAGTCTACCGCAGAAAGTAATGGCAATCTACTGCAGGATAACCTTCTGCCCAGTCAGTCATGTCTCTTACGAGACATGATCGCCCAAGCGTGTAGCACTTATGGCACTTAACTGACTGACTAGTAGTTATAACAAGTCCTACGCTAACAGTTTCATCTTCTTCTCTCGCATTTCTCAAGGATAAGATTGTCTGCCGCCGTTTAAATTTAAATGCAATGTCAACGAATATCTTCTATCTTCTCAATTCCTATTCCTTTATTGGTCTTTCTCCTCAAAATGCTTTTTCTCATATTTTCTCATTTTCAGTAATCTCTCTTGCATCTTAGTGGCTTTGTTGCCTTACTTAGGAGTGAAATAATTTAAAAGAAATTACCAACAAACCCAAAAAAGAAAAAGTAATCATAATCGCAAAAAACTAGGCACATTACATTTACAAAGTCCATAATTAATGGATTTTTAGAAATAAATTTAACTAATCTCATTATAAAAATATGTTTCCAAATATCTAAACATATAATAAGGTTCAAGTTTCAGCTCAGTGACACAGAATTGCACATCTGGTTGACATGAAAGGACACAATGTTAAATATGAGAGATTAAATTTCATAATCTCATTAAAATCTACGATGACTTAATTGTAGTAGTTTCTATAGCAATGAATTGTTTGATCGGTTACTTTTCTCAAGCGGCATATCAACACTTCTTTGGGTTGTTTAATGCCGAAATTTAAATATTTTGAGCACATTTTTATGCCGCCAACTAAATATATTTGGAACGGAATTCTATGCCTTCAACTTCAGATAAAATGTATTGTTGGTAATTCTATAAATTTTATTGCTGGTAATTTTACTATAAATATATATTGTTGGCAATTTTACTATTGTGTAGATGCGTGTTGTGGTGCAGTAAATGTCGGCCCGGAACAAGAAATCAGAGAACCGATTTCGAATTCAAGTTGACATTTTTTGCATTCACTTACACGCAAATACCCTTAAGAAAGGTATCAATTTGTCTTTTTCTTTCGAGTATGGGTTAAATAGGACAGATTGGGTTTTATAGCCTTGGTTGTCAACCAGTCTACCGCAGAAAGTAATAGCAACCTACAGCGTAAAAATCTTCTGCCCAGTCAGACATATCTCTTTAAGACATGATCGCCCAAGCGTGTATCGCTAATGGCACTTAACTGACTGAATTTTACTGTAAATATGTATTCTTGTTATTTTTTTTTTATATGTAAAAGCTATTTTTTGAAAGAGTTATTCTTCATGTAAAAGTTACTGTTGAACTTATATTTAACAACAACAACAAAAATACTTGAAAATAAAAAATGAAAAGAAAAATTAAACTGAAGAGCCACGTCCTATTTCTTCATCTTTGTTGTGTAGAATAATAAATTCGCAAGGGGTGTGTAAGTTTTGAAATAAATCGGATAAAAATGTGGAAGTGTATGCTAATAGAAATCAGTGAGGATACACATGCACATATCTTCAGTTTTATTTATATAGATTACTTTGGATTTCTCCAAATCCAAAGTGATGGTGAAATGCAAATAAAAAAAAAAAACATACGAACATAAACGAACTTAAAATTACCAATGCACTCAATACCCTTTAGTGCAAGAGGGGCGGGACTCCGTGATTACAATTTTTGTCTGGAAAATGCCGTTTAAATAATAAATGAAAATGAATTACACAGACGACAAACACTGAAAATTGCTATGATTTACGAAATCCCTACGATTAATATATGAGTGGCCTTATAGTTTTACGTTTATCGCCTGTTCATACTAAATGTGGGATTAAAAAAAAAACTGATATGTCCCGGAAAGGGATATATATATATATATATTATTCGAAGTAGCTAAGTGGTTTTGGCAAATGTAACTGGGTAGGACAATCTAGCAAGCAGCCGTAATGGACTGGTACTCATCGTAGTCGTATGCAGTATGCTTAGGCGTAGGCTTATGCAATAGGCGTAGTCCTAGGCGTCCCCGCCTTAGTCTGTATTGATGGCTGACACCAGCCAATCATATTACTGTGAGGGAGAACCAGGGCGTATGCATATTCATTACATAAAAATATTTTCACCGCAAGCAAGGGAATAAAGTAATTAAAAACCAAGAAGTTAGTGAGTGTTAGAGAATATTAGAATATGAAAATATAGAGAATATGAGAATATGAAAATATAGAGAATATGAGAATATGAGAATATAGAGAATATGAGAATATGAAAATATAGAGAATATGAGAATATGAAAATATAGAGAATATGAGAATATAGAGAATATGAGAATATGAAAATATAGAGAATATGAGAATATAGAGAATATGAGAATATGAAAATATAGAGAATATAGAGAATATGAGAATATATGAGAATATAGAGAATAGTGAGAATATAGAGAATATGAGAATAATGAGAATATAGAGAATATGAGAATATGAGGAAAATGCTATTGAAGATAGAGAATAAAATAAAAGAATAAGAATAACGATTGACATTGCATTTAAATTTTTGAATTTCAAAACTGACTGGGGAGCAAGAGGCCGGAAAATAGTCCCACATATGAAAAGTACAATAGAAGTAACTATTAACGTAGAACTTACGGTTATATCTAGCAATTTCAACTGTAAAATGACGAGACCTTGCCGCCAATCTAGTACTGCCTTTAAATTCATAAAGTCTAGGTACCACAGAGGAAAGTTCGTGAGAACAATTACCAGGAAAGTATATAGAGAAAAGGCACAAGAAACTGTATTATGGCGGTGGGAAAATGATTGAAGCTGAGACGCCAGATCATGGCCAATAATATTGCAGATTCTTTTTTTTTATTATTTTATTAAGAATCTCTAAACGTATACTAAGAGTACCAGATCAGATGTAGCAGCAATAATCAAAGCTAGGGCGAATGGTAGAGTTACAACTGTAACTTACAAATTTACAAATCTGTAAGTTAGAGTCTGGTGTTCAGAGAGGACAGGTACCAGTTCAGAAGAACATTTCTTAAAGCCTATTACAAGAACACTATCAAGTTCACATGCTTTGTGAGGACCCCGTTTAGAGATGATAGCAGAAAGCATAGATTAAATTATATGCATATCACTCAATAGAGTCTCAGTTCTAAGTAGAAAGTCTGGCAAAGATATGTCAGAAAAGTCAGATAAAATTTGTTAACACCTCAATTTGAGTGAAGAAGAGAATAGGAAATCTAATTTTATTTAACACACAGAGCCTCTAGTATTCACAAGAACCAAACTTTTTGCAGTTATAGGGTGCCTCATTCTATCATCAAACAAAGACTTAGCCTCTTTGAAGACACGTGTACAAGAATTTCGAGCCGTTAAAAATAGGCATTTATTGAGATCACTCTGATAAATCCAGAAAAAAGTGATTCCTATGGGCTAAAGCGGTTAAACAGTCCGGTGAGAGCCAAGAAAAGATTCTGGTTTCACTTGGAATGTAGAGATCTCGTGGTACAATTCTCAATAGGAAGGTTAAGAACATCAATCCAATGGGCGTCTCAAATAAAGTAACGAAATGAATCCCAATCAGTACGTTGATACTAAAATGAAAAAGAGTATTCTTTCTTTCTAATCTTCTTCTTCTTCTTCTTCTTCTTCTTCTTCTTCTATGTGCCATGTCCCTTCAGGACGTTGGCGATCATGGACTTTCACATCTTCCTGTCCCTGGTGGCTCTTAGTATACTTTCTCCTGATACCCCACCCAAACCCTGTTCTGCCATCGACCTGCTCAAGTCCGTCGAATATGTTATCCGCTGCTTTCCCCTGTCTCTCTTTTTCTCTATCTGACCTGTGAGTATCAGATTCTCCAAGCCCTCTTTCTTCATCACATGTACCAGGAACTTTAGCTGTATTTTCCTGATGCTCAGTATAAATTTCCTTTTCGTTTCTATCCTTTCCAAAACTTCATCATTGTTCATATGCTCGATCCATGATATCCACAGCATCCTTATGTATAACCACAATTCAGTTGATTCAAGTTTTTCCTTAATCTTTGATGATATTGTCCAGCATTTGCTGTCATACTGAAGAACAGACATCAATAGCAATCCAGTACTCTCTTCTTTGTTTCTAGCGAAATTTTTCTGTCTTTTAATACTCTGCTCAGCTTCTTGAATGCATCCTTCACCATGCCAATTCGCCTTCGAATCTCTGTGTCACACTTTCCGTTTTCTGTTAGAATACTTCCCAAGTAGTTAAATTTTTGTACCTGCTTGATTTCAGTAGTGTGTGTGTGTGTGTGTGTGTGTGTGTGTGTGTGTGTGTGTGTGTGTGGAAATAAACATTAAAAATATAGTGAAATCTTCAATTAAACTATCTAAAACAGGCCTCTCATAAAAAATATTCTAATTTAAACAGAAGATATCTACACCAAGCACAAAGGGAGAATACTTAAACCATTTGCAATTTACTATCGAAATTCTCTTCATAACTAAGTCATTAAATGAGTTACATGAAATTCTTCTTCTATATGCCGTGTCCCTTCAGGGTGCAGATGATCATGACCTTCCACATCTCCCTGTTCCTTGTAGCTCTTAATACGCTTTCTCTTTTTACCTCTCCCAAACCCTGCTTTGACATCCATCTGCTCAAGTCCATCAAGTATGTCACGCATTACTTTCCCCTGTTACTCTCTATCCGACCTGTGAGTATGAGATTCTCCAAGCCCTCCTTCCTCATTACATGTCCAACAAACTTTAGGTGCATTTTCCTGATGTTAAGAATCAGTTTTCTTTTCGTTTCTATCCTCTTCAAAACCTCGTAGTTTAGGTCCAAGATATCCTCAGCATCCACCTGTAGAACCACATTTCGGTTGCTTCAAGTCTTTCCTTTATCTTTCATGAGATTGACCAGCATTCGCTGCCATATTGAAGGACATATATCACATAACAATCAAGCACTCTTATCTTTGTTTCTAACGAAATTTTTCTTTCTCTTAATACTTTACTCAGCTTTTGAAAATCACCTTTGGCCATGTCAATACGCCTTCGGATCTCAAAAAGTCAGAGTTGGTTTAAAAAATCTGTAAAATAAAGATTTTTACTCATGATATATATATGTGTGTGTGTGTGTGTGTATATATGTGTGTGTATATATATGTGTGTGTGTGTGTGTATATATATGTGTGTGTATATATATATGTGTATATATATATGTGTATATATATATGTGTATATATATATGTATGTATATATATATATATGTATATATATATACATACATATATATATATATATATATTATAAGTTATAGATCAGAACATGTATAAATTATAATTTACTACAAAAGTGTACATTTTGTTTCGACATCAAAAAACCAATGTCTCATCAGGTAGTTAATAATGATGGTACTAAACGTTATTTTTGAAAAAGAAAATTAAAAAATCTCACTTCCCCTTATTTTGGGATTTTTTTTTTGTACGAGATAAAGAGGATAGAAAAGAAGGGAAAACAAAAGAGGAAATCGAAAAAAGGGGGGGGGGACACAAAAAGGAAAGAGAGATACATAAGAAAAAAGAGCAGAATAAAGAAAATAAAAAGAACACTAGAATATAAAATATAGAGAAAATAAAAAATAACAACAAAACAATTAAGAAACTACTAAAAAATGAAAAGAAATCTTGGACCAGATTGATAGAATACCACTCCACTATACCCACATTATACGGCTTACCCAAGGAACACCAACACGACATACCTATCAAACTCATTGTGTCCGGAATCAACAGTGCACATTCACAAGTTAGCTAGAACCAAGGAACGATCAACACAACACATGTCGAACACTCTGGTGACTTAATCCAGGAAATACAAATCGTTACAGGTGAGGGACTTTAAAATCAAGCAGGTACAAAAATTTAAATACCTAAGAAGTGATCTAACAGAAGACGGAAAGTGTGACACTGAGATCCGAAGGCGAATTGGCATGGCAAAAGAAGCATTCCAGAAGTTGAGTAAAGTATTAAGAAACAGGACAATTTTGCTAAAACCAAGAGGAGAGTACTGGGTTGTTATGTGATGTCTGTTCTTCAATATGGTAGAGAATGTTCGACAATATCTTTGAAGATGAAGGAAAAACTTGAAGCTGCTGAAAGTGGTTCTACAGAAGAATGCTGCGGATATCATGGACCGAGCATGTGAGCAATGACGCGGTTTTGGAAAGGATGGAAACGAAAAAGAAATTAATATTGACCATCAGGAAGAAACAATTAAAGTTCCTGGGACATGCAATGAGAAAGGAATGCTTGAAGAACCTTATACTAACAGGCCAGATAGAGGGAAAAAGAGACAGGGGAAAGCAGGGGATAACATATTTGAAGGACCTGATCAGGTGTATGACGGAACGAGGGTTGCATGGTGCAACAGGAGAAAGCGTGCTAAGAGCCCCCAGGGATAGGGAGATGTGGAAAGCCATGATCGCCTACGTCCTGAAAGGACATGGCACATAAAAGAAACATTTCCCCGGTATTTAAATTTCTTCACTTGTTTAATTCTAGTTTCTCCGACCTGTAGTTGGCATTTTGGGGTTTTCCTTTTGCTGATGACCATACATTCAGTTTTCTTGAAGTTTATGCTCAGTCCTTTCTTCTCGCTTTCTCTTACTTCCTTTTGTAGGAGGTTTTGTATTTTCTTTTCCGTGTCTTCTATCAGCACCGTGTCATCCGCGTATCTTACATCGTTGAGATTGTGGCCGCCAATGATTTTATTTCTCTTAGAATTGTTTCGCTTTATAAGTTGAGTAGATCCGGTGAGAAAACACATCCTTGTCTTAAGCCTTTTCTTTATTTCTGCGTATCTGCTGAATTCATTTCCTATTCGTACGCAAGCGGTTTGCTGGTAATATAGGTTCTTGATTATCTTCATGTCTTTTCCAAAAATATCGAGATTGCCGACCAACTCTATCACAAAATGCCTCAATGTACTGAGAAACACCCACAAAAGCTTAAAAAAGAAATGCTTTCTCTACCCGTCCACAAAAATATAAAAATACTAGTAGTATAGCCTGGCGTTGCTCGGGTGTAATGAAAGCTTTAAAACTAATCCATGGCCCTGGAGTTCAGACTCAGCCTAAAGAATATTTGTGTGAAGTTTGGTGGAAATCGGATAAAAATTGTGGATTTGTATAAGGGACATACAGACAGATAAACAGACACACAAACATCTTGCCTTTTATATATATATATATATTATCGATTTTCTGCACTATTGCAAGAACTGCAACCTTGAAACTTCTGAATATCGTTTCTTATGTCTTTGTCTATAAGTGTATCAAATTTGATTAAAATCGGACCACGCTTTCTATAACCCGATTTTTTCGATTATCGATTTTCGATATTTATCGGGGGTACTTCGACAGAAAACCTAGCTAAGAATACTCGCAGACGCTTATAGTACAACTGTGTAAATTTTCAAGAAAATCGGTTCAGCCGTTTCGGAGTCTATAGGTAACGGACACACACACGCCCAAACACATACACACACACAAAGTTCCATTTATAAATAAGTTTACATACAAACTAATCACTAACCATTGTTTTTTTTTTCTTCCAAGAATATTTTCTACAAATTCAAAAGAGGATCTGCAAAAGAATCGATCACGATTTGGCAGCACAACTTCAGTCACTTTCTCACCGTCGGGATGTAGCTTCCCTCTGTCTTTTCTACAAATATTATCAAGGCTTCTCATCTCACGAGATCTATGCAGCTTGTTAGTATATGTTTCACTGTGTAGAACTCCTGACATGGATGCAAATTGGTGCCTCCTCACCCTTTATTAGGTGTGCATGGGTGACAGCGGTGTGGCCTATTTGAAGTCTAGTCATTATTACTTCTTCTCTTCTTGACATTTTGCTATTGGAAATGTTAACTTCTATCTATTCTTTGAGGATGGGTTTAATTTTGTAGAGTTTGTTATTTTTGTAAGAGTTCCACAACTCTTGCCATTTGGTACTAATAAAGTTGTTGGTAGTAATAAAGTTGTTGATTAGAGGTTTGTAATCCGTGTGGGGTACTTTTATATCACTAATGTTGATGTTTAATGATCTTTTAGCTGCTATGTCTAATTTTTCATTTCCTCTGAGATCAATGTGGCTGGGAATCCAGCATAAAATAGTGTTTTTGTTTTGGGTGATGAGGTTGATTCCTTGTAGGAGATTGATGATCAGAGGGTTATTTAAATGTTTGTTTTTAGTGCCTTATGCGATTAAGATACTATCAAGAAAGACATATTCAACAAAGCTGACCCAAATGACCTTTTAGAATTTTTAAAAGCCACAAAATTATATCACAAAATCGTATAACCATCACATATCAAATCCCAACGCCTCTACTTATATCTCGACAGCAATACTCACAAAAGATCAAGAAGCAGTAAACAAAAGCGAAGCAAATTCTTCAGCATTAAATGATCCAAAAGGGTAGATATGCTGGTAAAACAAACAACTAAACTAAACTATCTCATCTCACGAACTTATCTCCCTGGTGCCTCCTTTACACGAATTTTCTCATGCTACTAGACTGGCAACTAGGTCCCACCCTTTTACAGTAAAAACGGTTAAATGTAACAGTCTCTTCTACGCTTTCAATTTCTTTTCTCGCACTTCCCGCCTTTGGAACTCTCATACGTACACTTGCTTCCTTGATAGCTACAATCTCAAAGAATTTAAGTGCAACGTCAATTGCCATCTTTTTCCCTTTGATTTGTATCTTTCTCTTATCCTTTCCTCTACCCACCTGTACCTTGTTCCTCTTTCTTTTAGCTCTTCTCACTTGTAACCCCCTGCACATCAATAGCAGTACTGCCTTGCTTGAGGTAAGTCAATTGAAAAAAAAAAGTAAAAATTCGGTTTACCTATGGAGCTACCTATCAGTGGTGTTCACGCTTGCCCCCTTTTTTTAATTCTTTAAATTTGAACCATTTAAACACATCATAACAAATACTTCTACATACCTAAAATATATAGATGACCTCCTCTTATTACCTATATACAAATCTATTAGACTTAATGAAACTCAATAAAGCTGAACCTACCTTTGAATTCACACACGAATTTCAAATAAACAACTCTTTACCTTTCCTCGACATCTTATTAATACGCAACAATGAGAAATTAGATCGCTACCACCACCCCGAAGACAATCGGAGATATAATTAGAAAGAAAAATAAAACTCAGCACCATTTTCAAATGCCAGGCTTTATCAAATAATTTGTTTACAATGCAAACATATTTATGTTAAGGAGACGGCACGTAACCTGAAAGCCCGCATCTACGAACACAAGAGATACTTGCGAAAGATCTAACTCACTCGTTTCACATCGAAATGATGCTGGCTATAACTTTGGTTTCACTAATGTCACCCTTATAAAATAATAAAGTCGTTCTTTAAGGAGAAAATACATTGAAAACCTAACAATAACATTACTCTTGACTATAAACACACGCTTAAAACATTAAACTACGTCACCATCTTTCTATGAAAACATTTCTCAAAGAATCCAGCTTATATCTAATACGAAGAATACATGATTAAAAAGATTCAACTAAAACCAGAATGTTGCGACACTAAGGTGCTTTGACCGACCCTCACAATGGTGAAGACATCAGATCTGCTACTAGACGCACACCCATCCGACGCACACACATATACAATTACGAACATACATTGCCGTTGACGCCCATTTAGATATTCTATCTATCTATCTATCTATCTATCTATCTATCTATCTATCTATCTATCTATCTATCTCAGTCACCATCTATCTATCTATCTATCTATCTATCTATCTATCTATCTATCTATCTCAATATATTCATGTCCATCTCAGTATATTTACGCTTATCTCTCAGATGCCTTAATAAATCCATTTGAAGCAACGAAAAACCCTGGCGAGCAAATAACACCCACGAAAATGCAAGTTGGGAAGATAAGTTTTGAATATTTTATTTTACTGTTAACTTTCTATTTCTAAATAAAAAACACTTTACTCACAAAGACTGTTTGTCTAAAAAGCGTTACCCTCCCGAAATACACTGTTCGACAGATATTTTTGGAAAAACATAATCTTTGTTTTGAATGTTGGTGCGTGTTAATATATATATATATATAATTTAGAAATGTTGAAACCTAGGAATATTTTTATTTTAAAGTTTCAGTATCCCCTCTCCTCTGCGTAAATGTATAGTTTATCAAGGTAAATATCACTTTAGTTCGATGATGTCGGAAAGAACGAAGCTCGTTACATGAAAAACCTTTTTCTACTTTGTCATTATTTTGTCTAATATATATATATTAATTATTTTCAACCTAGGAAAGGCATTAAAGCCACAAAGACGCAGGTACGGCATATTCGGATATTTATGTGGTGGTTTTGTATGGATAAATTGGATAATATTTTATGTATTGTCCTTAGCTTTATACTTGCATGGAGCATCATCAGCCGATGAGGAAATGAAAATTAAATGTATTTTAAGAAGTACATGGTGTGATAACTTTTTGAATTTCATTTTCAAAATATGAAGAAAATCTTATATATATATATATATATATATATATATATATATATATATATATATACACGAGAAAAAATCGCAAGATTGCCAAGACCTACCGCGGTTTCGCACAACGGCTCGTCAGGGCCATGACGAGCCGTTGTGCGAAACCGCGGTAGGTCTTGGCGATCTTGCGATTTTTTCTCGTGTGTTTTTGCTCTACGTCACTGCCTCTTGGTTAATCCTTTTTGGTTAGTTTTGTATCGAGCACTTTTCTTTCTTAGTGGTTCGTTCCGTTTGAGGGTTTTTTTTCTTTGCTGTGAAGTACTGTATGTATTGTCGGTGCTCTGCAGTTTTCTTTTTTTTCCCCTCATTGTCCAAAGCTTTATAGCGGCGGACGATAACGGAATTAGATTCTGCCGGTTATTCGTGGTCCTAAAAAATTACTTGTGTAAGATTTTAAGATTTGGATACGTACAGAGTCGATTTTATTATATATATATATATATATATATATATATATATATATATAAGTAAACAGGGACTTGTACCCACAGATTTAACAAAGAGACTTAAATAAAGTTGACTTCATCATGTAGACTTTAGGACCCTTTCAGCCAACACATTATCAAAGGTGCTTGTTGGCGTTTTTGTTAATAATAGACAGGACACGAAAATTACTTACGGAAGGGAAAGTTGGAACACGTTTAAAAGTATAATTTTAATGAAGAAATAATTAAAATGTAAGGGGACAGACAGAAAGAGCATTTCATTCGCTCCTTACGATTGTTGGAGAGATTGTTAGTTTTTCTTTTTCTATTTAAATTATTTTGTGGAACTGTATGTTTACACCTCCCTTACACAGCTTTCTCATTGACAAATGTTCATGCAAATGGTGAATACACTACCTTCTGATATGTTCAACTCCTCTGCTATCTCACGCAACTTCAATTTACGATCGGCCAATACAAGTTTGGAGAATTTTTTGGTGTTTTCCTTGACAACTGCCGATTTTGGACGACCTTAGCGTTTAGCATCATTTGTGTCTGTACGACCGCATTTAAAGTCAGTATACCACCTCTTAATCGTTGTTTCCGACGAAGCTGAATCCGAATAACACTTATTAAGCCATTGCTTTGCTTGAACAATATTTTTTCCCATCAGAAAGTAATGCCTTATCAACACATGAAATTAAGATTTTTCCATTGTTTTGAAAATTTGCTTCACTTAAATAACTGTAATTTGTAAACTAAGAATCCGATTTGGTCCAGATTTTTTCATGTGCCATTTCAAGGTTAATTATATTAGTGGCGCCAACTATATATCAGGCTCGGGACTTATTGAGTGATGTGTTACATATATATTTTATTTCTATATGAAACTTTTACACGTACACACACGCACATGCAAACACACACACACACACACACACACACACACACACACACACACACACACACACACACACACACAGATGTGTGTGTGTACAAAATATAAAAATTCTCAGTTATAATCTGAGGCAAGGAGTAGTAGAAATAAAAAAAGAAGACAAAAGGAAAACTATATTTTTCTCGCCTACGCGTCTCGTCCACTGACGGACTTCATTAAGGTAAAGAAATGTAACTAATTTTATTTTAAATAAAGTATATATAAACATTTACATGTGCGTTGTGGTGGAGATGATATAGGTTCGGAACGAGAAATCGAGGAGTAAAGTTCGAATTCCAGTTGAATTCGTTGCATTCACTTACACGCAAATACTCTCGGAAAGGTATTAATCCGTCGCTTCTCCCTCCAGCTATGGGTTAAATAGTAAGTTTAGATTTGGTTCTGTAGCCTTGGCTGGCATCCAGTCTACCGCAAAATGTAATGGCAACCTAATACGAGAAAATCTTCTGCCCAGTCATATCTCTTTGGAGACATGATCGCCCAAGCCTGTATCACGTATGACACTTAACTAACTGACTGATCTATAAACAAAAAGTTGTTGGCTATTGAAAATAACGCTCATAAAGTATTCATAAGATCAGCTGAAATTATTTATATATTTAAAAAAACCAACATATTTTATACACGAAGAGAATTTTTTCATGTACAGTATATTGTTGTCGTAAGATAATGGAAATTAACCGTGTTCTTTTGAGTTTTTATATGTTTTGTAGTATATGTTGGCTTGGAAAGTATTGTTTCTTTTGGAAATGGTGAGATTGAGAAAAACCGGGACGTAGATTTATATTTGGGGGATATTTGATGGCGGCATTTTCGTTGATTTTCCTTCTGAGTAAATTATTTTCACTTTTGATGAGCATGGCATTTTTAGGTCGAAATTCTGGTCAAATTTACTTCTGTGTATGACAATTGTATTTGTTAAATTATTATTTATGAGGTTTCTTCTGTGTTCATACATATGTTTTTAGTTTTATTTCTGCATGTTTTTCCAATGTATTGTGAGTAAAAGTTTTGACAACTTATCTAAACTTATTTATAAATGGAACTTTGTCTGTGTGTCTGTTACCTATAGACTCCGAAACGGCTGAACCGATTTTCTTGAAAATTTACACAGTTGTACTATAAGCGTCTGCGAGTGTTCTTAGCTAGGTTTTGTGTCGAAGTACCCCCGATAAATATCGAAAATTGATAATCGAAAAAATCGGGTTATAGAAAGCGTGGTCCGATTTTAATAAAATTTGATACACTTATAGACAAAGACATAAGAAACGATATTCAGAAGTTTCAAGGTTGCAGTTCTTACAATAGTGCAGAAAATTTGATATCGATACCAGGAAATCAAAATTTGACTTACATCCACTCATTTTTCTTTCAGTCTACAGTTTCGCTTTAACTGGAAACAACTATTGCTTTTTAGTCTTTCGTGCCAATGTCCAAAGAGTCTGAGCTACAGGACCATGGATTAGTTTTAAAGCTTTCGTTACACCCGAGCAACGCCGGGCTATACTGTTAGTTCTATATATGTCTGCTTCTCAGTTATTATTGTCATGTTTTTTTTTTTTCTTTTTTTAGTTTTTAGATCTGATCGTATTCATAATAGTTTTGGTGGTGGTTGTGACTATTTGGATGCTATTTAAGTTATTCTGGACAGTTGATTTTCTAAGAGTCGCGTAGATATGGCACAAAGCCTTAAGTATCGGATACCCAGTGAGGATCGCACTCACTACACAGTTGTAGTAGGTTCTAACGAGACAAGCTTGCTAACCATTACACCACGTCGAGGTACCAAAGTTGTTTTTTTTAAAATCATCTCACCCCAAGCAAGGCATTCCACTGCCACTACTGCGCATGGGGTTACATAGAAGAAGGTAAAGAGAAGGAGTGGTTAGACATAGGGAATGTCAGGAGGAAGGTGACAGATGAGTAAGGATAGCGAGGATGAGGGTTGGGCAGATGGGAAGAGTGTTTGATAGAATGGAAGCAGGTTAGTGTGTTAGGAGGTGTCTATTGACCTTACATTTAAACTCCTGGAGATTGTAGCCGTCGGGGAAGCAATCGTGTGGAAAAGAATTCCACAGTCGGGAAGTGCGAGGAAAGAAACTGTTGGAGTAGAAGTTACGGCTGCATTTTATCGGTTTCACTGTAAAAGGGTGGGATCTGGTTGCTAATCTAGTATCACGTTCAAATTCGTATTTAGAGGGCACCAGTGATCTAAGTTCATCGGAGCAGAAGTTTTGGATAGTGGATGTTGGTAGGTAGCATTGTGGTTAATGCTATTTATGTTGGGATTGTGCATTTTATGCGCCTTTCTTTTTGTGTTGTGAATAAAGTGATATAAACATTGTAGGTTTTTGAATGTGTTTTCTGTGTATGTTTCTTCATTGGGTAAATGTTAGAGGCTAACAAATTCTTAAAGCTCTTAAACAGAAAACTATAATTATACCAGATTAAATTTTAAAGGAGTGCTTTGAGTAGAAACTGATCAGGCCATTTTTGTTGGTACATTCCCGAGTTGGGTTCGTTATTGTTTTTGCGTACTGTGATATCTAGGAAGGGAAAGTACGATTAGTTTCAGTTTCAAAGATAAAGTCTATTGTAGGTTCAGCGCTATTAATATTTTTGACAAAATCGCGTAGGCGAAAATATAGTTTTCCTCTTGTCTTCTTTTTCAAACCCATATCTATCTATCTATCTATCTATCTATCTATCTATCTATCTATCTATATATATATATATATATATATGGAATATTGTTTAAAATGTTCTATACTTATTAGTGAAACGTGACCAGTATCAGGGATAGAGCGTGTATAGACATAAAATCAACAATATGGTTTGTAGTTTTATGATTATCAGAACACGTAACACTTTTCTTTGCGTATAGACCATTGAAAGTTCATAGTAAGTTTAAGTATTTTTTAGAACTAATATTTATACGTGCATGATTATCTCTCTCTCTCCCTATATATATATATATATATATATGCGTGTTAGGATACGAACAGCGAGACAAAGTGAAAAACCTTTAGAGTCAACACGTTTTGCCTAGAGTGTGCTATTTAAGCGCGTTTCATATTGGAATGAAAACTCTCTTCTGATTATTATTTAACTCACCGCAAAATGAATTTTGAATTTATAAATGCCAGTCAGATCAGAAAGGAGAAGGATTCTCTAAAAAAAAAAAAATTAATTGAAAGTGCGCTGATCTCGACGATAAATCACAGACCTGATCATCTCAAAACCAATAGTAACAAAATATGGCATACGAAAAAAACAAAAAACAAAACAAACAAACTAAAAAACAGAGATCTACTCATAGTGGAATAATTTTTAATCCGACAATATTAACGGCTTCAGATCAAAAAAGCACTTTTCGGATCTGATTAGGTAAAGTAATTGCATCTTTTCCTAAAAAAATCAATAAGTGATAGCCTATCTATAGTGAAAATAAATTATATGTTAAGTTATCTTATTCATACTCAGAGTTTCACGGAGATGACGTTCACTTTTCAGGAGACTTGATAGTAAACGATCTTCTGGTTAGTGGCTTTAATCTCCACAAAACACACACGATAAGTGAAGTGAACATTATATATATATATATATATATATATATATATATATATATATATATATATATTGGTTCTATAAAAAGAAAAGTGTATTTTATCGCATATATTTGTTTTATCCTTTCGTATAGGTTTTCTTCCAGGTAAGCTAATGTTAGGGTGGTATATGTTGGTGCCATTTTCGTTTCTATTGCAGTACCTAAGGTTTGGACATAGTTTTTGTTGTGAAATTCAGAGGTGTTATTGTTTAGAATTAGGTCTATATTATTGATGATGAATTCTTTGGTGAATCTGGGGTGTAGTATTTCTGGATGTTTTTCAATCCAGAGTGACATCGCTGTTTATCTAACTCATCGTTTATGTTGATACATAGGCTACTGATGCCAAATATTGCCATAAGTTTTCCTGGATCTACTTTTCGTGGTATGGAGCTAAGAAAGTGAATATAATCACTGATGTAGCTTTTAATCTGCTTATTAAATGGCTGTAGAATTAGGTCCATTAGTCTGAATCTAAACTCACTGGGATTTGGAATGCTAATGCATTCAGATTTTTGTGTCTGGGCAGCTCTTTTTATTTCACTTGATTTGCGAACTTTTGGTAGTCCGTAAAAATTGCTAGTTTTGGTATGAATTTTAATAGGACATCGTTTCTTTTCTTGTTAATATCTTATTATGTGTTGTGCAGAATTTGTTAATATTTGATATATTATTTATGGCTATGTTAATGTCGATTAATCAGTAGTTGTTCTTATCATCTAGTGCTTCTAGAATTTTTGTTTTATAATATATTTTGTCCATGATCACTAGAAAACTGCCTTTATCTTCTTCCTTTATAATTATGTTGTTATTTCTCTGGATGCTCTCTAAGGCTAGTCTTTGTTTGTATGTAAGTTTGTTGAATGGCTTGGATTTTTCTTGTAGGTCAATGTTCCAGAGTTTTCAAAAAATGTATTTAGTTCGTTTGTATTATTATTTTTGATTGGGAAGAAATTGGATTTACTTCTTTTTATTATTAACGAATCATCTGTAACGTTTCCGTTATTATTAAAAGTTTCTTTTAGTCTGAGTTTGCGTTCAAATACTCTAAGTTTTTTTAGGCTTGTTATATTGCTTTTCGGAGCAGGACAGAACTTTTGGCCTAATTTTAATAGGTCAATTTCGTCCTTTGTAAGTGTATGTGTGGATAAGTTTATTATTTTGGGTTTTGTGCCATGTAAACTGGTTTTCTTGTTCGAACTGGGCTATCTAAAAAATAAAGGTTGTTTTTTTTTACTACATATTCTGGGTTTTCTAAGGGATAATCTCTCTCTATACGTTTCGGGTTTTCTGGCCATTGAGAGTTTCTCTTGATAAAATTTGGGTTGATGATTCTAACTTGGTTGATTTTTACAATTTGATACATTTGTATATACTCTTCATAGATATATGAGTGTGTGAACACAATAATTAAATGTGGCTATAAATAGATGATTGTATGTATGTATAATACATTTTTATGTACACACGCAAATATATATAAATATGGACATATCTATAGGGAAATATACGTATGTATGTGGGGATGTGTGCAAGTATGCAAATATATATGTGTAATTTGTGAGTATGTGTGAGAATTGTTAGTATCTAAATCTAAACTTATTTACAAATGGAACTTTGTATATGTGTGTGTGTGTGTGTGTGAGTATCTGTGTGTCCGTTATCTATAGAATCCGAAACGGCTGAACCGATTTTCTTGAAAATATACACAGTTGTACTATAAACGTCTGCGAGTGTTCTTAGCTAGGTTTGTGTCGAGGTACCCCTGATAAATATCGAAAATCGATAATCGAAAAAATGGGGTGATAGAAGGAGTGGTCCGATTTTAATCAAATTTGATACACTCATAGACAAAGGCATAAGAAACGATATTCCCAAGTTTCAAGGTTGCAGTTCTGATAATAGTGCAGAAAATCGATAATATATATATATAAAGTAACATGTTTGTGTGTGTGTCTGTATATCTACCTGTATATCTGTATTTTTCAGCCTTTTTATTTTAGTTTTTGATTCGGGTTTGGCTCTAAGTAGGTATAATTGTAGTTCTTAGTCTCAGCCATGATACCATTTACTCAGAGGACTTATTTAGCCTTCAAAATTCAGTTTACGACGAAAAAACGTATTTGATATCGATACCAGGAAATCAAAATTTGACTTACATCCATTCATTTTTCTTTCAGTCTACGGTTTCGCTTTAACTGGAAACAACTATTGCTTTTTAGTCTTTCGTGCCAACGTCCAAAGAGTCTGAGCTCCAGGACTATGGATTAGTTTTAAAGCTTTCATTACACCCGAGCAACGGCGGGCTATACTGCTAGTATTTAAATATATGTAGTACTATTTATACACGTGGAAATCCCGTCTTTATAAAAATATGTATGTGACTATACGAACGCAATGATTTATATGTAAGCATGGATATGTAAGTTTGTAGGTATATGTAAGTATAAACACAGACGTATTTGTATGTAGATATGTGGTCTATGGACATATAGTATATACGTATCTATGAGATTGGGAGTGGGCGTATAATGACTTTATGGTCACCATCCAAGAAAGATGGCCTCTTTACGACTGGTCTAGATCCCTGAGATAACGTAAATGTCTCTGTTTTTAAATATTTTTACTTGTTTTCCTCTTCATTTTAAGGAAATGATTATTACGTTAAACACTTTTTGTAACGAATGGAACGAATATTGTGTAGTCTGATGAAATGAGCTAATTTAGCTCATAGAAATGAATTATAATTCATAACTAATCTAAATGACGTGTTTAGTTTTCCTTTATATATATATATATATATATATATATATATAGACCAAAAGGGCAAGAGAGAAAGAGAGAGTATGTCAACACAGAGTGGCGATAGTCTGTTTTATTCTTAAACGCAATCTTCGGGTTATGCAAATTGTTCTTAAAGATACCGCTAGGTGTTGACCTCAATGTTCATTTTATATTTGCATACAGTCCATCTCTGATATTGAGCACTTTTACCCATAAATATAGCACGCCTTGAAACTATGGAGAAAAATAAAAATTTATTGAAAGTACGCTGACCTCACAATACTCGAGATCAATCGTAGAATAGGCGTGTACATAATATCACTGATTATCTCAAAATCAATAGTAACAAAATCTTTATAGAAGAAAAAAAATGCCCCCAAAACAGAAATCTACTCGGAGTGGGCAAATCTAAAATCCGACAGCGTTATCGGCTACAAAACAAAAACAAAAAACAAAAAAAAACAAACAAAAAACAAAAAAAAAACAAAAAAAAAACAAAAAAAAAACAACAACAAAAAAGCAAAAATATTTGTTGGATCTGATTAGGTAAATTTATTGCTCCTTTTCTTAAAAAGATTCAACCACAGGTTCTTGACACACTGTTTTATCTTTCTTTTCAACTTGAAGATGCTTACATAGTACACGTCAGAGAAACGCATTATCTGTAAAAGTTTTTCACGTTGTCTCTCTCTCTCTCTCGCTATATATATATATATATATATATATAAATCAGAAAGGTGGGCGTTGTTCCAAAATTAGTATAGAAGAAAAAATTTCGAGAGGCCGTGATCGTTTTGTTTAAAGTGTAAATTTATTGTCGCTATTACTATTAATATTACTTGCTTTTTCTATGATATATTAAGTGTCCATGATGATATTTTTGTCGTTACATGTGTTTCGAATCTAAAATTGACTCTCTTCAGGTGAATAAACTTGTGACTTTACATATCAAGATCTGTTTGTTTTTCTGATGGCCAAAGTATCGTGTATATATAGAGATACATCTTTTACACTTTAAACAAAACGTTCACGGCTTCTCGAACTTTTTTCTTCGGTGTTCATTTGTGGCTATTCTGTCTTAAACGTTTAACGTGTGTGGTTATGAGTTAAATGGAATGTGTTCCTTTTAACAATGACAGGATATTCATATCGGGAGCAGGCAGACATGATTTTTACCTACTGTCGCGTGAAAGGTAATGGATTAGAGGTTGGACGGTTGTATCAGATTGCGTTTCAAGACCGAAGGTAGCAGAGTCATCCAAACATTGCTTCTGTTTATCGTCGCCTTTCTAAGACAATATCGTGGCATCACAAATTATGGATCAAAGAAACCGAGATCCGCTTTTACGCCTAACCAAGATGAACAAATTTTACAGGCTATCGGAAACGATTCAGGTATTACTACACGTCAAGTAGACCTAGCATGTCGTATATCTAATGGTACCACATGGAGGTTACTTCAAGAGAAGAATCATTTGCAATGTGTGCAGAGTATTTTGTCCTCTGATCACTCACCACGCGAAAACTTTTACCGATGGTTTATTTCACAAACGTTTGATCCGTTGTTTGTCTGTTCATTCTTGTTTACGGATGAGATCACATTTGGAAGAGATTGAATAGCAAATTTACTCAACCAATATTTGTAGACGGATCGTAGTCCCCATGACAAAATAAGGGGTAGACACCATGATCAGTTTACGATTAACATGGGTAGGTGACTCTCTGGTAGGTCCATATGTTCTCCCAGCACGTCTTACAGTGGCTCTCTACAGAAACTTTATTTGGAACACACTTCCAGACCTGCTAGAGGATGTACTCCTGCTAATATGAAGACGCACGTGGTTCATATATGATGGGACTTCATCACATTTTAGTCACATAGTTTGCGATGCACTGACATCTACCATAAAAGATGAATAGGTAGGTGAGGGTTGATTCCATCGCCTGCACGTTTTCCCGACCTTCAATCCTTTGGATTTTTTTATCCGCGGGGCCAACTAAAACAATCGATGTATGCAGCAGACGTTGCTGATGCAGAGACACTTCACGAACGTGTCATGGGGTCTGCGAAATCATTCGATACCGTTTGGGATTATTTAAAGTAATATGCCAGTCAATGATCCGACGGGTGCATGCATGTGTAGAAGAAAGTGGAGAGCATGTTGAACATTTATTAGAAGCTGTTGTGATGAGTCACGACAACTGTCTTTTAGTCATATGTTTATATGGACATTTTATCTTGTTTTGGTGTCAGAAATTTCCCCAAATTTTATAAAAGTATTTATGGATTGTATTTTGAATTGTACATTTAACAACGTTTACAGAACATTTTAAACTTAATAAATAAAAATGAAGGATTTACCAACGTATGTTTACAATGACTTTAGTGCTTGTTTTGGTGTGAAGAACTCTCCACCCTCAAACTTTGTAAAAGTATTTTTGATCTACCTTTTATATATATATATATATATGTGTGTGTGTGTGTGTGTGTGTTTTGGAAGCAATCTTTTTTACAAACATCTTTCATTAAATACATCCGACAAGGAAGATTTCATTAACTTTTTAATTTTTTTCCAGCATTTTTCTGTTTTGCTGTTTTGTAGGAGTAAGGGGGTATAAAAATTTTCCATAATTTTTAATGTTCCAAGCGCTTTTAGCTATTTTTGTAACTATTTTCAATGGTGTTTTCTCTCGAGTGTTGTTATTGTTGCATTATGTCTTTACTATTACATCGTAATTTATTTTTATGTTATATAGCTTGACAGCTGTGTTTAAGCATGAAACAGACTGTCGCCACTAAGTGTTGACCTTAGTGGCTATTTTAATATTTACAAGTGTTGATCAGTAAGTCTGTTACTTTACAAGTTTATTAGATTAATTTCTTAACCAGATATTTATTAGCAGAATTTTTTACTGTGGAATATTGGATCTCTTAGACTGATTTTAACTACTGAATTAAGTGCATTGATAAAGGATAATATTTTGGCAAAAATTCTTGATAGAGAAGCGTCTGTAATGTTAGTGGTCCTGACCTGGCATCTCACTATCTCACCGCAGTGACGCGGCTTCGCTTTGTCTTTTCTATATTTTCATGACAGTTGTTCTAATGAGCTTTCCTTTTGGGTACCTCAACCGAATGAATTTAAGTGTACTTACTAGACTGGCAATTAGGTCTCATCGTTTTACTGTTGAAATAGATGGCTGTAACCGTAAGTTCTATTTTAATAATTTATTTTTACTCTCGTAATTCTCGCCTGTGGAACTTGCTTCCGTTTTCACCTACGATCTTAAAAAATTAAACCTAACGTCAATCGCCATTTTGTCTTGACTCCTGTTTCTTCTTTTTTTTTACTAGAGGTTTTTCATTCTCTTTCACGAGCAGTAATTCATTTGCGTTTTAGCGACTTTATTGCCTTGCCTGTGGTGAAATGATTGAAAAATATTCTCTCTCCGGAATATATCTATCTAAACTTAATTATAAATGGAACTTTGTGTGTGTGTGTGTCTTGCCTTTTATATATATATATATATATATATATATATATATATATATATATATTATCGATTTTCTGCACTATTATAAGAACTGCAACCTTGAAACTTCTGAATATAGTTTCTTATGTCTTTGTCTATGAGTGTATCAAATTTGATTAAAAATTTGATTAAAATTTGATTAAAATCGAACCACTCCTTCTATAACCCGATTTTTTCGATTATCGATTTTCGATATTTATCGGGGTACCTTGACACAAAACCTAGCTAAGAACACTCGCAGACGCTTATAGTAAAACTGTGTAAATTTTCAAGAAAATCGGTTCAGCCGTTTCGGAGTCTATAGGTAACGGACACACACGCACAAAGTTTCATTTATTATCTAAAATTTTACTTAGCATTTCTTTTTTTTATAGCATTTGAGACAGAAAAGTAATTGTTAAAGGAAATCAATTCTGATGTTTTCACGCTTTTATGTTCACAATAAATAGTATTTCGCTGTATGATATTCAAATGCTTTTTTAAATAATATTCACCTAATACAAGGTCCAAGGGTCACTCAAGGTAGACGGTTTCTGTGCAGAGATTTATTAAAGTAAGAAAGTTAGACAGCTAATTCCAAACTTGAGGAGGTCAAGATTTAATTAGTGAATATCATTTCAGAGTACAGTCGGAGACGTTAGAAATATAGTACGGAAATAGAGCTTAGAAGGAACCAAAAATTCACTCCTAAATAGAAAAAAACAAGGATAAACCTCTACTCCTGTTCAAAAGAGTGGGAATTCATGTGAACTGAACGATAGCCGAACCGATCTACTCCTATTGGTGGGGGAGAGAAAATAAAATGAAATAAATTTTGAATAAAATTTCAGACGTTAGAAGTATAGGGTTAGACTCTAGAAGGAACAAGAAACCCAGTTTTAAACAGGAAACAAGAGATAAACTTTTACTTTTTTAAAAATCTTGGGGGGAGTGTGAACCGAACGATAAGAATATTACTGACATAGATGTCAGTAATATTCATCACTGCATTGTGCATTTACAAGAGGGTTATGAAGAAGGACAAATATTTTGAGGTGTAAAATAAGTTTTTTTTTTCTCAATTTGCACAACGAGTATATTTAGCAAATAGGTTTTTACAGGGTAGGGTTACAAGCGTCACCCTTAGATTTTTTTCTATTTTTACCCATAGCTGGTCGAGAAGAGGTGGATTTTTCCCCCAAAGTATTCGTACGACGTGGACAGAAGCTGTTTGAACTCGGCTTGTTTATTACATTTACGTTCCGACTGAGTGAGAAAGCACCATGTCGACAAAGAGTGCTGATAAGGTTGCACCAGATACATGCATCACAAACATACTTACCTGGCACATGCCGGGTAGGGTTTATCATCTCTGTCTTCGGGCAGAGGATGCCTCATTTGTGTCTCTGTTCGCGGACAGAGACGCGGTTGAGGAAAATAAATACTTTGAGGTACCCGGTTCCGAGAATCAGCTACTAGAGGTTGCACCCACCAGTTGCAATAAAGAGTTGGGGATCGATAGTCATGCTGATGCCATCGCAACTCAACAGATACGCGAGTTGGACAATGTTTGTCCTTGGCCCGATTATATGCATTCAGGTTCCCACGTTAAACCCGACTTATGTCACATATCGTCTCATTTTGGTACGATGTGATGACGGATTTTGGCTGAAGAATCGCATAACATTGCAGGCTATAAATACCCCAGACTGCATAGGCAGTCTCCGATTAGGGGTGTCAACAATTGTCTAGATGTGATTTCTAAGTTGCCTTAGATGCCAAATTTAAAAAAAAAATCATAAACTAATTAGGCTAAACTTTCAAGTGGGAAAAACCTATTTGCAACGAAATCCAAAAGTCGAAATCAGACCTTTCACTTTAAAATATGTTTGGCCCGTAATTGGGGTATAAATGAAACAAAATTGCTAGAAATTTCAATATTTTATTTAAATGATGAAATCAATACTGTATTTGTCTTTATTTGAAATGAGGTAGTATTTCCATTATTTAGACTGTTCAGACTGTTGTACGCGCCAAACCTCTTCATGTGGTAGAAATTTCGAACCTAACCTTTTATTTCGATCACTGGGGTATATCATTCTCATTCCATGTGCAATTTCATTTACGGAATGTCTCCTCAAGGACACATGGTCCAGTTGATATAGACGTTCCTTAGTTCCAGAAACTTGACTCAAAGAGTTGTAATGTTCAAATAAAGAGTTCGGTTCGAAATTCTTAGGCCTGAAGAAGGCCGGAACGTACAACGGCTGAAACGTCGTAAACATAAAGATGAGGACAACAGTACAAACAGCGTAAATAACGGAATTCAATTCTACTGATTATTTTCTCAAAATACTTTAAATGTATTTTTTTTTATTCATAGCTAACCCAGGTGAATATCAACACAATACACATCTACTTCCTTCCTTAGGTGCCATGCATAATGTACAGGTGGGCGATTGGGTCTCTTTTCAATTCTCTTCCCTTCCTCAGGTGCCATGCGTGATACTCGCGTAGAATATCACGTGTCATGAATTCCCGAAGTAGGCTGACGTTACTTTCTGTGGTAGACTGGTTGCCAAACAAACTTGTATGACCCAGTATGTCCTGTTATTTAACCCACAGCTGGGAGGAGAAGAGCTGGATTTATAACTTTCCCAAGAGTATTTGCACGTAAGTAAATGTAATGAATTTGACTGTAATTCGAACTCAGCTCTCCGAATTTTCATTCCGAGCCATTATCCACTTCATTCAAGTTTACTACACTGTGCATTCCCGAGCGGTCACTAATCTAGATACTGACCAGTCTCGACATTCAATAATCGGACCATAACTAGTGTTTCAACGTGATACACCAAGAGTATCAGAATGGGAAATTAATAAATTCTAAGCACTTCAAATACTTCGATTAGTCGTAATAAATTTAGTTTAGGATATAAAGAAATTGAATATGGGGGAGGTTGCGCTATGAGCACTTTTGTCCTACACCGTCAGAAGCTGCAAAACGAAAATATTAACTTTATAAGTCGAATTACATTCATAGTCTTGTCAGATTTAGACATATATGGATGTCATAATTTGTTTGGTTTTGATATGGCACAAGGCCTAAAGTATCTGGCACTTAGTGAGGTTCGAAATCACTACTCAGTTGTAATTGTTCTAACGAGACAAGCTTGTAAACCGTTACACTATATCGAGGTAAATTACTTATATAGATATAATGCATGAACTATTACTAGTTCAGTAATATCTGAACAGTAAGTCAGTCTGTTAAGTGCCAGGCGTCATGCACGCCTGGGCAATCATGTCTCGAAACAGACATGACTGACTGGGCAGAAGATTTTCCCGCAATAGGTTGCTATTATTTTCTGCGGTAGAAAGGCTATAGAATCCAATCAATCCTGCTGTTTAATCCATAGCTAGAGGGAGAAGTGACGGATTCAGAACTTTCCCAAGGGTATTTACGCATATGTGAATGCAACGATTTCAAGTGGATTTCGAACTCTGCTCTCCGATTTCTCATTCCGAGCCGAGCACCACAGCACACATCCAGTTTTAAAAAACGTTTCGTTAGGTCAATGATTAAAAATGACTTCAGTAGCTTGATCTATGGAGAAACGAGGGATTAAATGGATTAACAAGGAAATGAGATTATGTAAAATAAATAAATTTTCCCATATACGGATTTATTGGTGTAACTATGTAAAATTAAATGCGAAAGAAGAAAGAGAATTTTAAGAGGAATTTGCAGAAAAATGTTTTACCTTCCCACTATGTTAATTTTTTAATTTACAACCTTAAATGTCAGTATGAGCTGACAATATTATTATAGCGGTCCCTGGGATTTAAATTAAGAATAAATCAACAGCGAAATTAAGAATAAATCAACAGCGAAAATTTGGAAAGTAACTGCGATAATTTGCATCTAAATGGCATAGCTACTCGTATCCGTCGATGCTCGTCTACTAGAGCGTATAGATAATTCCCTTGCAGACACCGAGTTAGGCACATTGGTAATTTTTTGTTTTGTTCTCCGAAGGCCTTTACCACTTCAAATCATTCCAAAACATCATTAATTACGTGCAAATGTATATGCTGAACTGAAATACATTATATTTTATTGAAAAAAACCTACCTTTTTTGCATGTTATCGAACAGAAAAATATGGAACTTCTTTTCGCTGTTTATCTCACCTACTAACCAAAATTGCAATTCACTGAAGACTGAATTCACCAGTAGGTTTCCGATTTTTCGGCCTTTGCACTTTCTTTGTGTGGTTAATCCGCGAAAAATGAGTTCCGATACCAAAAAAAATCGCGGAGTAATTGGTGAAATAAGAGTAAATGGAACGAATTCAGTATCCTACGCCTCAAGTCATTCAGCGGTGAATCAGATATGACAACGGTGGTAAGGGGTTATATATAGTCCGATTTATTTCTGGTCGATTACATGAAAAAAAGGTACGTTTCTTCAATAAACAATTATTTGATCTGAGTTCAGCAGATACGTAATTAATGATATTTGAAGGGGTAAAGGCCTTCGGGGAACAAAACAAAAATTTACCGGCACATTTGTGTTTGTTCAACACACACAGACCTCTCCTGTGATTTATACTGCAACAGTTATTCACATTTTCTGGAAGAAAGGGATTTATCCAGCGTGATCAACAGTCTGAATCAACAGTGATCAACACGATGACTTGTGTTCGTGCAACCATCGACAACTCTATCCAGTTTCACTCACAAGGCTTGATTCAACCCGTGGTATGGTTTTCAGGCACTTTTCAAAGATTACGCACGCTGGGATCTCCTCCTCTAGACGGATAACTTCAAGAAGTCACCTTCTTGACAATTCAAATCCGGGTACCATGGTCATAAAAGGAACGTTCTAATCACTTAGCATATGTGCGTCAATACATCTGGATCAGTGATAGCTGAGCATTTGTTAAGAAACCGTCAGTGTGCTACAAAATCACCAGTGTTCTTAATTTTATAACCAAGATATGTTCTCGGTCCTAAGGAAGGCTCGGTCCCCTTGCAAGCAGAAATAGGAGCTTTTAGGTTTGAATGTTGATAGCCTCGATTATTACAAATTTTATATATAAAACAGTTTATCTTCTGGTTGATGTACATTGTGGTGCAGTGGATATCGACTCGGAATGACAAATCGGGTAGCCGAGTTCGACTTTCAGTTGAATTCCTTGCACTCACTTACGCACAAATACCCTTGGGAAAGGTATTAATCCGTCTCTTCCCTCCATTTATGGGTTAAATAATAGGACAGATTGGGTTCTATAGCCTTGGCTGGCAACCAGTTTACCGCAAAAAGCAATGGCAACCTACTGTGGGATAATCTTCTGACCAGTCAGTCATGTCTCTTTCGAGACATGATCGCCCGAGGCGTATATCACGTATGACGCTCAACTGAATGACTGACTGGTGATTTTCTATTTTATTTGCTGTTCGTGTATTTCAGTCACCGATAAAGAAGATTGATAACTAATTTGGAGAACATTTCTTTTCAGTCCATTCTTTGAAGATTCTGGGGGAATATCGTCTAAAATTCTGAACTCTCTTTGTTCAAAGGTGATAAAGAGAAATCATATTATTAAAGACAGTATTTGCTTTGGATAAAGAAACTATAACTAATATTTAAATTATTTTTAATCACTAGGAATCTCTCTCATATATATATATATATATATATACACGTATGTATATATTTTATGTCTGTCTTTTTTTCTTCTATCTATCTATCTATCTATCGAAATCAGTGAGCATATAGTTACGTATGTATGTGTCTATTTATTTTAGTATGTTCATATCCCTCTATCTTAGAATTCGGGAGTATATTTGTTCCTAATAAAGAAAATACGAGATAACAGGTATTTAAATAATTTTTAATAATTATGACTATTTTTGTATCTATCTATCAATCTAGAGATATATCCATTTTTAAAAGTCGCTATATCTTTCGTCTACAAAGTTTGTAAGAAGATGACGTCTTGCGGCCATTGGCCGAGATAGAACTCACTACACCCCTCCAGTATTCCCCGTGCATTTGGAACCCTGGCGCAGTTTACAGCGAAATTCATAATCTTGTCAAATAGCTGAATACTTGATGCTTCGCCAGGGCTACTAATGGTGTTTTTATTGTGACACCAACACTAGATGGGTTGCCTCCAGGCCCCATCCTGTTATTTAACCCATAACTGGAAGGAAGTGACGGATTAATACCTTTCCCAAGGGTACCAGTGCTGAAGTGAATGCAGGGTACTCAACTGGAATTCGAACTCGGCTCACCGATTTCTCTTTCCAAGCCAATATCCACTGCACCACAACGCACATCCGCCACTGAACGCTTACAGAGCCTGGTATTCCCAGTGGTCACCCATCTAAGTACTGACTAGGCTCAACGTTGCTTAACTTCGGTGATCGAACGAGATCCGGTGTATTCAACGTGATATGCCGTAAGGAGATAGAGAGCGAAGATGGTTACGTATCAGCTGTACCAAGTCATAAATAGCGTTTAAAACGCTATGACATCATAAAAACTCCTGAATTTATCCAGCATGTTCAGCAGGCTATTGATGACAATTCCAGAAACTCCCTGAGCACATTTGCGAAATATTTCTATGTGTCAGAAGGAACAGTTAGAAATGGTGTGCATGAAGACATCTTATATAAGTCTAATGTGACGAAGAAATGTCAATTTATGTCAGGGAAAAAAAAAAGAAAATTGTTTAAGCAGATCTAAAAGGTTCGTAAAGAAACTTAAAATCCAACATAAGATGGTATGATTTGGTTTTTCTCAGACGAGAAAAACCTTGAGCAAGATCAGAAACTGAAAAGAAAAAAATGACAGATGGTTATGTGCAGACCCTTCGTGGGGTTCTAATGAGTATGCACACAAAATTTCCTATCATGTTTGGGGAGATTGTAAGCAATAAAGGACATTTAATGCCTCTTCATTTCTTTCCAGAATACGTAATAGAAGGCCTTATCTCAGGTATCGGCAAACTTTTGCAGTTATGTGCAGATTTAGGGTTTTAAAATCATTCAGTATGCCAACAGCAAACGTATTTTATACAAGCTAAAGTCAAATACCTGTTTTACAGTATATTTATATAGTAACTAGCAGTATAGCCCAGCGTTGCTCGGGTGTAATGAAAGCTTTAAAATTAATCCATGGTCCTAGAGCTCAGACTCAGCCTAAAGAATATTTGTGTGAAGTTCGGTGAGAATCGGATAAAAATTGTGGATTTGTATAAAGGACATACAGACAGATAAACAGACACACACACAAACATCTTGCCTTTTATACATATATATATTATCGATTTTCTGCACTATTGTAAGAACTGCAACCTTGAAATTTCTCAATATTGTTTCTTATGTATTTGTCTATGAGTGTATCAAATTTGATTAAAATCGGACCACTCCTTCTATAACCCGATTTTTTCGATTATCGATTTTCGATATTTATCGGGGGTACCTCGAGGCAAAACCTAGCTAAGAACACTCGTAGACGGTTATAGTACAACTGTGTAAATTTTCAAGAAAATCTGTTCAGCCGTTTCGGAGTCTATAGGTAACGGACACATACACACGCACACACACACACACACACACACACACACACACACACACACACACACACAAAGTTCCATTTATAAATATGTTTAGATACATACATTAAATATATAAACTACATTAATAGAAATGTACTATTATTATTATTATTATTATTAATTGGAGCCTTGCCCTTGTATGGTCTTAGCCAATTGCTCAATATGGGCCACATACTTTGTTACCTTGTGTTTTTACACAATTTGCGTTCCATTGGAAGTTGCTTGGCGTGTCACACGGCACACATGTCGTATGTTCCCGGCCCCTGCCTATTCTGTTTCAGCAAAACTCTGAACGATCCCACAAAGCTCAAGGAACGCAGGAATAAACGACTGAAAATTTTCATGATCAGTCAGTCAGTTAAGTGCCATACGTGATACACGCTTGGGCGATCATGGCTCGAAAGAGACATGACTGACTGGGCAGAATATTATCCCGCAGCATTGCTTTCTGCGGTAGACTGGTTGCCGACCAAGGCTATAGAACCCAATCTGTCCTGCTATTTAACCCATAACTGGAAGGAAGAGACGGATTAATACATTTCCCAAGGGTATTTGCGCGTAAGTGAATACAATGGATTCAACTGGAATTCGAACTCGGTTCCCCGGTTTCTCGTTCCAAGCCGATATCCACTGTACCACAACGAACAGTTGATTTCCTATCTTCCCATATCTCTATCTATTAGACTACTAAGTGTGAAGTGTTGCTGAGAGTGAGGTCAATGAACGTCCCCATAACATCAAAGATTTTTGAAAGCCATAGTTATTGTAATATCTAATAAGAGCCTGTGCTATTTAATTCGATCATGTACACGATTTTGATCACGCATAGAAGCAGTTGTTGAAACTGAATTGCGTAAAATTATTAAAAAAATCACTTATTTATTCATTTTATTTTTTGCTTATGACATTTTTCAATCATAAAGGTATCTGTTATTATATCTCTGTTTTTCTATAAACATTAATCTTCCCTCAAATATGTTATTCATATAACTGATATGTCAGTAGTTTCTAACCAATACGACTATTTTTTTTCTTTCAGTGATAACGCACACAGATATTTCTATTATAAATACAACAAATCATTTGTAATATTAATTTCTTTCTTTTTTTTAAATTCTCTTTTCTTTTTTACTTACTCTTCACAACAAATAGCCAAATGTTTTTAACATGTGTCTTTCTGTAGATAAGTAGTCTGTGGATTGTAGATATATGACGTATACTTTATAACATTAGATCTGAGCTTTACGGTTAAGGCTTTCGACAGTTTTGATAAGACATCAGTTTTTTTTTTCGATTCAATATTGATAAATATATTGTATCATACAATACCAACCTAGCATCAGGGGTGGAACCTCAGTAGTTTTTTTTTAATCATGTCACCCCAAGCAAGGCATTCCACTGCCATTATAGCGCAGGGGGTTACATAGAGCGATTGGGTATAGGAAATGTCAGAAGGAGGGTGATAGACGAGTTAGGATGTACATAGAGAGAGAGTTGGAGAGAATGGGTATGAGTTAGTGTGTTAGGAAGTGTCTATTGACCTTACATTTAAACTCCTGGGGGTTGTAGCCGTCGGGGAAGCAAGCATGCGGAAGGGAATTCCACAGGCGGGAAGTGCGAGAAATGAAGCTGTTGGAGTAGAAATTGCTATTACATTTCATCGGCTTCACTGTAAAAGGGTGGGACCTAGTTGCCAATCTAGTATCTCGTTCATCAGAGCAGAAGCCATGAAAGTATTTATAGAAGAGGCACAGGGAAGCCACGTCACACCGGTGAGAGAGTGACTGTAGGCGGTCAGCTAAGTCGGTATCAATCACATTACAGATTCTTCGCTGTATTTTGTCAAGAACCCCGAGGAGAATAGCAGGGGCACCCGACCGGATGTGGCAGCAGTATTCAAAACACGGGATAGTTATAAGAAGGAAGAGCAATACGATAAGGAAACTGATCCCATCTCAAGGGTAAGAACAAATGTTGCCAAAAACGCAGACTATTAAAAAAGAAAATAACGACATAGATTTAGACCCAGAATGGTGATTTTCATTGCTAAAGAAACCTTTAGACTTTAGCAATACAAACTTGTTGTGTTGTGGAGGTCCTTGTTGGAGAAGAACTATTTTCCACACACACACACACACACACACACACACACACACACACTCACTCACTCACTCACTCACTCACTCACTCACTCACTCACTCACTCTTTCTTTCGCAGGCTGGATGTAGCGAGTCTCTCATTTCTATCTTTACTTCCATGGAAAGTGCTCGGTAGAACTATATTCCTTGGTTTCGACAGGTTCGACTCTCGCGGCTTGGATCCCCTATGCCACTAACATGTTAGCAAGCCCTCCACATTTTCTCTGTATTACATTGACGAGAAGTAAGTTCTACTCAAACAGCTTCTTCCCATAAACCACTTCCCCGTGGAACAGACTCCCAAGAGGATGTTTACCCGATCAATAAAATCTTAGTCTGTTTAAGTCTAGAGTTAACCGTTATCTTCCCTTCCTATACATATTAACTGCACTTTAACGTAAATCTCTACTTTGATTGGCTCGCGAGCCTTGTAAAGAGTGAATTTTACCGTAAAAATAAATGCAAATTGTACCAAAGTGAGCGATGGTGATTATGATTGTATAACTTCAAAGGGAATTGTGTGCCCGTGAAAAGATAAACAAGACGTTGGATTAAAATAATAAAAGTTTAGTTGTTTTTTCTTTGAAGCGGCAGCATGTTTTTTTTTTTAATCGTTTCACCCCGAGCAAGGCATTCTACTGCCACTATTGTGCAGGGGGTTACGTAGGGGGAAAGTGATGAGAAAGGATGGTTAAATATAGGAAATGTCAGAAGGAGGGTGATAGACGGGTAAGGATACCGAGAATGAGGGTTGGGTAGATGGTGAGAGTGTTTGAGAGAATAGATGCAAGTTAGCGTGATAGGAGGTGTCTATTGACCTTACATTTAAACTCGTGGAGATTGTAGCTGTCGGGGAAGCAGGCATGTGGAAGGGAATTCCATAAGCGGGAAGCGTGAGAAAAGAAGCTGTTGGAGTAGAAATTACGGTTACATCTTATCTGTTTCACTGTAAAAGATGTGGGACCTAGTTGCTAATCTAGTATCTCGTGTAAATTCTTACCTAGGTGGCACGGTAACGTTTATATTAAGCAGAGCAAGGATATGTTTACTTGTAACTAGATCCTTTTTATTGAAAGTTTATATATTTTTGCAGTTTCTTTTCAATTTATAGAAGAAAATAAAAACATTCATATGTATGTATATATGTATTTAGGCATTTATCTCAGTCTATTCATATCTATCTATCTATCTATCTATCTATCTATCTATCTATGCTTTATTGTGTGTATATTTATTTATCTAAATCTCTCTTTATATATACTATATAAATATATATGATTGAATTTATATCTGTAAGTTATATCTGTAACTCTGTATCTCTCTCTAATTCAGCATGTACGTATCTATCTATCTATCTATCTATCTATCTATCTATCTATCTATCTATTTCAATGTATTCATATATGTCTGTCTACTTTTTAAAAATATTTTCCCACGGGCAAGGCGATAATGTCACTAAGATTCAAGGAGTTACTAGGAGTGAAAGAGAATGAAAAACTTTAGAAGAAATCAGAATCCCAACCCTAAAGAGGAAAAAAAGAAGAAACCTCTACTCCTGTTAAAAAAACGGGGAAAGAGTATGATCAGGCCGATAGCCGATTCTATTCACGCTTCTTCCCCATCTTTTGAAAGGGAGTAAATATTTATACTTTGTTTCTTGTTTAGGGGGAAGTTCCCGAATCTATCTAAGTTGGTTTCTTTCTTTCTTTCTTTCTTTCTTTTATTAGCTGTCAAATGGTTTGCAAAAGTCTTTCACAAACCGTTAACACACACAAATACATATACGTAAATAAATCATTGAGTCAGTCGCATGATCATAAAAATCCCTTATTTGCCACAATTATGTTCTTCGACATAATTTTTCTTCTTTACCAATGCACTTAATTCAATATTAAATATCAATCAGATTGGTCGACACTTCAGATCAAAATACATTTAAAAATTGAGATAGGTTTCACATCTATTGATACAAACTCGTATATGTGTTTGTCTATAGTCTTGTTCAATTATTAAAAAGACAACAAAGTCGTTTCCACAAATTGTAATTAAAGACTAATATCTCAATTGCTAATTTTTAAAGCATCATCTTTCTCATCTCTCGCATACTACAGATTTTTCAGATCTTATCAGTTAGATACATTTTATACTTGCAAATCTGCAATAGGCAAAGGATTTTACTAAAAAAAGCTAACGCTTATCCGTAAAAATGATTACCATATTATTTCTGTAATTTATCATTTTAAATGCAAGTGTAACGCTGACTATATAAGTAGAACGAGTCAGAGTTTAAGATTAAAAATGAATCAGTATGCATCTGCCAAAATATAGAAAGACAACTGCGATAATTTACATAAGCGAGTCAATACATCTGGATCGGTGATAGCTGAGACTTAGTTACGAAACCGTCAGTTCTATAGGACACAAAAAATAAAACATGTTTCCGACACTGAGAAGGGTTTAAACCTTCCAGCTTTATCTCTGTCAGTGGAAAACGTTTAAACATGTAAGTTATCAGCCTTTGATGGTCATGTATTTAATATATACAGCATCGTTTTTCTATTTTCTGGTGTTTTTACTCGTCATGCTCACTTTTCGATCTAATTCACTACGCACATTTTGTTCAATTCTCGATAGAGCTCTCACTAAAGTGAGGAAGGAAAACTGGTTAAGCTTTTCCATTTTTTTTAAATCTCTTTGTTTTTCGAGTTAACTCTTACGATAATTATAAAAGTTCATTGTTAATCTTTCTTGATTAATCTTAATATGTTTGTTTTTATTGCTGTTAGTAAATTGTTGTACCCTTAATAAAATATATTTTATTTAATATATTTGCGATCAGGAAAATGAAAGAAAAAAGAACACAACAAAAATACAGCCAATGGGCTTGAGTTAAAACATGATTTTGTAAGACCTTTCTGATAGGTTAGAATCAATACAGATCACTCTTTGATTCATCACATTTTTCGTCTCAAATGCACTGATGATTCATACTTGAGGCATTCACAGGAGAAAGTAAAGGCCAACTGCGATTATTGCAATCAGAAGGATGAGCTTTACGTGACCGTTACAATAGAATCTGCCAAAGCGACAAGCTGCGTTGAGTGAAAACATGTTGGAATGGCGGTAATGGTCACCGTAAAAATTTGAGTAGGCACGCTAAACAAGTGCCGGGACTGTTGGTCGTGGTACGCAGATCAGCACCGATTTGGTTCGAGAGTGATGACCTTTTCGAGAGAAACCTGAAAAAGATAAAAAAGAAAATGATGAATAATCTCTATAGAGTTACTAAATTTCTATCTATTTCTACGTGTAAAATTTTATATTTGCATTGGAATACAAATTGAAAAAGTCAATAAATTGGGCCGAAAAGCATATGTTAAAAGGTTTGTTAGAAGCACAAACGAACTGATTGTGAATATGTTCTATATATCTTTTTATATGGATGAATAACCCGGATGTTGAATGTTCATGGAAGATGTAGCAAATTTGTTTATAAAATGTAAAAAAAAATTAGCCCAGCATTTTCATGGGGAACTTCTATACAAAATCCATCCAAGAGTTATATCTGACCAAAAATGGAATATGGAACTGTCAATCAACACTTTCCAGCCTTCCTCGACAGATTTCAAAACCGTTTGCGCGGCCTTGTGTGATGAATTATTTTCTACCTTACAACCTCAACAGACAAAACCTTGCTAGCCTCTAGTAAACACTGTCACTATTTTGGGGAGAAATATTGGTTTGTCACACATGAAACAACGGATTTTTTAGTTGGTTGTTGACCCGGTCGTCTAAAGAAGTAATTTCTTCCGTATATAAAAACAATCTTGACTTATTCCTGACTCTTTCTTTTTAGATCATTTTTCTTTCGATATATTGTTACTCATAAGCCCAATGAAAAAATGGTTATCCGACCGTTTAAAAATGTCACCTCCTTAGTATATAAAATGATCTTGACTTATTCCTTACTCTTATCTTTCTACATAATTTTTCTTTCAGTATATTATTACTTATAAACTAAGTAAATGATTGCAATAAACCAATCCTATTGTATGAGGATAAAATGAGATGTGCGTTGAGGTGCAGTGGATATCAGCTTGGAACGAGAAATCAAAGAGCCGAGTTCGAATTCTAGTTAAATTCGTTGCATTCACTTGCGCACAAACACCATTGAGAAAGATATTAACCCATCACTTCACTCTCTAGCTATAGGTTAATTAGAAGTACAGATTGGGTTCTATAACCTTGGCTGGCAACCGGTCTGCCACAGAAAATAATGGCAACCTACTGCGGGAAAATGTTCGGCTCAATCAGTCATGTCTCTTTCGAGAAATGATCGCTCAAGCGTGTATCACGTATGACATTTAACTTAATAACCGAGAAAAAGAACCATTTTTGCATCGAAACATTAAATGCGATGAGAAATGGATATTCTTTAACAGAGAGTGGGCTACATGAAACTGAATCACGAAAACAATACCCGAATTCTCTTGACCCCCAAAATGTTAATAGTCTGGTGAACTTCCAAAGGATATATTCTTCATTCATTTTCAAGAAGTAAAGAATAACACTAATTTGCTATTATGAAGAAATTAAGTGTATGCACAAAAAATTTGAAAAAAAAAACATTCTAGACTTGTGATTAAGGATGGTCCAATTTTGCTGCACAGCCACAGTCAGTTAAGTGCCATACGTGATACATGTTTGGGTGATCATGTCTCGAAAGATAAAACAGAACCCCCACTTTATGCCCAATAGAAGCCTTAATCATGTTTCTAACTATTATATTTAGTCACTCAGTCAAGTGATACACGTTTTGGGCGACCATGTCTCGAAAGAGACATGACTGACTGGGCAGAAGATCATGCCGCAGTAGGTTGCCATTACATTCTGCGGTAGACTGGTTGCTAAGCAAGACTATAGAAGCCAATCTGCCCTGTTATTTAACCCATAACTCGAGGGAAGTGACGGACTAATACTTTTCCCAAGGCTATTTGCGCGTAAGTGAATGCAAGGAATTCAACTGGAATTCGAACTAACTCTTCTCAATCAGCTTTCCAAAAGATGCATAGACTGAATTATGAAATTTTACCAATCCTCCATATTCACCTGATACTTCTACTGAGTATCACTTATTTTAGTATTTTGAGCTTTTCATACGCAATAAAACATTCCTCAATAATGAACAGGTATTCGAAGCATTTAAACTAAATGAAATTTATAATAGTGGTGTAATACCAGACGATCTAATCAAGTCGATTTTCATAGCGCTGTTTGTCAGGTACAAACGAGTGCAAATGCCACCGAACATCAGCTTAATAAGTCATATGACAAAACTAATCGTTCGAATACTGATCAATAGAGCAAGAAGCAGAATCAGGCCAGAGATAGGAGAGGAACAGTGCGGGTTCGTCAAAGATTCTGGAACAAGGAACGCTATATTCATGATTAGGATGCTCTCTGAAAGGACAATACAAATGAAGAAAGACTTGTACCTATGTTTTATCGATTATGCAAAGGCGTTCTACAAAGTACGCCAGAAAGAATTGATGGAGATGCTCAGCAGCCTCGACATATTTGGGAAAGACATAAGAGTAATCAAGACTCTCTACCGGCAGCAAACCGCCAGCAGACAGACAGGTAACGAATTAAGCAGATATACTAGGATAGAAATGGGCGTAAGACAAGGGTGTGTCGTTTCACCGGATCTATTCAACTTGTACAGTGAGACTATTCTGAAGACCCTAGATATTATGCCATGATTTGTCATCGGAGGCCTCAATTTGAACAACATAAGGTACGCAGATGACATAGTACTGACTGCAGACACGGAAAGGAAACTACAAGACCTGCTACAGAAGGTAGCTGAACAGAGTGACAAAAAAGGACTACAAATAAACTGCAAGAAAACCGAATGCATGGTCATCAGCAAAAAGAGCAGCCCAGAATGCCAAATACAGGTGGAGGATACTAAAATCAAGCAGGTACAAAAATTTAAATACCTGGGAAGTGTTCTAACAGAAGACGGAAAGTGCGACACAGAGACCCGAAGGTGAATTGGCATGGCGAAGGATACGTTCCAGAAGCTGAGTAAAGTATTAAGAGACAGGAAACTTTCACTAGAAACAAAGAAGAGAGTACTGAATTTCTGTGTGATGTCAGTTCTTCAATATGGTAGTGAATGCTAGACAATACCATCAAAGATGAAGGAAAAACTTGAAGCAGCTGAAATGTGGTTCTACAGAAGGATGCTGCGGATATCATGGACCGAGCATGTGAGCAATGACGAGGTTTCGGTAAGGATGGAAACAAAGAGGATATTAATATTGAGCATCAGGAAGAAGCAACTAAAGTTCCTGGGACATGAACTAAGGAAGGAGGGCTTGGAGAACCTGATATTAACAGGCCAGATAGAATGAAAGAGAGATAGAGAAAAGCAGCGGATGACGTATTTGAAGGGCCTGAGAAGGTAGATGACAGAATGGGGGTTGTGAAAGGAGGAAGTGTGCTATGAGCCACCAGTAATAGGGAGACGTGGAGGGCCATGATCGCTTACGTCCTGAAAGGCTAGGCACATAAAAGAAGAAGAATCACATCAAAGGATGAGAATCTTTTTAATGATGATGCTAAGAATTTAGAGGTACACTGGAGAAGAGTCATTCACCAACATTGTGCTTTTTTCAAATAAATAATTTAGTTATTTAGCATTTCATGAGCGTTTTATTTATTTCCTATGAAGTGCGCCATTACATGTGTGACAGACTAATATATTCCTTGGTTTCCATGAATTCAGACCTTTTTAGCTAGGACCCACCAGTCTACGTACCCTGAGTCGACTCATCATTAATCCCTTTATATTCTATTAGTAAAGAAGAATTTAGAAAAAAATGTGAAAATGAAAATTGAGGTAATGAATGTGGTTGAGACAAAATGTACGTTGTAGGATATTTATAAAGATTTTCGAGTGGATTATAGAATGGATTAAAATGGCAACGAATTAATCCGAATGGGTTAAACAATAGCTTAGCATGTAAAAGTTTGATAAATATTTTGTTAATTTTAAAAGCAGAAAATATATAAAATAATAACATGTCTGTAAATTTATGTTCCTTTATATACAGGGTGTCCACAAATTCTTTCGATAACCTCCAAAGGTCATTAAGAAAAACTTAGAAGGAGTGAAAAATAAATTTTATTGCATACTAGCAGTATAGCCCGGCGTTGCCCGGGTGTAATGAAAGCTTTAAAACTAATCCATGGTCCTGGAGCTCAGACTCTTTGGACGTTGGCACGAAAGACTAAAAAGCAATAGTTGTTTCCAGTTAAAGCGAAACCATAGACTGAAAGAAAAATAAATGGATGTAAGTCAAATTTTGATTTCCTGGTATCGATACCAAATAAGTTTTTTCGTCGTAAACTGAATTTTGAAGGCTAAATAAGTCCTCTGAGTAAATGGTATCATAGCTGAGACTAAGAACTACAAATATACCTACTTAGAGCCAAACTCGAAGCAAAAACTAATATAAAAGGGCTGAAAAAAATACAGACATACAGGCAGATAAACAGACACATACACAAACATCTTGCCTTTTATATATATATTATCGATTTTCTGCACTATCGTAAGAACTGCAACCTTGAAACTTGGGTATATCGTTTCTGATGTCTTTATCTATGAGTGTATCAAATTTGATTAAAATTGGACCATTCCTTCTATAACCCGATTTTTTCGATTATCGATTTTCGATATTTATCGGGAGTATCTCGACACAAAACCTAGCTAAGAACACTCGCAGACGCTTATAGTATAACTGTAAATTTTCAAGAAAATCGGTTCAGCCGTTTCGGAGTCTATAGGTAACGGACACACACACACAGACACACACACACACATACACACACAGACAAAGTTCCATTTATAAGTAAGTTTAGATTTAGATTAATATATTGTCATAAAAGTTGTTTAATGATATTAACATTTTTATTAATGTTATGTTTTTGTATTTCACACTGTAATTAATGTTGCTTTTATGTTTCAGATATGGACAGAAACTGGTTAGATGTCTTTCGTGCAACGAATGGAACACATATGGAAATTTAATAACTATTTGGATATAAACTTCATTATTTCATGCCTTAAGGGGTAGCGGCTCGGATTAAAGAATCGGAGAGCCGAGTTCGTATTTCAGTCGAATCCGTCACACTCACTTACGTGCTAATACTCTTGGGAAAAGGTATGAATCCATCTCTTATTCCCTCTTATATGGGTAAATAGCAGGACAGACTGGGTTATATAGCCTTTGGTGGCAACCAGTGTAGGAGAAGGAAAACTTTGAATTCGAACCAGCCTGGAGAGGGTTGGGCTCTGTCTGGCTGTCGTGCGCAAAGAGACACCATTTCTACTGAGACTGCTCCGCATGTGGTACCCCTATGAATCTGAATTTGGATGAACTTAAGACTATATGAATATTTCAACGAAATTGAGTTTCCGTTGTAGTTTTAATACATTTTTTCTATTAGTCTAATGACTTCGTAGACACTATATTTTATACAATTATTCAATTTCCATCAGGATTTAAAGTAAAATAAATCTCGAAACAAATTAAATTAATCCAAATGTTTTTTTTTCTTTTTAATCGTTTCACCCCAAGCAAGGGCTACATAAGAGAAGTTAAAAGTTTAAGCAGGAGGAGAGTGAAGAGAAAAACGAACCAGTTACAGGGGGTGTCAGAGAAAGGGCAAGAGAAGGATGGGAATACCAGAAGACAGTTGCGAGGGTAGAGTGAGATAGGAAAAGAACAAGATACAAGGGTTATGGGGAAAAGATGAAGGAAGGACTGGAGTCAAGTGAGCAAGAGATGGGAATTGACATTGCATTTAAATTATTGGAGATTGTAGCCGTCAAGAAAGCAAGTATACGGAAGCGAGTTCCACAAGAGGGAAAAACTGTAACTGCTGGTTTATATATGTAAGTGTATAATAATTCCAGTTTGTTTCTGTGTGAATCAAATGATAATGTATTTGAGTAAGCACGTGTGTGTGTGTGTGTGTGTGTGTGTGTGTGTGTGTGTGTGTGTATCTAGTAGACTTTATGCTTGTTGGTTTTCGCATATTGATTTTAGGTACATGCCTTTTTAAACTCTTTAAAAATGTATTCAATAAAGATCGTTGATGTCACACACACACACACACACAAATACACACACACACACATATATATATATATATATTTGGGCAGTAATATCTTTCATTAAATACGGTCGATAAGGAAGATTTAATTAACTTTTCCCGTTTTCTATGAATTAAGGAATATAAAACTCCTCTGTGATTTTTATTGTTTGAAGCGCTTTCGGCCAATTCTATGCCAATTTTCAACACCGTTTTTATCTCTAGTGTTGTTATTTTTCCGCAGATTTGGGCTGAGTAATTTGCTTTTATTTTCTTTGAAAAAGGCACATTCATTCCAATCCCTCGCGTGCCGCGCGTAACTGGAATTCGCGTGAGCATCTTTCTATTAAGAAATTTCAACACTTCAATTAGAGCAGTAGTGACAGTAACCAAAATGCAATAAGCAAAACCAAGAATCAAGCAAAAAGAAGAAATAGACGAAGGAATCTCAGTAAGAGTAGCCGCAGTAGCTGAATGAACCAAAACATTTTGTAAGGAGAACTTTAGCGCAGAAGTTCGTGGCTATAAAAGTAAATTGATAAGGATGAAACCAAATCTCAGACGGGAAATTAGTCATTTTGAAATATGCTACATCCTGTCATTTAAATACGTTTGTTTGTGATAAGAAAGACTCAAAAACTGGAATTGAACTACGTTTCCTTCCCTCAAAATAACTGCGTTAACAATTATTTCATCAAGCGTAAACCCGTGCTGTCAAAAATGACTACAAAATGTTTATATCGATACGATTTCTAAAATGACGGCAATATATACATTGATGTACCCACTATTGATTATTCTACATTAAGACATAATAAATAATGCAAAACCCCTTAGCTTGACAGAATATATATATCTATAATCTTCATTACTCAACGACATAATTATTGCAGAAGAATAAGGTAAAAATGTACTGTTAACGAGCAAACACAGAGTAAGTGTTTTCATAATTAGTAGTAAAGTTTAACAACTGGTAGTAAAGAGAATAAAATAGCTGTCTCGCTATTGTCACTTAGAGACTGAGCCGACGATGCCTAGATTTTGCTCCTCTATATATGAGAGTGACAGGAGGGATATATATATATATATATATATATATATATATATTGTAATTTTGTTTATACAATGAAAACCATTGTAATAACAAAATTACAATATCAAGCTGTACTCTGTATCGATCACTCTTTATAATAGTGAATGGTTGAACAGTTCGTTTTAATCTACGTGTTCTTTCACTTTTAAATTCTTATATATATATATATATATATATATATCGCTCATTCAGTGAAATGAATTAGAGCGCTTTAGCTATTGGGCGCGTATAATGATATGCGCTAAAAAGTCGGCCTACTTCCACCGAATGCCCATAGCCCAGGGGTAGAGTCGCCGACTGACGCCATTTCGGTCGGGTTTCAATCCCGGGTAAGAAAGCAATCGGAGTCTAACCGTACTGATGAGCTGTGATACAGCGAAACAGATCTGTCTGCGGATGACTATATATATATATATGTTGGTTGTTTAATTACTTTTCGGCATAATATAATTAGACCAGTGCACATTTGTATGAAAAAGTGCTCAAAAAATTTATATTGTAGAACGTTTTGATATTTTTCATTTGTAAACGAGTTATTACGCGACCTAAGTTTTCACCATTTCAGGCGATTTGCAATGTTCAAACTCTCTATCATAATAAACCCCGTTGTGTGTGTGTATATATATATATATATATATATATATATATGTGAAAAGTGTATGTATATAATTATAAATATCAATATATATATATATATATATATATATATATATATATATATATATAGGGAATTTGTTATATATATTATATTATTTGAAATGAATTGTTTGAACATTATTTTTTATCGATACTCGTATTTAAGTAGATATTCTGTTTTTAATTAAACAGTATTATATATTTATATCTACTGGCCTGATTATTTACGATAAATTTTTATTACGAAAATGTGTGCCATTCGACAGGATTCGAACCTGCGACCTCTATCTACATAGGGGAAGCTACTATTTGACCGGACAAGTCTTAGACCGATATATTATTTATATATTATATATGCGCGGTACTTATTTGAAAGCGCTCAATATCAGTGATAGTGCTGACATATTCATATAGATATGTGTGAGTTTGTAACCCTGGGTTTCACGCTCGTGAAACCCAGGGTTACACACACACACACACACACACACATATATATAACGGTGTTTATAATAATAGTTTGAACATTTTAGAAAACTTGGTTTTTCAGAGTGGGGGATTTCGAGAATAAATTTTTACATTTGAGTGAATCACCCGATACAAGTCTAAAAAAAAAAAGAACAGATTTATTTATCGTAAATAAGACATGAAATTTTGTCAGATTAGGAAAAACACTGAATAGCTTTAAGAATATCTAAAGCTAGGAATGAGCATTCGAAGATAGTAAAAGAAAGAGTTTCTTGGAGTCTCTAGCGATAAGAATAAGACGTATGGGGCGAGAATGTCAATACATTAACCATAAAAAGGAGCATCCACACCGATTGCAGCAGATTGCCCAACTATCATGACTTAACAATTTCAACTATTTGGGGGAGGGCTGACATATCATTCTAAGTGGCCAAGGCTGCTGGATATTTTTATTGAATGACCATCTCCAGACCGACTGCCAACCTAAATAAAAGCGTCACGTCAGCCTAGGTATTTAACCCATAGTTGGTGGAGACGAAAAATACACGGATACATAACTTTTCTGAAGGTATTACTGCGAAAGTGAAAATAACGAACGCGGTAGGAATTAGAACCCAGCTCGACGATTTTTCTTTCTAGGTCAATAACCGTTACACTAGCCGCACACCCAGACTAATCTTCACAATTATAATAAAGACCGTTGTATATATATATATAAGTAAATAACCTAAACATCCAACAAACCTACCAAGGTTTCACCTAACCGGATCTTCAGGGAACCAACCTTCCCTGAAGATCCGGTTAGGTGAAACCTTGGTAAGTTTGTTGGCTCTTTAGGTTATTTACTTTACTTTATCTGCTCTGCTTATGTATTAAGCGTTTTTTGGTTATAGATTACTCGTTTCGGGCTTTTTCTTTGACTACGTACTTTGACAGATGTTCACGCGCTTAGCTCGTTCTTTTTTTACGACCATTTTCCATTCCGCGTACATACTCGGAGGGTTTTTCGAAACGAGTGTGGTTATAAGTTTACATTTATATATATATATATTTCTCTCTTGTCACACGCATAGAGAGAGAGAGGGAGAGAGAGAGAGAGAAAATAACGATGCAGCGTCGGCTCACTTCATCCTCTTTACCATCAATTATTAAACTTCTTATTGTATTTTTCGCAATAATTATGTCATCGTAACTGTTTAGTCAGTTTTTTTAAAATTACCTTATTTTGACTAATTAGAAAAACAGGATAATTATTGCAATTAATACTTATTTCTATGACGATATATAATAATGATCGCCCTCCTTTTATTTTGGAGTATATTCTAGTATTTAAATTTCGAAATTTTAATTTCTTCTTCATTGTGATATAGCGAAACAAATCTGTCTGAGGATGACTATATAGTCATCCTCAGACAGATTTGTTTCGCTATATCACAGCTCATCAGTACGGTTAGACTCCGATTGCTTTTTTACCCAGGATTGAAACCCGACCGAATTGGCGTCAGTCGGCGATTCTACCTCTGGGCTATGGGCGTTCGGTAGAAGAAGGCAGACTTTTTAGCGTATACATTATCGTTATACACGCCCAATAGCCACTGGTTTTCAAAGTCTCCCATTCTTCCAGAGTGCTCAGTCAGGGTGTGAGAGCGTAAATATATATATATAATTTCCCTCCTGATCCACAATGCCACCCGATACACGACCCACTTGACAGTAGAGAAGTTATTGCGACATCTCCGAGATGTTTTCCACTGCTTAGTGTTTTGCTAAGTTCTTCAAATTATCACCTGTTTCAGCCAATCAAAAGATATTTATCTGGAAAGCGGTTCCGCACAGATGGCATTGTCGTTGCGAAGGGGCATGAGCGTCATCTGTGGCTTGCCGGCCCATTCTTCAAAGAGGTTATTTACCTGCTCGTGCACAGCTATGACAAGTGCACCAACGTCGATAGGGACAATGTTGAAATTTAGCATAACAGTATTGGTAACATTTGCATAATTGTTCATTTGTATCATGATAAGCATATTAAGTTACTAAATGATTCTACATTACTTTTCTGATGTCTCTCGCATTTATATTCCGATGTATTTATATCAATATATCTACATGCTGATATATACGTATATATGTGGCAGGTGTATAACCCAGTGAACTCGCACCCATGAGAATATACGATTCTTTCTTTCGTCAAACAGTTTCCCTGTGCTTGTCAGATGTTGCAGGGTACCTGTTTTAACTGTCTGACCAGTATGAAATTCAGCAAATATATATATATATATATTTAAGTTACTTTCTTTTAATTCCCAGTATTTTCTAGAAAGGGCCGTTTCGTATCTTAAACTAGGGTTGGTGAAGGAATGCCTGTGGGTATAAAGCCATTGCTTCCAAATTCTGATATAAACATTACATCTCTCCTTATTTTCCTTAGGGTAGATGAGGCTTGAGAGATCATATTCTACACTTACCCTCAACCGAACAGTTATTTCTATATCTATAGTTACAGGGGGTGGCATTCTATTTTCTGTATTGGATTCCCTACACTTCTTCAAGATTTAGTTATTATGGAAGCTAATAATGTTATACATGCTATTGGTACACGAGTAACTAATCTTGATAGTTTTCCTATTGTATATCTTACTCAGGAGGTTATCTCCATGAAAATGTTTACTTATTAATTTACGGAATATATATATGAGTTTGTGTTTGAGTTTTGTTTAACGGCATATCAACACCTCTGTGGGTTATTTAATACTAAAAAGGTAGTGTTTTAAGGTATTTTTGTAATGTTCAGTTATAGTGAGAAAGTTGATTTAGTCAGATTGAGTTTGAGTTTGTTTAATGGCATATTAACCTCTGTGGGTTATTTAATGCCAAAAAGGTGGGGTTTTAGAGTATTTTTGTAATGTTCAGTTATAGTGAGAAAGTTGACTTGGTCATATTCTGATGAAAAATGTTTTTATCTTTTCCCTCTATTTCATAAAACTGAAGGTGTCTTCTAGTTTTGTATTAAAAAAATGTATTGCTGGTAATAACAGGTGCTACAGCTCCGGGTCAGAGTGGACCTGGGAACAACAGCAGTTATGAGATGGTTCAATGCTCCTCACAAACACCCAATCAGAGGACTTACTGCCAGATGCAGTTTAGCGTCATGCCCAGGACCACACACACACACACACACACACATATATATATATATATATATATATATATATATATATACGCGTGGGTCTGTGCTGTAAAAAGATACGGCAAAAATATTTATATCGATATGCTGTCTAAAATGATAGTAATATATATATTATTGTACCTAATAATGGGTATCTTTAAGACATAAGAAAAAAAATCCAAACATCTGAGTATAACAGTTGGGCATATATATATATATATATAACGGATTTTATTATAACAGAGAGGATATATATATATTCTTCAATACTTGACGACATAATTGTTGCAAAAAATAAAATAAGACACTGTTAAAGAGTGCACACGTGGTAAGAGCTTTCATAACTAGAAGTAAAGTTCAATAACAGGATAGGTAAGGAGAATGAACTGAGCCCACGCTGCTATATATATATATATTCCTGGCTTATATATATATATATATATATATTCCTGGCTTATATATATATATATATATTCCTGGGTTTATATATATATATATATATATATATATATATATATATATATATATATTCCTGGCTTATATATATATATATATATATATATTTCCTGGTTTATATATATATATATATATATATATATATATATATATTTATATATATATATATATATATATATTCCTGGTTTATATATATATATATATATATATATCCCTGGTTTATATATATATATATATATATATATTCCTGGTTTATATATATATATATATATATATTCCTGGTTTATATATATATATATATATATATATTCCTGGCTTATATATATATATATATATATATATATATATATATATATTTATATATATATATATATATATATATATATATATATATATATATATATATATATATATATATATTCCTGGTTTATATATATATATATATATATATATATATTCCTGGTTTATATATATATATATATATATATATATATATATTCCTGGTTTATATATATATATATATATATATATATATATATTTATATATATATATATATATATATATATATATATATATATATATATATATATATATATATATATATATATATTCCTGGTTTATATATATATATATATTCCTGGCTTATATATATATATATATATATATCTGGTTTATATATATATATATATATATTCCTGGTTTATATATATATATATATATATATATATATATATATATATATATATTTATATATATATATATATATATATATATATTCCTGGTTTATATATATATATATATATATATATATATTCCTGGTTTATATATATATATATATATATATATTCCTGGTTTATATATATATATATATTCCTGGCTTATATATATATATATATATATATATTCCTGGTTTATATATATATATATATTCCTGGTTTATATATATATATATATATATATATATATTCTGGTTTATATATATATATATATTCCTGGCTTATATATATATATATATTCCTGGTTTATATATATATATATTCCTGGTTTATATATATATATATATATATATTCCTGGCTTATATATATATATATATTCCTGGTTTATATATATATATATATATATATATATATATATATATATATATATATATATATATATATATATATATATATATATATATATATATATTCCTGGTTTATATATATATATATATATATATATATATATATATATATATATATATATATATATATATAATATTTATATATATATATATATATATATTCCTGGTTTATATATATATATATATATATATATATATATATATATATATATATATATATATATATATTCCTGGTTTATATATATATATATATATATATTCCTGGTTTATATATATATATATATATATATATATTCCTGGTTTATATATATATATATATATATATATTCCTGTTTATATATATATATATATATATATATTCCTGGTTTATATATATATATATATATATATATTCCTGGCTTATATATATATATATATATATATATATATTCCTGGCTTATATATATATATATATATATATATATTCCTGGTTTATATATATATATATATATATATATATTCCTGGCTTATATATATATATATATATATATATATATTAATTCAGATACTTCAATCCAAGGGAAAAAAGCAGGAAGGTAAATTCCCAAAACCCGATCCTAATTAATATTAAAAATTTTATTTTAATATTAAAAAATGATACAGGAAGAGAATGAATTAATAAATATTAATATAATATAATATAATATTAATAAATTAATAAATATTAATATAATATATATATATATATATATATATATATATATATATACAGTACTAAACTAATATAAGTGAACACCTAAGATGATGTTTTTTGAAAATGTCAATCTTTCCAAAGAATAAGAAATCCTAATAAGAAATAGTAAAACTATATATATATATAATTAAGAAAAAACTTTATTATTTCCACTTTTCATAGTAGTTCTATTATCACCATGTGGGGCATTCAAAAGTGGAAAAATAAGCAAAACGAAAAAGAATATAAATAAAATCGACAAGATGATATATCTTTCCCTAAAAAAAACAACAAAAAAACAAAACAAAAAAAAAAACGAAATTATTTTCAAATTAAAAATTTTCAGCGTCTCTCGTTCGTTCGCATGTGTAGTCGCACCAACAAACTTAGACTTAAAGAACGAAATGTATCACACAAAAAATTTACGCCTTGTCATACATCTTGATATATAAAAAATTACATATCGTTATCATATATATATATATATATATATATATATAGAGAGAGAGAGAGAGAGAGAGACATAAGAATAACTATAAAATAATAACAAATATTAGACAATTTTTCAGCGCAAAACAGAAAACAGACAGTGTTTTGCAAAACATTAGTCAAAATATTTCTGTAGGATAAGACTTTTAAGTGAAAATAAATTATATATTCACTTATATTGTCCATACTCTGAGCTAATTAAGAGGGAGTTAGGTCGCCAGATGTTAGGTATTATGTGGTAAGACCCTCAGAAGACATGACTGGGTTCTCCTGTTTGTGTGGCACAGTGCCACAGTGTGGCACACTGACAAAGTGTGGCACGGTTACATAGTAATAAACTGGTCCCCCTCTAATTACTACTTAATAATATAATACATATCTTCTCCCTCTAGCTATGTCGTCAAGTATTGAAGAATGTATATATATATCCTTTCTGTTATAATAAAAACCGTTGTATAATGTGCATGTATTTCCCCACTGTTATTCTCAGAGGTTTGGACTTTTTTTCTTATGTCTTAATGTAAGATACCCATTATGAAATCCTCTTGATTATTTTGTGTCGGATGTAGTTGAGCGGAAGACGAACAAAATTACTTTTAAAACGAAGATGAACTGAATGCAAGAATTTTGGCAGCATTTATCAACTTAAGCAAGAACACCGCCCAGAAGAGTTGCAGGTGATTCCGAAGTCGTCCGGAGACCGTGGTTAAAGCAATTAGCGATTTTACTAAAGAAATTTACTCTTTAGTATTTCAAGATGTTTTTGTGTAATTCTAGTGAATATATTTTTCAAAATAAGTTGTCAGTATTATTTTAATTTTTGCGTAATTGAGACGACAATTTATCTATCACACCCTATAATATATATATATATATATATATATATATATATATATATATATATATAAATTTCCCCTCTTTTATGCTCAGGGCTTGGAAATATTTTTCTTATGTCTTAATGTAAAATACTCAATAGTAGATACATCACTATACCGGGTGTACATAAAGTCCGTGTGCACTTTAAAAAATTATAGCTTTATGTGTATTTGTGATAGAAATAATCTGTAAAAAGTGTTATAACGTTTAATCTACCTAGTTTTAAGTATAGTTATTGAATAATTCTTTACCACAAACTTTGCAACAATTTTTCGTTAAGTAAACAGATGGCTCGGAAGGGGTGGACCATTTTATTGGCCTCCACGTTCGTCAGATTTGACTCTATTAGATTTTTTATGGAGATATGTGAAAACAATTGTGTATGCAACCAAACCTTAGAAGATTTGAAAGCTATTTTAGTTAATTTAGCTAATTTCGGTCATTACTGTAAATCAGTTGGCAAATATTTTCTGTGAACTGCAAAATCATATTATCCTTTGTATTGCTAATGATGGAGGACATGTGGAAACTTAAATAAAATTTCAACAAAACCTTATAAAATATAGATTTACTTCTTTCTAATCCTTTTTACAAATTATTTCTATCGCAAATACAAATAAAGTTATAAATTTTTTAATGTGCATCCGAACTCTATGGACACCCTCTATATGTAGCTGTCACTTTTGACGGCATATCGATATAAATATTTTGCCGTCTTTTTTGACGCCACGCACCCACTCGTGTATATATATATATATATATATATATATATATATATATATATATGTGTGTGTGTGTGTGTGTGCATTCTCTAGAATGTGTCAAATTACTAATATTTCGAGAATCGGTTGAAGGATCATCATAGGAATTACTGCGTATGCGTAAAGATGCACTCGTCTGTATTTCCCAGTCGGCAATGTCAGTCCATTGGCTGATCTTGTGTATTGCTTTGCTGTCTCAATCATAATGATTGGGTGAATATATTCGTTGTTTTCGGAAATTCGGGCAAAATGAACGCATAAACCGGATCTCCCATCTCTCCTTACAAAACAAATTTGCTTTCCAGCGACTTCTAGCTTTACCCCAAATCTATATTCCCCGTTGAAACATCATAGACATGTTTGAGAAAAAACGCGTTCAGGCGGCTCATGTAGAATCGGAAAGATGGCCTTGTAGAAGTGAGATGGATGACTTATTTTTCCAACCCGCAGTTTCTCTTTCTCTTTCTCTTTCTCTCTCTCTCTCTCTCTCTCTCTCTCTCTCTGTCACACACACAAACGCCGGCGCCGCAAACTGCCTGCCACTACACTATCGCTATTTCCATGGCAAATGTTCAGATGAGCTCCATACTTTAATTCAACCAGTTCAGACCTTTATATTAGAGATCCGACATATTACGACCACTTTTATTCCCCCACCTGCTCCATATTCTGATTTCAAGAATGTTTTCCCGAACGCTACTATCTTATCATTACCTATCAAATCTATACCTATCCAGCATATTCTCATAATCTTCCCTTCCTACCTATCACACTCTTAGTTCAGTTACCCTTTACTTTGAGTGTCTCTTGAGCCTTGTATTGGGTAAGCGCTATGAAAAAAGACTGATTTTGAAAAGTGAATGGGACGCTGGCACAAATGCTTGTGGTAAAAGTACGCTTGAGGTGGACTATGAAGATGGTTAAGGCGTCATTGCCCTCGGCAGACTATTTCTTTTCGTTAATATTAAATGCTTGGAGGATTTCTGCAGAGATCTCGTACATATAACGCAAATAAACACCAGTTATCTCACTTCAGCATATGCTGAAATGAGATAACACATGTGGGAGTACAAAACACCCCATTTTTGAAAATGAATCATAACTTGATTGTTGCTGTGAACTGAATATATGCAAACATTCCCAGGCCTCGTTATCAGAGCTATAATTAATCCATTTTGATTTCATCAAAAGATCAGTTTATCTTCGGAACGAGAATGTGGCTTTTTTTTTTTCCAGGACTCAAAACAAGTTTCAAAAACCTGATATCGAATGATGGTTCTCAGGTTAGGGAGACCACTGTCACTACAAAGTCGATCGAATAAAATCTGTTTCATTTTATTTCGAATCGTGGTTCTCCACAATTTCCTATTTGATGTGGTACGAATTAATGTTTATATTTTATACTGTCTCTTCCTCTTCTTGTTCTGCATTCATTTACGTAAGCTCGTTAAGTAGGCTTGCAGCACTTTCTTTTGTCCCTCTTGCTTTCAATATTATTTATTAAAATTAAATTTCCCAGACCTTTTTTTCTCATTATGTCTCCCTGGAATTTCACTTGTCTCTTTGGGATTTTTGGCGATCATGTCTCTGACTGTGCAGAAGATTTTCCCGTAGTAAGTTGCCATTACATTCTTTCGGTAGACTGGTTGCCAACCAACGCTATAGGACCCTATCTGTACTGTTATTTGACTCATAGCTAGGGGGAGAAGATATGTATTATATTATTAAGTAGTAATTAGAGGGGGATCAGTTTATTACTTCATAACAATGGAAAACCGATCCCCACTTTATGCCCAGTAGTAGCCTTAATCATGTTTCTAACTATTACATTCACTCAGTCAGTTAAGTGCCATACGTGATACACGCATGGGCGATCATATGTTGGAAGAGACATGATTGACTGTGCAGAAGATTTCGCGCACTAATTTGCCATTACTTTCTGCTGTGGAATGGTTGTCAACCAATGCTATAGAACTTAATCTGTTCTGTTATTAAACCGTAGAGGGAGGGAAGAGACGGATTAATACATTTCCCAAAGGTATTTGTGCGTAAGTGAATGCAACGGATTCAACTGGAATTCGAACTCGGCTCTCAGATTTCTCGTACAGAACCGATATCATCTGCACCACAACGAACATATAGGGGGAATATGACAAAAAATTATGTAGCGATTTACTAAGCAAAGTAAACATATTTACATATTTTTATAAACTTATAGCGTACCTTAGATGTGGCACAAGGCCGAAAGTACGGCGCACCCAGTGAGGATTGAACTCACTATTCAGTTGTAATTGATCGAACAAGACAAGCTTACTAACTATTACACCACGGTGAAGAGCCCTAAATGATTTTCTAAGGGTAGCTTAGATATGGAAAAAGGCCGAATGTAAGGGGCACCCAGTGAGAATCGAACCCCCTATTCAGTCGTTACTGATTGAGCGAGTTACAAGCCTGCTAACCATTGCACCACACTGAGGTGCTCAAACAAAAAATTCTACATATCAGAACAATGCTGTGTAATTGAATATCAGAATGGAATAAATTCTATGTAACGTGCTTCGTCCACTAAAAGAACTTCATCAGCCTAAAGTAATGTTCATACTGATGAAATTATATCCAGTACTGTGCAAAAGTATTAGGACAATAACTATTTTATCTTTTATGAGGCATATTGACAGAAACTAAACAATTTAATTAAAGTAATTTTATTTGATTTACTCAACAAATGCTTTAACAAGAAAAAATATTTGTTACAAAATAAATTTAATATTTAATATAATATCCTTTTGCTTTGATCACAGCCTTCATTCAGTCAGGCATTGACATCACAAGCTTCTTCAATGTATCTAATGGTATCTCCTGCCAAGCAGCTTGTATTTGTTCCCAAAGTGTGTCTTGCGAAGTAACATTAGATTCATCAATTTTTTTATCCAAAATATCACATAGATGTTCAATAGGATTGAGATCAGGGCTTTGTGGGGGTCAATTCAAATTCCGAAGCCTTCTTTCCTATTCCTTTTTAGTTAAATAATTCTTACAAAGGTTTGGTTTTTCACCCTGTATTTGAATTTCAGTGCGGTTTTTAGGAAAATCACCCCTGTCCTAATACTTTTGCACACTACCAGTAGTGTGCAAAAGTGTTAGGACAGGGGTGATTTTAAACTTTATTTTGATGCCTCATAAAAGATAAAAGTAGTTCTTGTTCTAATACTTCTGCACAGTACTGTATCGGAGGAGGGGGGTAAATGAAAACCTCAGCTCTAATTAAAAATGACAGTTTCCAGGAAATCGTATTTTGAGCTTGTATTATTTTAGCGTTTTAATTATCCTGTGGAAGTTATGGTGAGATGTCACCGTAACTTTATCGCCCAGTTCACACGCCACCCACGTCTATTGAACAGGTGAAGAGACTCATTCCTTGTTCCCTGTTTAGGATGTGGTTTCCGGTTTTCTCTTTTCCAATCTTTTCACTCTCTTTTTTTCTTTTCCAATTGGAGTAGATAGACTAAACTATCGCTCGGTTCACACTCCACCCACGTCTATTGAACAGGTGAAGAGGCTCATCCCTTGTTCCCTGTTTAGGATGTGGTTTCCGGTTTTCTCTTTTCCAATCTATTCACTCTTACGTGGTGTTACCGCCTTACTCGGGGTGATATGATTAAAAAAAAAAGATAAATGTTTTTGCGGCAAAAGTCAAAGAAGTGTGTTGACAAGACTATAAGTTAAATGAAATTCCCGATAAAGTTAAAGATAAAGTTATTAATCATGTCTGTACGGTGTCAAGGCGGATGTGCATTGTGGTGCAGTGGATATCGGCTCGGAACGAGAAATCGGGGAGCCGAGTTCGAATTCCAGTTGAATTCATTGCATACCCTTAGGAAAGGTATTAATCCGTCTCTTCCTTCCAGTTATGGGTTAAATAACAGGATAGACTGGGTTCTATAGCCTTGGCTGGCAACCAGTCTACCACAGAAAGCAATGGCAACCTACTGCGGGATAATCTTCTGCCCAAGCATATTTCACGTATATGAACGTTAACTGACTGACTGTGTCAAGGAGAGAACTAGAAGTTCTGCTAGAATTCGTCACTGGTGGCCCAATCTTAACAATATAAGATTCGCAGATGACTATATAAGTTACATAGTGGGACCATGGGTTATTTAAATGGGTAGATAATAATCTTTAACAGCATGTTTAATTTTAGTTTTTTTTTTTTAATTAGATTTTGTACTACCTCTGAGTAAAGGGGCTGGAATGTTTATGTTAGAATTAGGATTAAATAATTATGCTAAGGTATATTGTAGTTAATAAAAAAATTAAACATTGTGTGGGGAAATTATTTTCAAAGAGGCTACAGGGATGTTATCATAAAGACATCCAATATCAAAGAGTGTTGGCATAAAACCGAACCCTTCAAAGATGGGGACAATCGTCCAAATAACATAAATACTACCTTATCCTAGAAGTATAGACATATTTTTTTTTTTAATCATATCACCCCAAGCAAGGCGGTAATGCCACTGAAGCGCAGGGGGCTACGTAAGAATGAAAAGATTGGAAAAGAGAAAGCCGGGAACCACATCCTAAACAGGGAACAAGGGATGAGCCTCTACACCTGTTCAATAGACGTGGGTGGAGTGTGAATACTAAGGAATTTTATAACCCGACTTTTTCAAAATGACTCAATCGATCCGCCACCTCTATAAAGTTATACAGCATGGGGAATTCATGAAGACACACACTACATACAGTTTAGAAGGCAAATGTCTATGTATTTGCATTGTACAGGAAGAAACACAGATAGACCAATAATTAACAGACTGATCTCACATTGTTATTGACTGGTTCTCACTAAGTACACTACTGTTGTAGCCATATCAGACAAGACATAGATTGGTAAGTGATTAAAAATATTTTAAACTTTATTTTGATGCCTCATAAAAGATAAATGTAGTTCTTGTTCTAATACTTCTGCACAGTACTGTATCGGAGGGGGGGTAAATGTAAACCTCGGCTCTAATTAAAAATGACAGTTTCCAGGAAATCGTATTTTGAGCTTGTATTATTTTAGCGTTTTAATTATCCGGTGGAAGTTATGGTGAGATGTCACCGTAACATTATCGCCCGGTTCACACGCCATTTCTGACATAAGAATTTCTTAGATGCAATACAATATTTACATTCAGACTAATGCCTTTATCTTTGGTGGAACAATGTTTCAATCAGTGCGCTCCCCAGCTTTCCTCGGTAACCTTTAGAGAATTTCAAATTTAATACTTTACAGGTTAGATTGCTCATGCATAGACATATCCCCTTTTGTTCTTATTTAGAACTGCCTTACTGCTCACCGTGTTTCCATTGAGTAAGTCTGTATTACCTGGACTAGGGATTGAACCAAGACCACCGAAAAGTTCCTTTTGTAGCAGTGATTGAACTCACAATTAAGCAGCAACAAATAAGAACCAAACGAGATCCCAGAATCTACCTCTATCGATTAAACAAAGGCTCCAGTTCAAAATTCCGTGAATGGTAATATAAACCAATTGGCATTCATTGACCAAGCAGTCAGTAAGGCTTTCAGAAGAAATTTATAAAATATCAGAACAATTTTTCAAGAAAACAGTTTTCTCAAGTCCAGTAGCAGTTATTGCTCTTTCCAGTATTGATGGGGCATTTCCTTCTTAACCTTTCATTTGAAGTGCTTTGGAATGTTAACATTAATGGGTGAGCTATGGAAGAAAATGAATATTCCCTCAGTTTTCACTTCCCCAATTATGGGCATTATTACACCCATGATATAACACCTTAATTCAAGGACAAAAAGTTACTGAAAGGAAAGGAATGACAAACATGCTTTTTTTTCCCTTCAGAGTAGTATACTGCTAAATCATATATAAGATTACATATAAATATTTGTATTTATCCTACACAAAGAAACTATTACACATTTACACAACGAGCAGTTTCAAAAGGAAAAATAACATCTGTTATGAAGATACCAAAGCATTCTTCTGTGTTTCTGGAGAAGCCATATTTAGGATTCCGAATTTGAGAGGACTGGATTTATTTGCTATATCACTAGTGAGAAAATGTTCCCTCTAAAACGAGGAAACGGTTAGCTATGGCTTTTCCCCAAATGGAGAACAGCAAGCCAAAGATATTCACTAGATATAAAAACTATTTCCATAAGAAAACAGCACCATGAGCTTGTAAACTGTACCACATGGCAGCTGGCTGGCCTGGGCAGATCGAACAACTCATGTATTTTGACTTCAGGTAGTTAACTGACCACTTTCATCACTTGTGACTTCACTAAGTGACAGCCATGTAATTTCGTCTTGATCAAAAGAGAGATGATCCTCTTTTGTGTCCCCACAAAATCATGATTATATCATTTTCTGAGTTACATGTGCTATCCATTTTAGTTGTTGCTGCTCTTGGTAGTCCTCAAGTGAAGTGTTTTCTTTTTATTATTTAATACAATTCTTTGTGACTTTGTAGCACCAGTCCATAATGTTTGAAGAAGGGTGGTCTTTGCTAAGGCCCTCATAGAGGTTATACTGATCAACAAGCGTCTGAAGAAAGCTAGATGGTACAAAAGCCAAAGCATTATGAGAACAATGAAGATGAGAAGAGTAGTCTGAATGTAAACAACTTCTCGGTATACATCTAAACTTATTTATAAATGTAACTTATGTGAGTGTGTGTCTGTGTGTATGTGTGTATCCGTTACCTATAGACTCCGAAACGGCAGAACCGATTTTCTTGAAAATATACACAGTTGTAATATAAGCGTCTGCGAGTGTTCTTAGCTAGGTTTTGTGTCAAGGTACCCCTGATAAATATCGAAAATCGATAATCGAAAAAATCAGGTTATAGGAGTGGTCCAATTTTAATCAAATTTGATACACTCATAGACAAAGACATAAGAAACGATATTCAGAAATTTCAAGGTTACAGTTCTTACAATAGTGCAGAAAATCGATAATATATATATATATAAAAGGCAATATGTTTGTGTGTGTGTCTGTTTATCTGTCTGTATGTCAGTATTTTTTTCAGCCCTTTAATTTTAGTTTTTGCTTCGGGTTTGGCTCTAAGTAGGTATAATTGTATTTCTTAGTCTCAGCCATTATACCATTTACTCAGAGGACTTATTTAGCCTTCAAAATTCAGTTTACGATGAAAAAAACTTATTTGATATCGATAGCAGGAAATCAAAATTTGACTTACATCCATTTATTTTTCTTTCAGTCTATGGTTTCGCTTTAATTGAAAACAAGTATTGCTTTTTAGTCTTTCGTGCCAACATTCAAAGAGGCTGAGCTCCAGGATTATGGATTAGTTTTAAAGCTTTCATTACACCCGAGCCACGCCGGGCTATACTGCTAGTCAAAGATAAATAATAAAATGTGGATGAAAGTGTTCAGCATTATAATTCTGTTTATTCCTTTGTTAGCAAATAATAACTTAGCATGTGCGATACACCCTGCCATTACCTTAGGTAATTAATAGACCATTTTTTTCTTTTTGCAAGAAAAGATGGTAGAAAAGCTTATAGAAATTGTATTTGATTTTAGGGCGGAAAACAAAAGTATACATACTAACATGAGATACCACCTTTTACCAAATGGATGTCATAGTATCAGATTTGTTTTAAAATAATCACTATTATATTTTCCCCTAATTTCAAGGTGACTCAACAAATTGAACACTAATAATACTGCAAAAGACAAATACAGATAATACCATTTGACGATTGGGGAGGGGGCAGAACATGATGAATAGGTAGAGGCAGAGACGAACGGCCAGAGAGATGTACAGAGAGATGCACAGAGATATGCACAGAGAGACAGAGGCAGAGACAGATACAGAGATAGACAGTGAGAGAGGGAGATGTGGGAGAGGGATGCATGGAAAGTGGTAAGCAAGGGTACAGAGAGGGTGGGTGCAGAAGCAGAGAGATAGAGAGGGAGAAGTGATGTGGCAGTGAGAGGTGTCAAAGAGAATAGAGAAAACTGGCTTTCACCTGGATTAATCACCACCAGAAATGAAACTCACTCGCATGGTTGGGTACAAGAGTCTGGGGTGGAGGTGGGGTCTGTATTTTACGTCCATGATGTTTATTTGTAAATGTGATTGAAGAAAAAAAAAAAGGCAATCAGAACAGCAGGAGTCTGGTCCCGCTTACCAGATTATACTATAACCCATGCTCAGCTGCATCTCACTTCCCTTTATCTGCTTTCGGGCATAAATCTTTACAGCTTATCCGAGTTTTCAAGATTAATACTATTTATAGTAAATGTCATTCCCTAAAAGAATTACTAAACGTGAAATCAATAGACACAGAAAGTAAAGAAAATATATAAAATGATTTATATGACTGATATTTGTAATGAAGGAGTTAAATCTTCCTGAAGTGCTCTTGCCAGACTAGAATAAAGTTCAGTAAATATCCATACAGACATGGTTTCGTTTTTTGAAAGAAATAAAAATCAAATATGAATCTAAACTTATTTATAAATGGAACTTTTTCTCTGTGTGTGTGTCTGTGTGTGTGTGTATCCGTTACCTATAGACTCCAAAACGGCTGAACCGATTTTATTGAAAATGTACACAGTTGTACTATAAGCGTCTGCGAGTGTGCTTAGCTATGTTTTGTGTCGAGGTACCCCTGATAAATATCGAAAATCGATACTCGAAAAAATCGGGTTATAGAAGGAGTGGTCCGATTTTAATAAAATTTGATACACTCATAGACAAAGACATAAGAAACGATATTGAGAAGTTTCAAGGTTGCACTTCTTACAATAGTGCAGAAAATCGATAATATATATATATATATATATATATATATATATATATAAATCGATACCAGGAAATCAAAATTTGACTTACATTCATTCATTTTTCTTTCAGTCTACGGTTTCGCTTTAACTGGTAACTTTTTAGTCTTTCGTGCCAACGTCCAAAGAGTTTGAGCTCCAGAACCATGGATTAGTTTTAAAGCTTTCACTACACCCGAGCAACACCGGGCTATACTGCTAGTTTAAAATAAAATTAGCATCAGTCGAGAACCTGCTTTTGTTACAAAATATTAATTTGGTTCAGCCCCTGTTGACGCTGAATGAATCTTGACATGTACCCAATTTATCTCAGATTGAGTGAGAAGTGCATTATATGTTTTTTTCAGAAAACACTCTGAGGCAAGTAGAAACCCGTTGTTTTTCTATTGGTTTTGAAGCAATGAAAATTCCATTTGAATCTAAAAATTTGACTAGTCTTTCAGATTCAAAACAATATAACTGTTTAAGATGTGTCCATTTTGCAACTCGTCTTAGTCCATCATCATCAAAGATTAGTTCTCCTGTTTTTCTGTCAGCCACAAATTGCGAATATTTTTCAATAGATGAACCTAATCTAAAAGAAAATGTTAATTATCTTCAGTTAACCAAGGTTTTTCAGGAAGTGTAGGATATAATTTAAAAATAAGCTTGATTTACGCGGTTGCCATCACATATAATAACCTTTACATCAGCTGGTACAGATGTGATGGCTTGGACTGTTAACTCAATTTATTCAAATAAAAAGGCAGATGTTAATTTTGAAATTGGAATCAATTCTGTAAGAAAATTTGGACCTCATTGAGACATATCAATATTATACCAAGTACTGTTTGAGCAATACAGATGGACTGTCAACGGATTTACCAAACAGTTGTTTGCCATGATATAGCAGCATCTTTTTGATATATACTTCATCATGGAAAATCGTGCACCCTTTTTGACTGTTATTAAGAGTATTAAATATAGATAACAAAAAAGATTTTTCATTAAGTTTTGAAACTTTTGATATCATCCTTTCTAATGTTGCTAATGAGGGTAATTGAAAATCATATCTTAATTCATTATACAATGTCCGTGATCTTGCATAGTATCCAAAAGCACGAACAACTATACCTGAGCTGTATTTTATTCCAACCATTTTGGGAGCCATTGCTAAAAGTTGTTGACTCAGGATATTTTTCTTGTGATCAAAAGCCATAGAATTTAAATATCGGATGATTTCTTCCAGTTTTGACCAAGTACCAACTGTATATATATACGATTTTTGGACAGGCTGCTAATATAACACTTAACTCCATAATGAAATGTTCCAAATGCGCAAATTGTTATACATTTTCAACATAAAGAGAGGAAAACCATCAATAGGTTTTATTGATTAAACAGTTAAAATATTTTCATCCAAAATGCTACAACGCGATATATAAAGTTTTTTTTTTTTTGTTATTTTTGTTAAGCAGACCTTCTTTCAAATTTGTATAATTAATTTTATCTAATTCTAAAAAAAGTTCCTCAGCAATTTGATTTCTAACAGTACTGGAGGTTTTTATTATATTCCTTTGAACAGCTGAGGGTGTTGGTATTTGACTTTTTGGCATACCTGGCCATATAGATGGTGGATGTTTTGAGGTATTTTTCCATTAACTTTTATGGTATCAAAATTTGAAGGCCAATATTGTTGACAAATAACAGTATTGTTAGTAACATTTAGATTGGCATTTGGAACTGATTTTATTCATTGCTCTCTATCGTCTTTGTTTTTTGGAAAACGATAAACTGGTATTTTATTAATCTCACCACACATAGTTTTTTGTTTTGCTGGCTTCTGTCATTTGTTTTGCAAGCAAACACACAGCACTTCCAGGGAATGGCTAGGTATTTAGTATCTGAAATGGTAGATTAAACATCTTTAACAAATATTTTTAGTTTTATTTATTTTTTTTTTTAATCATATCACCCCAAGCAAGGCGGTGACGCCACTGATGCGCATGGGGCTACTTAAGAGTAGAATGATAGGAAAAAAAGAAAGCCGGAAACCACATCCTAAACAGGAAACAAGGGATGAGCCTCTTCACCTGTTCAATAGACGTGGGTGGAGTGTGAACTGGGCGATAGTTAAGTCTATCTACTCCAATTAAGTTCTCTTACTACTTCAATTTAGGAGTAAATTTTCAAGCTAAATTAATTATACTCTTAATTACAGTTTTTATCCACGCATCCTGCCCAAATACACACAATTAATTAAAACCAAAAATTTTAGAGAGTTGCCTTCAGCTTGAGAATCCACTTCTTACTGGGTCCCACCCATTCACAGTCAGGTTAGCCAAATGCAGACGACAATTCTACTCCTGCAGCTTCCTCTCTCGCACTTCCCGCCTGTGGAACTCACTCCCGTATTCTTGCTTTCCTGACGGCTACAACCTCCAGAAATTTAAATGCAAAGTTAATACTCATCTACTAACCACTGGCCTCTAGCTCTATCCCCTTCCCTGTATAACCTTCCCTTTCTCTCCACCTATGTATCTGTCATCGCACCTGCTTTCTCAGCTTTCTATTGTTCCTTTCTAACTAGCTTGTACTCCTCATTCTTTTCTAATTAATCTTTTTACATTTATGTAACCCCCTGCACATCAGTGGCGTTTCTGCCTTGCTCGGGGTGAAATGATTAAAAAAAAAAACAATGGTGGGGGGTATGGTTTTGTTTGGTTGAAGAATACCGTCAGGTTTGCAGTTTTGCACAATATTATTAATCGTTTAATTATCAACAATAAAACTGTTTTTAATCAAACAAAAATAGTAATATTTGCATAGTGCCATAAAACTAGAAATTAAAAAATTCAATTTGAAATTGGTATATAAATTTCTGGTACTTGTTAAATGTTAAACTATTGCTTGGCTCTCTCCCAAAGGGTTAGCCATAAAAAAAATGCCTCTCCAGACATAAAAGAGGAGATCATTTTGCTCCTAAAACTCCTCGCAAGGAGATTGGGAAGGGGGAAGAGGGCTTTTCGCAATCTTTTGAGACTATGCCTCCGATCCATCACTTCTGGCCATGTGCAAAAAAGGGCTTCCTTCTCAACTGGGTAAATAAAATAAATGACTGAACTAGTAGCAGTAAGCAGCATGGTTTAAGATGGTTAAAAAAAACAAAACAAAAAAAAACTTCGCGTAAAATCGCCCGGTCAAGTTTTATTACTTTAAAACTTTATAATAAATTTAAAAACATTCATAAGTAGCCTTTCCTTTAGTGGTAAATGTTCGTTTTAATTCCCTTCGCTTTTCCCCTTCAAATTTATCCAAAATAACATTATCTCTGTGCAAATGTATATGCTGAACTCAAATCAAGTGTTAGCTAGTGAAGAAACTTACCCTTTTTTTTGTTTTTTAATCTAAACGTCCATAAAAAAACGAACTATATCTTGCACTTTTTCTCTCCCGTAACTCTCACGAAGTCATGTAATTAACTGCAGAATGACATACTGCGCATGTAAACAAATTTTCGCAGAATTTTTGGCGATTTTTCTTCATTTACTGATACTTCCGGGAATGAAAGCAATGCGCTATTGTATTTCTACGCTTATTACATTAATTAGCGGAAGAACATCGCCGGAAGTTTTAGTAAAGGAAGAAAATCGACCAAAATTCCAAACAAAATTTCTGCCTACGTAGAACGTCATTCTGCAGTTAATTACATGACTTCGTGAGAGTTACGGGAGAGAAAAGGTGCGAGATATAGTTCGTTTTTTTATGGACTTTCAAAGCAAAAAAGGTAAATTTCTTCAATAACTAATTGTTGATTTGAGTTCAGCATATACATTTTCACAGAAATAATGCTGTTTTGGATAAATTTGAAGTGGGGAAAAGCGAAGGGAATTAAAACGAACATTTATCCCTTTAGTTTGGTTATTTTACGCTTTAAACTATATAAATAGGAATAACTTTTTAACAATTAAAAGTAAAGTAAAAATAATACATTTTGTCCTTTAACAACAATATCAGAAAAATATTAAAATAAGTATGAGAAATAAAATGGTATTATTAATCTTAATATTAATTAGTCTTGTAAAATAAGTTTTGTAGTCAAAAGGCATAAAAAGGAGACCTTTCTAAAAAAAATAATAATAATAGTTAAAATATTGACATTAACTACATAATAAATTTATTATTGTTATTTTTTACTTTAATTCTAATAAGTAAAAAATACTTCAGTCAGTTAAGTGCCATACGTGATATACGCTAGGGCGATCATGTCTCTTTCGAGACATGACTGACTGGGCAGAAGATTATCCCGCAGTAGGTTGCCATTGCTTTCTGCGGTAGACTGGTTGTCCGACCAAGGCTATAGAACTCAATCTGTCCTATTATTTAACCCATAACTGGAAGGAAGAGACGGATTAATACCTTTCCCAAGGGTATTTGCGCGTAAGTGAATGCAATGAATTCGACCTCGGCTACCCGACTTCTCGTTTCGAGCCGATATCCACTGCGCCACAACGCACATCCTAAAAAATACTTACAGGTAACTAATGTAGTAAAAATAATCATTTATTCTTTAACTTCGGAAACAAAAGCGCGAAGAAATTCGTTTGTTTTGTTTTTTTTATTTTATTTTTAATGGAAATGTTGTATAAAGTTTTAACAGACAGAGAAATGTTAATGAACATTTCTCTATTAAAATTTTATTCAAATTTATTATTCAAACTTAAACTTTTAAGAGAAAAATATTGACTTATGCTAATTTTTTATCATGGTTAAAAACTTTAGAAAATTACTTTGTTTAATTTCGTTGACGTTATATTTTCACTGATACTAATAATGTTGTTTTAGCGATATCAAAAATAAATATTAAATTAAGTAATGACATTGAATTTATAAAAAAACAAACATTTTTAATTCATTTTATGGTAAATCTTTGATTTAGTCCCCGAAGGTCTTTACCTCTTCAAATTTTTCTAAAACCTCCTTATTACCGTGCAAATGCATATGCTGATTTCAAATCGATAATTGTTTATTGAAGAAACCTACCTTTATTTATGTTAACGACCAGAAAAAATCGAACTTCTTCTCGCTAATATTTTATAATAAAGATAGTTTTCTTTACGTCTTTGAAGAAACTAAATTAAATTCTGTTCAAATTTGTTAAACGTTTTTTTGTCTTGCTTCTTAAAATAATACAAATTACTCAAAAATAATTGCATTTTATCAATAAATAATTCTTTAAACTTTAATCAAAAAATGTTGAACAAACTTTAAGAGGAAAATGCCAAAAATGAATGAAACTTTAATTTAAAAATGTTAAGTAAATCTTTTTGTGCGAGTAAATTTAAGCACCAAAGTTTACTTTTTACAATTTAAATATAAATAATATATGGACTCAAACTAAAATAATCAAATATACTTCAAATAAGTTAAATGATATTCCAACCAAAGGTAAAATTAAAAGACTTCTTTGAATTTCTCGAGCCAACAACATAAGAGTACACAGCACGCAGCAGTTCGCTCAAACTGAAACTAAAACGATCTAATTGTCAGCCGGCCTCCAGTCTATCGAGGTCGCGGCGTTACGCAGGGGCCTCTTAATATAGAACGCTATGGTCTAAATGCAATGTAATTTGTTGTGACCAGACTGAAATGTGATTTTATTAAGTGTGGTTTGCTTTGAATTTTATGTAGCTGACATCCAATGATTAAATATACATATAAACTATTAAATCATATCATTATTATTTGGATACTTTAATTTTATCACTTTATTTTTCTTCACATTAAGAAGTCGATGTGCAAGTAGTGTAATGGATAGCACTACTAAGGAAGAATTTGGAGAGCCGAGTTCGAATTCCAATCGGGTTCTTTGCATTCACTTTTGTGCAAATATCCTTGAGAACGGTATGAATCCAGCTTCTCCGCCAAGCTATTGGTTAAAAAGTACGACTTATATCAGGCAAACTAATATTGTTAATGTAATATTCACTCGCAAAAAAAAAAAAAAAAAAAATCATTCTTAACATCCCAAATAGGTTTCGGATTTAATTAAATGACAAAGGGTTGATAAACCATAAGAAAATAATTCATTCAATTGCACTATGAACGCCATCAAATGCGTATATTCTCCTGAATTCTTTTGTATTTTAAAAAGTCTGTACACCATTTCTGTGCGTATATCTCTAACAGCTTTACTTCCAGTATAAGCTATGGAATCTAAATGAAGACTAAATTCATATAAATTTCGGCGCTATTATGTTTCGCAAAGCGGACCCTAGAAAATGGTGTTTGTGACAAAAAAATGATTCCTTTTTAAAGGACAGGTGCTTTATAAAATCAATGAACGTTATAAAAAAAACAAGTCATCGAAAATAAAATTAGCATAAGCGTAACCTGAGAATGGTCAGAAACTTCAGTAGTGCTCACTACATTCATGTATCATGATTCTTTTCGTATAGACATGGTTGGCTGCTCAATTAGTTGGACATAATCCCTGTTACAGACGCCTGCTCAGCTTACTGGTGTTTCTTCAAGACCAACCGGCTTAACTGTAGTTTATTCTGCAACTATGCTGAACAGATCATAATTACAGATCTGAAGAGAGCACATTATCTAGTATGATCCCCAGCTTGAACACGGCCGGTACACTCGAACCCTCGGTCACAATGACTTTTGACTTTGTGCCAGTATAACAATCGACAACTTTTCTACCTAATTTCTATCTCAAATATGGTATGGTTTTCAGGCACTTTCCAGTGGGTTTGCCCGCTGGGATCATCGCCCGAGTAAAGTCACTTTCTTGACCAATCGACCATGATGAGATCCCAACCTGATTCGCATGGCGGTCGCAATGTTCTAATCGCTCGGTAACGCAGCCCGATAAAAATATAATCACTCAGCAACGCAGCCCAATAAAAATATATTCTTAGCGTTAACAAGAATACATCTTCATGTGACTAGTGGCATTAAGATACACACCTGAGTTTACTTATATTACTATGCTAATATAAGATCTTTTTAAAGTTACAAAACCTTTTTGTATCGAGTTGTAACAAGCTTCTATCAAAAAACCGGTTTTGAATTGCGAACCTAGTTTCCCTTCAGAACGTAGGCGATAATGACGCTACACAAGTTCATACTCCACCCTTGGAATTTTGAACAGAAGGAGAGATTTAGCTCTTGTTTTCTGTTTAGGATTGTATTTCCGGTTCCTTCTAATGTCTGCTTTAACTCCATACTTCTAACGTCCCCGCTTGAACTTAGAAATTCGACTTACTAATTATTCATTTATTTTTATTCTCCTCAGTAGGAATAGATAGGTTTGCCTATTGTCTAGTTTTAACTCCCCCCTGGTGGTCCTGGGTATGACGGTAAACTGGATCCGGAAGCAAAACCTCTGATTTGGGGTTTGTGAGGAGCATGAAACCACCTCTTAATTGCTGCTGTTTCCAGGTCCACTCTGACCTGGAGTGGTAGCACTTGTTAGGGTTCCAGCTATTGGCAAATAGTTAACCCCCAAACTGGGGTCAAACACTATGAAAGTATAAAAATACACATTAATAGAAATATTTACATAAAAATATATTTTTATAGAAAAATATACATATTTGAAGGAAAATATTACCAACAATACATTTTTTAAAAAAAATTATTAGCATAAAACATTTTTGAAAGAAAAAATTATTCCCAGCAAAACATTTTTGAATACAAAACTAGAAGGCATTTTCAGTTTTCTAAAATAAAAAAAACAATAAAAACAAAAAGAATTATCATTAAAATTTGACTAAATCAACCTTCTTGCTATAACTGAACATTAAAAATACCCCTTAAAATCATATTTATTGGCATTACATAACCCACAGAGGTGTTGATATGCCGTTAAACAAAACTCAAACTCGAACACAAACTCCTCCCTGATCTTTTGAACAGGAGAAGAGATTTATCCTTTGTTTCCTGTTTAGAATTTGTTTTTTCCGGTTCCATCTAAAGTCTATTCCCACTCTATACTTCTAACTTCTTCACTTAACATTAGAAATTTTATTTACTATTTGTTTTTATTTATTTATTTTCTCCTTAATAGGTGTAGATAGGTTAGCTTATCGCCCGGTTCACACTGCACTACAGTGTTTTGATCAGGGGTAGAGGTTCTTTTTCCTGTTTAGTATTGGGTTTCGGGTTCCTTCTAAAGACTTCTCATTCTCTTTCAACTCCAGTAACCCCTTGTGTGTTAGTGACATTACCGCTTTGCTTGGAATGAATTGATGAAAAAACAAATAACTGTAAACTGAGAAATATACTAGAGGGATTTTCGTTGCTTTGTCTGCTGTTATGAATTAAGATATTCCTTTCTCATAGACTGGCTGCCAACCAAGATTAAAGAACCCAGTTTACTCTGTTGTATAACCCATAGATTGGTGAGGAAAAAATACGGATTCGTACCTATTTTTAGAAGATTTAAGCGAATGTGAATGCAGCATTTTAAACGTGAATTTGAACTTGGTTCGCCGATACAATATTCCGTGCCATAATCATTACGCCATACGTACATTCGCCCCCTCAGTCCCTAGCTTCCCCTAAATAATGTTCTAGGAACTTTTGCAAGCAAATACACCAAGAAAGAACAACTGAACGCTGCCAACTGAACACCACAGATTGAACACAGCTGACTTGAGTGCCGAGACATCTCAACACCAAGACAACTTAGTACCAGATAAACATATTTTTTTATAACTGAATAAATCTAATGTATACTTAGTATACTGAATATATAATAGTGAATTTATGGTTGCCAGCAAGAGGAACAGCCCAGCATGTGAGTCGTGAATTGGAAATCAAGCTAGTACGAGAATTTGAATATTCCGTTTCGAATATAAAAAAATATAAAAGGTTTTTTTTATAACAAGAGAAGATATTTTTTAACTGAAGTTATTTTTGATAAGCCATTTTTAATGGTAAATTTTCGTTTTAGGTCCCGAAGGCTCCCCCCCCCTTCAAATTTATCCAAAATAGTATTATTTCTGTGCAAATGTATATGATAAACTCAAATCAACAATTAGTTATTGAAGAAACCTACCTTTATTGGTCTGAACGTCCAGAAAAAATCAAACTACATCTCCCGTAACTCTAACGCAGTCATGTAATTAACTACTGAATGACTTTCGGCGTAGGTAACAAATTTCGGCCGATTTTCGGCCTATTTACTTCCTTTACTGAAATTTACGCCTATTTACTTCATGTAATGAAAGTAAAACGCGATTTTTTTCTACGAGTATTATTTCATTACAGGAAGTAAATAGGCCGAAATTTGTTGCCTACGCCGAAAGTCATTCTGCAGTTAATTACATGATTTCGTGAGAGTTACGGGAGACAAAAAGTGCGAGATGAAGTTCGATTTTTTTTTCTGGTCGTTCAGATCAATAACTAATTGTTCTTCAATAACTAATTGTTGATTTGAGTTCAGCATATACATTTGCACAGAAATAATGATATTTTGGATAAATTTGAAGGAGGAAAAGCCTTCGGGACCTAAAACGAAAATTTACCTTTTTAATTTAGAAGCTACTTTTCAAATTTCATTTTTGTAATAAAATATTTTTTATTTTTATGCGAGTTTTAAAGTTTCATTTATATTTACAAGCTATTTTGTATTTTGAAGCTTTTTTTAAAAAAACAATTCACTTTATTTATCATATATTTTTTATTTATTAGCTGTTATTTATTTATTTTATTTATAAGCTATTTTTATTTACAAGCTATTTTTTTATGTATAAGCTATTTTTCAAATTTCATTTTATTTATAAGTTATTTTTTATTTATAATCTATTTTTCAAATTTTATTTTATAAGCTATTTTTCATTTGTAAGCAATTTTTCAAATTTCATTTTATTTATAAGTTATTTTTTATTTATAATCTATTTTTCAAATTTTATTTTATAAGCTATTTTTCATTTGTAAGATATTTGTCAAATTTCATTTTTTATAAGCTATTTTTTATTTATACGCTTTTTTGTCAAATTTCATTTTATTTATAAGTTATTTTTTTTATAAACACAGAAGCTATTTCTATAAAGCGTGAGGCTATTTTTTTTTTTACAAACAAGAAGATAAAAAATAATTTATATAAATCATGCATCAAAGTTTTCATTGAGTCTGTGTTAATATAGAGCTTTGAGCATGGAAATTTATTATTTATTCCTGAAACGTCTAGCCCTACACAATCTCTGAATAAAGATTGTAAACAGAATTTTAGCAGATATTAACTAGGTTACTACGTTTGGTGATATATAAAGATCCCACACCTATTTACATTTCATGTTAAACTATAATGAAATTGGATACAAATATGGGTTGTCTGCAGCGTCTGGGTAAACATTAGCTTACCAACGATTAGATAACAAAGTCCTTGCATATAAGTTCCCAGAAATATTTTATGCTATTTTAAAAATGAAGTTAAGTTTTATTGTATGCTATAAAATATTAAGTAAAATACACATACCCTCCCAGTACACTGCCAGTACTTCCTCCCAAACACTCCCAATGGACACATAAGAAAACTATCATGACGCTAATTGTGAATCACTTAATCCTTGTAGATAACACAGTGTTTGCATATAAGTTCCCAGAAAGTTACACGAAGTAAGTTGAATCAAATAAAAAATATAGACAGGAGTTCAGTCAGTCAGTTAAATGCCATCAGTGATACACGCTTGGGCGATCATATCTAGAAAGAGACATGACTGACTGGTTAGAAGATTATCCCGCAGTAAGTTGCCAATACATTCTGCGGTAGACTGGTTGCCAGCCAGGGCTATAGAACCCAATCTGTTCTATTATTTAACCAATAACTGGAAGGAAGAGACGGATTAATACATTTTTCATGGGTATTTGTACGTAAGTGAATGCGAGGAATTCAACTGGAATTCGAACTCGGCACCACGATTTGTCGTTCCTAATCGATATTCACTGCACTATAACGCACATCCATCCAAGAGACAGGAGTTACATTTCCCATTCCATTATTCATTTAAATAAAATTCACCCAATACAAGGCCCAAGAGCTACTCAATATAGAAGATCACTGAATGAGATGGGTAATATGAACGTAAAGAAAGGTAAAAGGAAGGGACGATTATGATGACAAGGAAGATTGTTGTATCGTCGAGTGGCAAAACAATACATGTTTAAATAATACCTTTATTCAGTAGATAGAATATAAATAGTCCGTACTAGATCGCAACAGTATGGGTGGTTGGGTTAGCAAGTAACCACGGTTGTTAACAGTAGACCTCAGCTCAAACGATCACCGGAGAAATAGCATCTGAAACCTGTTCAGATGCTGGTCCGAGGCGCAACGCTCCACTGCCGGAGAACGAATTGGTTAGAACTTAGTGATCAGAACAAAACACGATGAACGGATGTCGTCTCGAGGAGGCACCGTGCCTTCAGGGAATACTGGGCACCCAACTTACTAAACAAATGAATAAGTAGAACTCTTCCATGCAATCTATCGCTAAAGATGCAGGTGAAATGATCAGCTCCCATGTTTTTTTCAGGACTTTTGTTTCATGACGTCTCACTATTAAAGCTTTCTAACAATTGCAGTCATTTTTTACGGCAAGAGTAGGCTATTTTATATAATTTTGTAAGAAACAAAAAAAAAAATACTGGAGTGTTATATAGTATCAATCCTATTAAAAAGCAGAGCATGTTGGACATCTTCCTCACAGATGAAAAGGAGACTGGAGGCAACTTATATGTGGTTCTACAGAAGGATGATGAGAAAGCCATGGACGGAATATGTGAGTAATGAATAAGCATAAAGAAAAATGTGTACAAATATTACTTGGATGCATAATGAGGAAAGAAGGCTTGGAGAATCTGACGCACATAGAACATATTGCAAGCAAGAGGAACAGGAGAAAACTTTACCATTCCAGTAATTACCTGATTTTCCCGCTTTCCTCTATCTTTATGAGGACCAGATCAGGCCGAAAATCGAGTAATGTTGCCATATTTAGGTAGAAGCTGCCCAGTCCTCACTTTCCAGTGTTTACAGAGTCCAAAAGCGTCTCAGAGTCCTTATTAGAGAATAATTATTTTCCACCTTAAAACCTCTTTCTCCCTCTCTTTCTCTCTTTCTTTCTCTCTCTCTCTTTTTAACACAGGTGGGATGTGGGTATCTTTCAGTGCGCTATCGCTACATCCATGAAAAGTGCTCGGACGAAATATATTCCTTGGTTCTGCCAGGTCTAACTTTCACGGCCAGGACCCGCCCTGTCTCTTACATAGTAGTAAACCAGACACATTCCCTCCCTATTCCATCAGTGAGAAAAGGATCCTGAGGATACCATGGACGGAACACGCAACAACAAGGTTTTAGAGATGATGAACACAAGAAAGAAACGGATACTGAACATCAGAAAAAGCAGTTAAGTTGTGGTGCAGTGGTTATTGGCTCGAAACGAGAAATCGAGGAGCCGAATTCGAATTCCAGTTTTATTCCTTTTATTCACTTACGTACAAATACTCTTGAGAAAGGTATTAATCTGTCTCTTCCTTCCAGTTATGGGTTAAATAACAGAACAGACTGGGTTCTATAGCCTTGGCTGGCAACCAGTCTACCAGTGAAAGTAACGGCAACCTACTGCGGGATAATCTTATGCCCAGTCAGTCATGTCTCTTTCGAGATATGATCGCATAAGCGTTTATCACGTATGGCACTTAACTAACTGACTGAATGAGGAAGGAAGGCTTGGAGTACCTGATGATCACAGGATGGATAGAGGGGAAGATAGACAAAAGAAAGGAAAGCAACACATGACATATGCGATGGACTTCCATCAGTAAGTTCCACTCGAACAGCTTTGTGGAACAGACTCCTAAGAGGATATTTCTCCGATTACTACAGTCGTAACCCTCAACTCTTCACAGCTAGGCTAGGATCCACCATGCCTCTTACATACTAGCAAACCAGCCACATTTTCCCTTTATTTCATCGGTGAAAATTCCACTTGAAAAACGTCTTTTCGCAAATCACTACCCTGCAGAACAGACTCCTAAGAGGATGTTTCCCCGGTCACTATAATCTTAACCCATTCAAGTTTAGAGCTAACCATTATCTTCCCCTTCTAGCCACATAAACTACCCTTTATCGTAACCCTCTACCTCGAGCGGCCTCCGGGCCTTTAACATGATAAGCCTTACAGTAAAAAAAATATCGGGTGAATGCATCATGGAATAAACCCATCTAGCAATCGGTAAAATCTGCTGACACGAAAGCATATTGATATCTAAAAGAGCTACGCCTTCTCTTTTGTCTTTTGTTTAGATAGAATGAAAATATTTTCATGGGGACTATTTATATTTTCTTGTTTAGAGAGCAGCGATTAAGCGGTTGTTTCAAATTTGATATGCAACGAAAAATAATTCACATTCTTTCTCTTCAATTCTTTGATTATAGTCTCTATTCTTTATTTCTTTTTCCAAACTCATGTGCCACTATAGCTGGCATATTCATTATTACCGACTCTCAATAGCAAGTAAATCAACCTAGCTATCGACAGCAGATTGACCAATTAAATATGGATATTCTGGGTCAATATGTTATTTCATAAAGTGGAAATTACATCGCGTCCGTGTTTTGATCATTCAAACATTGTGCTTTTACAGTATTTACATTATTCGGACTATTGCCCTCATCTTTGTTGCCATTCGTACGACGTTTCGATCGTTGTGCGCTCTGGCCTTCTTCAGGAGCTAGGAATTTCTAACCGAACCCTTTATTACAATGGAATGGCGTACATGACTAAGGACTGTGTGTACGCCATTCCATGTAGTTGTGGAAATAAATATGAAGGAGAAACAGGCCGCCCCCTTAAAGTAAAGCTACAAGAACAGCGCAAGGCTTTAACACAAGGGGAGATAAAACATATTAGGCGTAGCTGACCCTATATGGAAGGAGAAAGGGGATCATCGCCCTCTGTGGGATGAAGTTGAAATAATAGAGAACGCCACTGGAAACTATGTAAACTTAAGGAATCAGCACGTATGCTCGGCTTCAAAAATCTCCTAAGCTGACCAAGCATAGAGATGAACGCAATATGGGAACCAGTAATACGGAGTGTCAGAGAAAATCATTAGTGTCAAAAATTGCAATATGACCTCTGGTAAAAAATACTAGAGAAAATCATTAACATCAAAAATACGAGAGAAAAATCATTAACATAAAATAAATTGCAAAATGAACTCTGGTAAAAAAAAAAAAAAGGATTACTGGATATTAGTTTTAGAAGTCCCCAAAATTCAGTTGTTCTTGTTCTTAAGGATATAGACGTTGGTTAGTTACTGACTTGACTCTTAGAGTTATGAGTTCAATATCAGGCTACAGCAGTGGTGAACAAGTAACTAGCAGGGTTAGAGGGAGATAACTCATGACTTCCAGTTGAGGCTTTACGTAAGGAATGAGGAAATTATACCCCAGTGATTGTAATAAAGGGTTCGGTTCGAAATTTCCTAGTACCTGAAAAGGCCGGAGCCAAATGGCAACAAAGATGAGGACAATAGTCCGAATAATGTAAATACTGTAAATACTACCTCATCTCGGAAATATAGACAAATACTATAGTGCTTTTAATTGGTTAGTTCTGACAATGCACTGGGATGATTCAATCAGTTAATTACCGTACGTGATACACGTTTGAGCAGAAGTTTTTTTTTCCCCCGCAGTAGTTGTGTTAGACTTGTCGCTCTTAATACTTCTTCTTCTTTGCTCAAGTCCATCGCATATGTCATGTGTTGCTTTCCTTTCTTTTGTCTATCCTCCCCTCTATCCATCCTGTGATCATCAGGTACTCCAAGCCTTCCTTCCTCATTCAGTCAGTTAGTCAGTTAAGTGCCATACGTGATAAACGCTTATGCGATCATATCTCGAAAGAGACATGATTGACTGGGCATAAGATTATCCCGCAGTAGGTTGCCGTTACTTTCACTGGTAGACTGGTTGCCAGCCAAGGCTATAGAACCCAATCTGTTCTGTTATTTAACCCATAACTGGAAGGAAGAGACAGATTAATACCTTTCTCAAGAGTATTTGTACGTAAGTGAATAAAAGGAATAAAACTGGAATTCGAACTCCTCGATTTCTCGTTTCGAGCCAATAACCACTGCACCACAACTTAACTGCTTTTTCTGATGTTCAGTATCCGTTTCTTGTGTTCAGTATCCGTTTCTTTCTTGTGTTCATCATCTCTAAAACCTTGTTGTTGCGTGTTCCGTCCATGGTATCCTCAGGATCCTTTTTGTAGAACAATGTGGTTCTGCAGAAGGAACCTTACCACACATCTAGGAACATTATTTCGTGTGATATGTTGCTCAGTAGGGATAGTCAGAGGTCAATGAATGACCCTGTTCACTGTGTGTGGATCCCATTGATAAATCTATTCAGCTAACGACAACCGATTAAGCAATGTAATACCGATGTTTGGAGCCGATTTAAAAAAAAGAATGTAGAGATTATACTGTGTCTGAGTTGTGAGCGTTCGAAAATAGTGGTTTTAATTGGTTGATTTTGTCCATTCCTTTGACGATTTAGAGAGACCATCCTGTAACCGTCTTCTTCCTGTTTTGAAATAAAAAAGCTCGTTTCTTTTTATTGAAAAATCACAAGGTTTATAATCTATAATTAGAAACCTTACGACACCTTCCCGAAAAATCAATAGTTCGATAAATCCGGCAACAGCAAGAGGCCATTCAGTTACCTTGAGTTGAGGGCGTTTTCACAATTACTAAGAATTGATTCGTCATGTTTTGTGAAGAAATTTTGACAAAATATCGCATCACCCATCTCCATGAGCACCAAAACAGACTAGATTGACTTCTATCTTCTGCTAAAGATAAAATCTTATCTGTAAAAACTACATTTCAGATTTTGGACAAGATTAAGAAGCACTCATTGAGATGGTGGATTTTTTTTATATATTAACTTTCAGGTTATGAAATATCGAAACTTGTTTTTTTCATATTTAAGTCTATAAGTAAATAGTAGGATTTATACTTGTGTTTGCGAACATCTTTTATTATTTTTTTATTTGAAAAGTAAGAAAGAAATTTTTTTCTTTTAGCTTTCCACTCCTCATAATGATTTTACCGATAAAAGGTGCGCTAATCAGCACTAAGGTCGCAATCTTTTTAACTCATAAGGAAAACAGAAAAATAATCGAGAAGAAACAAAAATTATCTTGAGAAAAGGATGGGAAGTTGTGAAGTACCATGATCGCCCATGTCTTGAAGGGACACGGAACATAAGAAATGTGCATATGTAATCTGTTCCTTACAGACAATCTTTAGTATATATTTACAAAACTTGGCTAGTCTGCTTAATTTGCATGATTGCCACGGAGCCGGCTGCTGCGCGTCTGATGACGGCGGCTGACTCGAGTTTGATCACGCCGGCGTGTGGTCACCGATTTCTTCAATGCTTAGCGAATTGTTTCCACTTTGCCCGATTGCCGTGGAGTCGGCTGCTGCGCGTCCGATGACAGCGGCTCGTGGTCGTTAGCAAGGCGGCTGACTCGCGTCTGATCACGTTGGCGTATGAATGGTCAAGATGAAAAGCGGCATTACGAGTAAATATTGCACCAATCCCCAAAACGGGTAGGACTTTAACATAAGCATCTGAATTGTCGACTTTTTACCTGGGTTCAAACGCTGGCGGGAAATACCCATTCATATCTACCGCGTCACAAACTGATTTATGATTTGATTGATTTGTTTAACGACATACTGACACCTTATGGGTCATTTAATGCCTAAATTTAATTTTTCTTGTGAGTTTGAAAGTAATAACATATGATGTTATTCTGCTTTCACAATTGAATACATGGTAGATGAAGCTCAGCGTTTGTGCATATACTCGCTTATGTAGGTACAATTACTAGAGGCGGTGATATGTGTTTTATACTGTAGTTTTGTTGAAATTATATTATGAAATAAAGTTTGATTTCTTGAAGAAATTGTAGGATATTATATGGATTAATGTTATGTTGGTTGATTTTATTTAGTGACATATCAACCTCTGTGTGCTATTTAATGTAAAATCTAAATATTTTAAACGCAATTGTATTCCTTCAACTTTTTTAAAAATAATTTCACCACAAGCAAGGCGATACCGCCACTGATATGCAGGGGCCTACTTAAGAGAGTTAAAGTTTTAGGCAGCAGGAGAGTAAAGAGAAAAACGAACCAGTTACAGGTAGTGATAGAGAAAAGGCAAGAGAAGGATGTGAACACAGGAGTGAAGACAGTTGCGAAGGTAGAGTGAAAAGATACACGGGTTAGAAAGGACTGAAGTCAAGTAGATAAGAGATGGGAATAGTCATTACATTTAAATTCCTGGAGGTCGTAGTAGTCAGGAAAGCAAGTATATAGGTGGAGTTCCACAGGTGGGAAGTTCGAGAAAAGAAGCTGAAGAGGTATAATTGTCACCTACATTTGATTGATTCAACTGTAAAGGGCATTGTTGCCAGTCTGGCTGCATGAGTAAATTCTTGTACAGATAAAATGCATTGTTCATCATGTTTCTTTTATAAAAATAGATTGCTGGTATCTTTTTACTATGAAAATATATTTGCATTTTTGTTTTTGTTTGGAGGGTTTACCCATAGCTGGGGCTACCTCAGGTTCAGTTAGACCCGGGGACAACAACAACTAAGAGATGGCTCTACGCTCCTTAAAACCTCCAATCTCCCGATCAGAGGCCATGCTGCCAGGTGTAGTTACGTAACAAGCTACCACCATTTTATTCGGCTCAATGCAGTAGCGGTATAGAAAGCAGCTTCAAAGACACTTGACTAGAGAACAGATCTAACGGGGAACCTACCAACCATCGCGCTGCGGTAGGCGTAACGAATTTTATCTAAAACGAAGAGGCAGGCTTTTAGCGATTTACTCAGCATAACAATCTCTCAAACAAAAAAGCCACTACTGAAGTGGTCTGCAAAACGAATTTGCTTATCACGGCGTTGAGATTGGCGCTGTATTCACAGAGACTTCTTTCCCTCGCACGAACACACTTTAGATAAAATCTTTGGAATTTTAACATCAGACGATTCCAGCTGATAATTTAATAAAAACGTGATAATCTGAATGACCATTACTAATTTCTATTTTTTAATAATAACTCAAACTAGGCAATAAAGTCACTCGGACGTAAAGGTGTTAATGAGTATTAAAGAATATGAATAAACATTAGCGTTCTGATCACATGGAGAGACGACACGTTTTGTCGAAGCGTCAATCAACGAATTGTAAGTCTAATTAATGAACGTAAATATTGCTTAAAAGTAATACAAATTTGCAATTATTTCTTTTATTTCATGAAGGAAGACGCTATACCTCCTTTCGCAGAGCTTACGGGTCAATAATGCTGACTATAAGGATGTATTGGGGAGACCTGTGATGTCTTTGATAGAGCGTGTGAGCAAAGGAAAATCGTTATTACCAACAAAACTCTGCTCGTAGTATTTTTTCGTTATATATATATATATATATATATATATATATATATATATATATAGTTTATTAAATTCCAAGTCTGAGATTTTAAATAAATGTAAGCATAGAAAACATTGGTTGTTAAATTAAAACGTAAAATTATTATTATCTTTACGAGTTGTAGATTTTTTTTTAATAAAATGTTATTACCCACCCACCCCCTTTTGGTGTTTGGTGTCTTCTGTTTCGATCACGTGGGTTTCGGAGTTTCTTATACCTTATTTTAGCCTCTTTAGCCAACTTTCCCTGAAGATCCAATTTGGTGAAACCTTGGTAGGTTCGTTGGCTCTCTAGGTTAACTATTTACTATATATATATATATATATATATATATATATATATATATATATATATATATGTAAACATGTTACGGAAATTAACGAAATTTAACGAAACTTGGTTATAAGCAATATATTGTTCAAAATAATATATATATATATATATATATATATATATATCCTTAAACAGAATAGACGTCATAAATATCCAAAACCCGAGGAACCTTTCGGCCAACACTTATCAAGGGCTTCGTTGGCTTAATTATAAAGGGTCAAAGAAGGACAAAGCAAAGGATTACTTACAATACTGGGAGAAGATGGAACTCGTTTAATAGTAAACTTTAATGAAAAAAATAAAAATGTAAGGGGCGTGTATACATATAATTCCACAAGAGTGAAATAAAAAAGTAAAAAATGTTACACCCACAAACTCTCCAGTAATTGTAAGTGTTGGCCGAAAGGTTCCTCGGGTTTGGGATAATTATGACGTCTATTCTGTTTAAGGTTATTGTTGTTTTCTGTGGGCGCAAATCATATATATATATATATATATATATATATATATATATGTGTGTGTGTGTGTGTGTGTGTGTGTGTGTGTGTGTGTGTAGATGTCCAGTCCGTAAAAGATCAGCTTAATATAAAATATTAAGTGTTATATCTATATAGAGAGAGCTCAATGGATGTTATCCAGAGCAATATGATATTTATAAACGTAAACAGCGAGGATAATCCAACATGATCAGCTTAATACAAAATATTAAGTGTTATAGTAAACGGCGAGGATAATCCAAGAAGATCAGCTTAATACAAAATATTAAGTTTTATATATAAATGGCGAGGATAATATAACACTTAATATTTTATATTAAGCTGATCTTCTTGGATTATCCTCGACGTTTACATAGCTTATTGAAATGAATTATAATTTATAACCAATTTAAATGACGTGTTGAGTTTTCCTTTATAAATAAAATAGAATACATATATAAAATAAAATGATTTGTTTGAACATTATTTTTGATCGATACTCGTATTTACGTAGATAGTCGGTTTGTAATTAGTATTATATATTTATTTCTACCGGTCTGATTATTTACGATAAATTTTTACTACGAAAATGTGTGTCATTCGGCAGGATTCAAATCTGCGACCCAATACATAGGGGAAGCCACCATGTGATCTGGCGCATCTGAAACTTCTCGACCACGAATGAAGGTCAGACTAAACAACTCAAATTAAGCCTATAACACAATTTTCGAATTCATCGTAATAACCATCTCTGCTTTGAAATGTATTGTAATGTCAACAAATGTGAACATGTTACGGAAATTAACGAAGATTAACGAAACTTAGTTATAAACAACCGACAATTTGAAATGATTTGTTTGAACATTATTTTTGATCAATACTCGTATTTAGGTAGGTATTCTGTTTATAATCAAACAGTATTATATATATATTTCTACCGGCCTGATTATTTACGATAATTTTTTATTACGAAAATGTGTGTCATTCGGCAGGATTCATTAATCTTCGCTAATTTCCTTAATATATATATATATATATATATATATATATATATATATATATATATATATATTGTTATTGAAAGGTATGTGCGTTGTATTGGCCTGGAATAAGAAACTAAAGATCCGAATCCTAATTCGTTTATTTCATTTACGCACAAATACCTTTGTGAAAGGTATTAATTAAAGGGTAGTATTCTCCCTCCAGTTATGGGTTGAATAAATTTGTTTCTATAGCCTTGGTTGGCAACCGGTCTACCGCAGAAAGTAATGGCAACTTACTGGAGGAAATCTTCAGCCTAATTAGTGATGTTTCCTTCGAGGCATGAACGCGCAAACGTGTATCATGTATGGCAATTCAATGACTGACTGAATGATGATTGTTCCTATCGTTTTATCTATTTAAAAGAAAGCATACAGCAAATTTTACGTACCGTTAATATATATATATATTAACAAAAACAAAAAAGTAATTTTAACTGAAATTTCGAAGGTCTTAAAAAGGATTAAAAAATTTTAAAAAATAATGATAACAAAATTTGATCTTTCCTCTTAATAATAACATAAACATTTTGACGATAAAACTTTAAATTTGAGTCATTTTAACATCATGCTAGAACACCCAACTTTACGGTCTCCCTAAAGGCCACAAAACTGGTATCCCGATGCACCCCATTATCTGAGACATAGACAGTACCTCCAATAAACTGGCGAAATCCTTAGCAAAAACTCTAACCCCCTCCTTGGAACAATCAGTTCCTTTCATATCAAAAACGAAGGCAGCCTACTTGAAAAACTACAGGAAGTAAACATAACCGACAAACGCATGGACAGACTAGATTCAATCCCTCTACACCAACGTCACAGTTGAAAAATGCCTAAATCTCTTATCTTTGATTGTTAGTTGCTTTTCCTAAGAGATTTAGGCATTTTTTACTCGAATACCCCTATCCCTTGCCGCTCCTAACACTTGTCCTCTTGATATTTCTCTCATGTATTATTGTTCATCAGCATAATACACCCTCCCTTGTCAAAAGAAGTGATGTAGATTTTCTTATTTCTCGTTAGGTGTATTTAGGTGTGTCAGTGGTAATGTATTTACTTTTTGGTTTCTATAGTAAAACTGATTATGCCTTGAATGAAACCTTTTGTGAAATTGGATACGTTTTGCTTTAATTTTTTTTTTTACTATAGTGTCCACTCTGTCGCCTTTGCGGATTCTAGTGGGAAATTTTAAACCGAATCTGAGGGCTTCTCGTTCTGGATTGGAAAGCTTCATATCTGACAAATTTTTTATCAGATTATGCATTCCAACATATTTTCACTTGCTGCACAGGCTGTTGATTTTTTAACTGAGACAAAATTTAATTTTGTTGTTTTGATTGTCACTCATTTGTTTGATAGTTTGATGTCAGTCAATTGAGTGCCATGCGTGATACACGCTGGGGCGATCATGTCTCTATCGAGACATGACTAACTGGGCAGAAGATTATCTCGCAGTAGGTTGCCATTACTTTCTGCGGTAGACTGGTTGCTGTTATATATCAATAAACAACAAACACGTCTGTATATAAAAATATATCAAGTGATATTTTTATTAATGAACGATGGACCGTGTGGCCTAGTGAACAGAGAGTGAGAGCGCGCTTCCAGGGGTTGACGGGGGGGGTGTCGTATCTGTTCTCCTCTGGTCTCGGTCTGTCCGGACTGTCTGCCTCTGTCTCTCTGCCCAGACTAATCCGTGCTTTCGCGGTCTTTATATATCTTCCAAAACCGGGACTTGTTTCTTCCGGCTTTGCCTTGATCACGCGACGCCCACGCGACGCCTACGTAATTCTCAGAGTCACCTGTCTGTTTGCCTCTGAGTTATTTCCGCATCTGCCGGAAATAGGGTCAAAGTGATATCCGTTACTTTTCACCGACCGGAAACAACACGGCTTGTATCAGCCTTTCTTGGGTGGGCCAGACCGTTATATTACATTCCTCGCCCACCCATTTTCCAAAATGTTCACCTAAGAACATTTTAAACGCAACATCCTCACTCTCCTCCCCATGCCACACAAGCCCGACAATTATATAAAACATGTGTCGAAACAAACAAAACAACAAAAACAAAAAAAAAATATAGGGGAGCCTACATCGGCAACCCAACAGTTCGTGTCCATCTTGAAAATTGTTCTACCAGCTCGATGTTTCATTGTTCTTTTTTTTTTTTTTTTTAATATCCATTTTCACAGAATTGGGCAAAGTTCTTAAAAATGTTCATTTTCATTCTCGACTCTGTCCATAAGCGTAGACTCTTCGATGCATAATCCACATGATTATAGGCGGTAATTGCGCCCCAGTTTCTAAACTAACATCGAGTAAATGACCTTTGACCAACACCATGTGTGCTTCTGCTCGAGTTTATTGTTACACATGTAACCTCATTTAATTTAATTTAATTTCAAACATACTATGTTTGAACACAGAAAAAAATGGTCATTATCTGCCGTACATATCATTCATAGTCTGACCGAGAAATGTTCAATAGAAAATGAAGAAAATTACCAACGTTAATCCGCATGCAATTTACTTGTGGAGGATATTAATTTAGTCTAAAAAAATGGACCCGTGACTCGTAGTTCCTTAGTTTGTACAATGCTTTCCATTCCCTGAACTACTTACTCTGGATTCGAAACCAAGCATATCTGATTTGTTGACATCTCTCTGTTTAACGCAGAGTGTTGAACGCCCGTTGACCTCGGAGTACTATTCACAGCGGATAACTCAATTTCCTTTTCCGAAGCACTGTTGCTTCTTTTACACTTAAAAATCCGCTTCCTGGCTATTATTCCCAGGATTATTATTACGCCGACCACGCCAGCAATGACTCCTATCGTCAACTTCTTCGGGAGTTCGTCATATCCTTCACTAAATCTCTCCATATTTATCTGTTCCAAGGTATTTACTAGTTTTCAGAAATTAATATATCTTCAAAAGATATTTCCCAAGTCACATAAATGAAAATTCACAGAGGATGTTGAATTTATGGGAACCTGCACAAAAGCATAATTCACAAACATAGAAATGTAAATCATTTTGTAGTGTACAGTCATTGAAAAGAAATCCAAAAAAAAAAACTAACACTGCACAACCCAACGAAAACATTGTTATCAACAAGTTAATCCAATTATCCACTTTAAAGAGTAGAAGAAACTTCCTTTACTTACTCAATAAAAGTACGATTAATTAAGCAACATATCAATAAACTCACTTCATATATATGGTAAATATTAACAACAAAAATAAATCATTAACTCAGATGTTTTGTACTTACAGATAGGTAAATATTTCAACTTTCTTCCTCCCGTCAACTTTAACACCCTCGTCAACTTTAACACCCCTGCCAATTTTAACACTCCTCCCGCCAACCCCTAAACCTATGCGCACTCCCTACATGTAGTCTGTTTCACCACCTCCGTTCTACCCTTCTTAATGTGTTTGACGCCAACAATCCACATTTCTCAATGGCAAAAGTATGTTGTTCCATTTTTTTTTCTCTAACGAGACCTACTATAAACACGAGCAGAACACACACACTATCAAATCAATGGGTCACTTACCTTGGCTGACGTCTATATATTTTCGTCTTCTTTTTTTCTTTTTCTTCCTTCCTCGCTGTCGTCCGGTTGTTTACTATTTTCGTCTTCTATCCGGTAGTTTTAAGTCCGTTGAATTTTCAATCTCACCGTGGTAACCCTCGTATCAATCTGTTTTGTTGTTTCAAAACAGCAAGTCACTGAAGCACCAAATAAACGTGTCTGTTATATATTTAACTGTCTGGTACAAGGCCACAACAAACACGTCTGTATATAAAAATATATCAAGTGATATTTTTATTAATGAACGATGGACCGTGTGGCCTAGTGAACAGAGAGTGAGAGCGCGCTTCCAGGGGTTGACGGGGGGTGTCGTATCTGTTCTCCTCTGGTCTCGGTCTGTCCGGACTGTCTGCCTCTGTCTCTCTGCCCAGACTAATCCGTGCTTTCGCGGTCTTTATATATCTTCCAAAACCGGGACTTGTTTCTTCCGGCTTTGCCTTGATCACGCGACGCCTACGTAATTCTCAGAGTCACCTGTCTGTTTGCATCTGCCGGAAATAGGGTCAAAGTGACATCCGTTACTTTTCACCGACCGGAAACAACACGGCTTGTATCAGCCTTTCTTGGGTGGGCCAGACCGTTATATTACAGTTGCCAGCTAAGGCTATAGAACCCAATCTGTTCTGTTATTTAACCAATAACTGGAGGAAAGAGACGGATTAATACATTTCTCAAGGGTATTTGCGCTTAAGTGAATGCAAGTGGAATTCGAACTCAGCTCCCCGATTTCTCGTTCCGAGCCGATATCTACTGCACCACGAGTTTGGTGTACTTGAGTCAATTCTGGCTTTACAATTTACTTTTTGTGGAATTTCATTCAACCAGTTCTTTTTTTTTAAAGTGGTTAGTTTTTCTAACATATCATCAACTGTTGCTTTTAGGAAGACGCATTCGTACGTTAGAAAGATATGATGGTCTGAGTAATTTTTTTGCGCATTGTGGGATGACTTTTCATCAATGCATTTCAATGAAATATTATTTCGTTTGTAAATGAGTTTGCCAATATTAAGAGTTGTTTTTTTTATGTGTGTACATGTGCACAAAGGTAGTTCTACTAACTTAACAAATTTGGTCTGATGAAGTCCTGAAGGACGAAACGCGTCACAAATAATTTTTTCACACTGTCATACAATTTCCTCAACACACACACACACACACACACACACACACACACACACACACACACACACACATATATATATATATATATATATATTGTGGAAATTGTATGACGATTTCATTTAGCGTGAAACAAACGTTGGCATACGCATGTTGACTAAAACATTTTTTTATATTTACATGCGCTCTATCTTTGATATTGAGCACTTTCACTCATAAATATAGCTTACGTTAAAACTATATTTTATCACACACACACACACACACACACACACACACACACACACACACACACACACATATATATATATATACATACAAGTCTCATAGCCCGGCGTTGCTCGTACAACTCAGAACATTTTAGTAGTAGGAGAAGATGCCAATAAGAGGAGTTGATGGAAACCATTTATTGAAAGTTGGAAAGGAGAGCTGAGGCTGTTAGTAACCATTTTCAGCATTAAGAAGGAGGCATTGAATGCATGTTGCTGTATTATTCGAACGGAACGTAATGTTTACATTAATCACACAAACCTCAAATCTCGTGATGCAATAATGTTTATAATATTAAATGAATAAATTCATTTTAAACTCGTATATAAAAAAAATAATTATATAAAAAATTGTTGTTTCAAAATTGTTAAAAAAATTCCATTAAAAAATCTATTTTCTTTTGTTTTGTGTAAACGTGATTTTATGTTTTGTGTGACCTTGTAAGCAACATTGCGTTTGTTTTTGTTTAAAAAATTACGGGGGAAAATAGTTACCCTTTTTTTTGACAATATGAATGTAACATAAAAATAAAAATTATTTATTTTGTTTTACTGAAATTAGAAATATAAAAATTATTACGCTCTCAGTTCAGAAATTTTCGAAGAATATTTAAAAATGTAGACATTTAATTTTAGAGGAAAAAGTTACATTAATGCTACACGAATTACAGAGGGTTGATTTCCTGCATGAAATATTTAGCAAAAAAAAAAGAAGCATTATTTTGTTTTTTAATTTCATTTTCTGAAGTATGAAATATTAAATCTGAAAAAAAAAATTAAATTAACCATTGGCGCTTTTGTTACATATTTTGTTTTTGTTTGAAACAAAAACTTTTTTTAAAAAATATTTCTTTTTTTTCAAAATTACGGTGAAAAATATTCACATTTTTTTGTTGACTAAATGAATTTTTAAAATTTCGGAATTAAAATTAGTTATAAAGGCTCATTTTTTTAGTCGCGTTTGACACGTGTGATTTGATTTCTGTGACGTAATTTATCAGCCATCTTAGATCTTAGATGTTTTACGGATCAAACGTAAACAATCGTCTCCACTGGCCAAAAAGTGCGAAAGGGAAACTTGATGAACTGAAACACGAAAAGTATGTGTTGACCTGGCTTCCCTGTAGATATGTGTTCCTAGAAAGTTTGAATGGCGTAGCTTAAAAAATGTAGGCGTGCATAGGGAACAGTCACACACAGTCACACAGATTGCCTTATATATATATAGATATCAGTTGGAAAGAGGATCAGTTGATTACTCTACCATGGTTTCAAACTTTGCGGTTTCGTCAGGCGATTTTTATACAAATACTAGCAGTATAGCCCGGCATTGTCCGGGTGTAATGAAAGCTTTAAAACTAATCCATCGCCCTGGAGCTCAGGCCCTTTGGACGTTAGCACGAAAGACTAAAAAGCAATAGTTGTTTCCAGTTAAAGCGAAACTGTAGACTGAAAGAAAAATGAATGGATGTAAGTCAAATTTTGATTTCCTGGTATCGATTTATATATATATATATATATATATATATATATATATATATATATATATATATATATTATCGATTTTCTGCACTATTGTAAGAACTGCAACCTTGAAACTTCTCAATATCGTTTCTTATGTCTTTGTCTATGAGTATATCAAATTTGATTAAAATCGGACCACTCCTTCTATAAACCGATGTTTCTGATAATCGATTTTCGATATTTATCGGAGGTACCTCGACACAAAACCTAGTTAAGAACACACGCAGACGCTTATAGTACAACTGTGTAAGTTTTCAAGAAAATCGGTTCAGCCATTTCGGAGTCTATAGGTAACACACACACAAACACACGCACACGCACACACGCGCGCACACACACACACACGCCACACAAACACACACACACGCACACACACACACAAACACACACACACAAACACACACACACACACGCACACACACACGCACACACACGCACACACACACACACACACACACACACACACACAAACACACACACACACGCACACGCACACACACGCACACACGCGCACACACACACACACGCAAACACACACACACGCACACACATACACACACACACACACACACACACACACACACACACACACACACAAAGTTCCATTTATAAATAAGTTTAGATTAAGAATACAAATCGCCTGACGAAACCGAAAACCTCGAAAGGATGGCAGAGTAATCGACTGTTCTTCTCAACTTTGATATCTAAAATCTTTACATGTTAAAGCTTCATTTTCCTTCAAACAGGTATTGGGCACTTTCTAATAAAAATCTTTCAGTCAGTTGTGTGCCATACGTGATACACGCTTTGGACGATCATGTCTCTTTCGAGACATGACTGACTGGGCAGAAGAATATCGTGCAGTAGGTTTCCATTGCTTTCTGTGGTAGACTGGTTGCCAGCCAAGCCTACAGAACCCAATCTGTTCTATTATTTAACCCATAACTGGAGGGAAGAGACGGGTTAATACCTTTCCCAAATGTATTTGTGCGTAAGTGAATGCAAGAAATCCAACTGGAATTCGAACCCGGTTCCCTGATTTGTCGTTCGGAGTTGATATCCGCTGCACCACAACGCACATCCTGTTCTTCCCAAATTAAATATTTAAAATCTTTATTTGTTAAAGCTTCATTTTCCTTAAAACAGGTATTGAGCAGTTTCAATTGCAACTGTTTACTGACCTAATTTAAATTTAACCTATATATAGATATATACCCGACCGATAAAAACGTACATTCCAACAGATAATGCCATTAATCAACAATTTAGCACTTACACACCAAGTTCTTCAAAAGTCTAACGGTCAAAACGGAAGACACATTCCCTTCATTATCAATAACCCCAACCAACCCCACAACAACAACGAACCAAATATAAACAGCGGATGATTCCAGTTCTTGCTTATTCCTCCTGACGAAACGTTGGACACCCAACATTGAAATAAACATATGGTTGTAGAGGAGAAGACATACATAGAAAAAAATTATGTACTTGTTCTAAAACGTAATTTATAATAAATATTCACAGCTCTATACATCATATATCGAGCACTGTTTTAAATTAATGTTTTGGACGGTGAAAAAAATTTCTTTCTTCGTTCTGTACTCACTCGGATATATATATATATATATATATATATATATATATATATATATATATATATATATATGAATAGAATAAGTAAAAACAGGTGGGGAAAAGTGATTTGATTTTTTTCAACGGTCTGATACGTATCACGTGTAATAATATCTGACCAATGAAATCAAACCTCAGTCAACATACTGTCTGTTTAATTTAAAATTAAATTTAAATTAAAATTTAAAAAAAATCATTTGTCTTAAAAAATCTCCGGAGAAGTTTGTGAAACATGATAAATTAAAAACACTTTTTTCCCACCTGTTCTACTTATCCTATTCATTTTGTCGGATTTCAGTCTATATATATATATGTATGTGTGTGTGTGTGTGTGTGTGTGTGTGTGGACAGAGAGAGAGAGAGAGAGAGAGAGAGAGAAAGAGAAAGAAAAATAGTAAAAGAGAGGGAGAGAGATAAAGATAGAGATAGAGACTAGGAAGAGTTGAATGAACAATAAATTTTGGTATGTTACGTTACAATTTTCTCGATATATCGACCTTTTTCTAAAAAAAAAAAGCGGATTATTCAGTTGTCTTTTATATGGTCAAATATTTATCCACACACTAAGCGCTCAGTGCTTGTAAATTTACAAAAGTTTTTATCTCGACTCATAAATTAAATATCCAAACAGAAACACATATAACAAATCTCTTTGATCATTCGATCAGTTTTGTTTACATTTTCTTTTATGACTATTTCTCTATTCATCGCAACAATGTGCCCTCACGAACAGTGAATTTGAAAGAGTCCTGTACCTCTGCTGCAGGACCCTCCACTAGCAGTCAAAACTCATGCTACACAGTAAGATTTTTTTCCGCGGCGGGCACATGGGCAGGACCTGGAACCGAAGAAAACAAAAAAGGTAACAGCTGTCTCAGTGATCTCCGGTCTCTTAGTGCCAAGAAAGCACAGTTTGTTTCCTTAATAGCGGTAGTTGATTCTGCAAGTATACGAAACCTTAAGTGCTTCCACCAAAAATAGAAACTGTGAACGTCTATCCTCTCCTGCTTTCGATATGTAACCTGCTCAGTACAAACATGTGCGTGTTTTTTTTTCATCATTGCTACTATATTGAAGGCGTTGGTGCTTTTGAAAATCTTAGTGTTAGCAACGAAGTAGCTTGTAGACACTTTCGCTACACTAATAAATTGTAAGCGAAACTTCTACTCCCTCAGTTTCTTTTCTCGCATTTCCCGCCTGTGGAATTCCCTTCTGCTTACTTGTTTTCCAGACAGCTACACTTCAAGAATTCAAATGTAAAGTCAATAGTTATCTCCTGTCTCTCTAACTTGCATCCTCTCTCACATGCTTTTCTCCCCGTCCACTCCACTCTCACCCGTATTCTCATCCTTCTCTTACTCTCTTCCTGACACCTACTGTAACCTGTCATTCTTTTTCATAACTTTCCTTCTATGTAACCCCCTGCACAACAGTGGCAGTAAAATGCCTTGCTTGGGGCGACATGATTATAAAAAAAAAGAAACTAATAAAAGAAAACTATTCGATATTTATGACAGTGAAATTCGAGACAATGTTAGCAATTACCTTTACGAAAACTTGAATAAACAAATTCTTGAAGAGGATAGTCACGGTGTCAGAAATGATGACGTGAACAAGATGACCTGTTCATTGTCCCTTGAATTTAATCATTATCAGCATCAGTATCAGCAGTAACAGCAGCAGACCGTAGAGGTTCGATGGAGTAATGGATAGCGTCTCGGAGTGAGGATTCCAATAGCCAAGTTCGAATTCCAGTCTAGCTCATTGCATTCATTAAACGTACTAATACCCTTGGGAAAGGTATGAATCCTTTCCTTTCATTTACTTATAGGTAAAATAGCAGAACAGACTGGGCTCTTTAGTCTTGCTTGCCAACCAATCTAGGAAAAGAAAAAATCTGAATTCAAATCACTTGAACCTTCCAACCAGTCTAGGAAAAGAAAAACTCTGAATTCAAATCACTTGAATCTTGAGAAGAACATCCCCGGTGCAAAAGGAACCGGCAAGCCATTGCACTTGAGTCTCACCCTGATTGTGAGATGGCGGAGAATGGTTCAAAATGCGCCAACCGGATAAAATTAATGAATGATGATATAATAATTAGCTTTATTTATTATCAAGGCTGAGTAAAATCCACTTTCAATTATGCATTGGCTTGTAAATTTCAATGCGTCTAAGACCAAGCTGCTGTCTGCCAATCATCACAGGCAACCTCTCCTGCCTCCTATAAGCATAGACCAAGCGAGTCTCCCTGAGAGTAATACACTGCGCCTCCTCGACCTTACTCTCTCTTCCGATCTCAAGTGGAACCACTACATTGAGTCAATAGCTAAATCCCCTGCCAGGAAGTTTGGGTCACTGTGTCGAGCCATGATGTTTTTCACGCCTGAATCCAGCCTGCATATATACAAATTAACCATTCGTCCGTGCATGGAGTACTGCTGTCATATATGGTCAGGCGCCCCTTCTGTTAATCTCAGTGTTCTTGACAGGTTCAAAAGGAGAATCAGTAATGTGATAGGTACCGACTTGAGGGCACGACTCCAATCACTTCCCCACCGACGGGATGTGGCCTCTCTCTGTCTGTTCTATAAATACTTTTATTTACTTATAGGTAAAATAGCAGAACAGACTGGGCTCTTTAGTCTTCGTTACCAACCAGTCTAGGAAAAGAAAAACTCTGCTCCAACGAACCTAAGTCACTGGTGCCTCTGCAACAGGTGTTTACTCGTGCAACCAGGCTGGCAACTGGGTCTCACCCATTCACAGTTAGATCAACCAAATGCAGACGACAATTCTACTCCTTCAGCTTCTTTTCTCGCACTTCCCGCCCGTGGAACTCGCGTCCATATTTTTGCTTTCCTGACGGCTACAATCTCCAGTAATTTAAATTCAATGTCAATACTCATCTCTTAACCACTTGACTCTAGTTCTTTCTACACCATCCTGTATATCCTTTCCTTTCTCTCCATCTTTACAACTTTCATCACACCTGTATTCCCATACTTCTCTTGCTCCTTTCTAACTGGTTCGTCTTTCTCTTCACTCTCTTCACTTACTCCTATCTAATATTTTTACTCTTATGTAGCCCCCTAATCTTTTTACTCTTATGTAGCCCCCTGCACATCAGTGACGTTACCGTCTTGCTCGGGGTGATTCTTCTTCTATGTGCCCTGTCCCTTCAGGACGTAGGCGATCATGGCTTTCCACGTTTCCCTATCTCTGGTGGCTCTGAGCATGCCTTCTCCTCGTTCTGTCATCCACCTGATTAGGTCCTTCAAATATGTTATCCGTTGCTTTCACCTGTCTCTTTTTCCCTCTATCTGGCTTGTTAGTATCAGGTTCTCCAGGCCCTCCTTCCTCATTGCGTGTCCCAGGAACTTCAGCTGTCTCTTCCTGATGCTCAGTATTAATTTTCTTTTTGTTTCCATCATTTCCAAGACCTCATCATTGCTCACATGCTCGATCCATGATATTCGCAGCATCCTTCTGTAGAATCACATTTCAGTTGCTTCAAGTTTTTTCTTCACCTTTGATGGTATTGTCCAGCATTCACTGCCATATTGAAGGACGGACATCACGTAGCTATCCAGTACTCTCTTCCTAGTTTCTAGCGAAATTGTCCTGTTTCTTAATACCTTACTCAACTTCTGGAATGCTTCCTTTGCCATGCCAATTCGCCTTCGGATCTCTGTGTCGCACTTTCCGTCTTCTGTTATAACGCTTCCCAGGTATTTAAATTTTTGTACCTTCTTGATTCTGGCATCCCCGACCTGTATTTGTCATTTTGGGCTGCCCTTTTTACTGATGATCATATACGATTAAAAAAATGCATCTAATATGGATGGTGACTTGTCAACATTTTGCTTCTGTATATACCGTATTCCTTCAGGATGTAGGCGATCATGGCTCTCTACAATTTCTTGTCTTTCGCAGATCTTAATAAATTTTTTATTTTTGTTATTTAACCTAAACTCTGTTCTGCCATTCATTTACTCAAGCTAAGTTATGCATTGTTTTTCACTGTCCTTTTTGCCTTCATTCTCTCTTGAACTTCAAGTTGTAGATTAAAACAATTTCCAGTTTATTTTGCAATTTAATTTTCATGGTGAAGTGTCCGTGTTCGTGTCAATTTCATGGTGAAGTGTCCGTGTTCATGCCCATCCCAGTTATAATCATCCGATATTTCTGTTTATTAATATTTAAAAAAGAAAAGAAAAAAATGAAGGTTTAAAGAGATTATGAAAACAATCTCCCAGGAAAATTCCTTCCAAAACACCTGAACATTGAAAGAAAAAATTACTAATGGCTGCATAAAATAATGATAACTAGCTCTCTCTCTCACTCACTTTCTCTCTCTCCATCTCTCTTTTTCTCTCTCTCTTCCTCTTTCTCTCTTCCTCACACACACACACACACACACACACACACACACACACATATATATATATATATATAATTGTGTACTTGGGCAGAAATTTCTTTTTTATGCAAGTTTCGTTAAAAATGACCGGCAAGGTCCTGTGGTTAAGATTATTATTTTTTTTTATAAAAAACAATGGAAGCATTATGATAAAAAAGAAAAGGATAATACTCAACAATATTGACTCTGAACACGTTCATGATCTATTGACCGTGTTTGAAAAGTAAAATATTCATATAACCCTAGATACATATATAAAACATACTTGGCTCTCCACAACTCCCCGTTTTTTATAGCACTTAATCATTTTTATCTTTCTGTTGTTTCTCCTAAACTCTGTCCCGTCATCCATTTACTCAGGTTTTTCACTGTCCTTTTTGTCTTCAGTCTCTCTTGAACTTCAATTTGTAGATTAAAACAATTTCCAGTTTATTTTGCAATTTAATTTTCATGGTGAAGGGTCCGTGTTCGTGTCAATTTCACAATTTATTGTCCGTAGCTCTTAATAAATTTTGTATTTTTGCTATTTATCCTAAACTCTGTTCCACCATCCATTTACTAAGGCTCAGTAAGTATGTTATTCTTTGTTTTCCACTGTCCCACTTGCCTTCAATCTGTCCTGTGATTATCAGATTTTCCATGCCCTGTTTTCTCATTGTATGCCCTAGAAATGTTAGCTGACACTTCCTGATATGGATTTTTTCCCCAGTTTGTCTAAAACCATTTCGTTGCACACATTTTAGGTCCTTGTTATCTTTAGCAGGTTTCTGTAAAACCACGTTTCTGTTGCTTTAAGTCTCTTCTTTATTTTTTAAATTGTCTATCATTCACTTCCATATAGCAGGACTTATAAAACGCTCAGTACTATTTCCGTTTGTTTTTAACGAAATTTTTCTGTTTCTTTATACCCTACTTAGCTTTTGGAATGCATTTGTGGCCATCCCGATGCGCTTTCGGATTTCACTGTCATCGTTTTTTAAAACACTTTCCAGATATCTAATTTCAAAATTCTAATATATATATGTGTGTGTGTGCGTGTGTGTGTAATCATATCGCTCCAACCAAGGCATTTTACTGCCACTGTTTTGCAGGGGTTACATAAGAGGAAAGTTATGAGAAAGAGTGACAGGTTGTAGGTGTCAGGTAGTGGGTAAGAGAAGGATGAGAATACTGATGAGACTGGAGTGGACAGAGAAAGGAGCAGGAAATAGAGGATGCAGGTTAGTGAGATAGGAGATGACTATTGACTTTACATTTAAGTTCTTGGATATTGTAGCTGTCGGGGAAACAAGTAAGTGGAAGGGAATTTCACAGGCGGGAAGTGCGAGAAAAGAAGCTTCTGGAGTAGAATTTACGTTTACATTTTATTTGTTTCACAGTAAAATAGTGGGACCTAGTTGTTAATCTTGTGGCTCGAGTAAATTCATATATATGTGCCACCAGTGAGCTAAGTTCATCAAAGCAGAAGCCGTGAAAGCATTTGTAGAAGAGACACAGAGAAGCCACATTGCGCTGATGAGAAAATGACTGTATCTGAGCTGCCAAATCGGGATCGATCACATTACAGATTCTCCGTTGGATTTTGTCAAGGATACCTAGGTGGATAGTAGGAGCACCCGACTAGATATGGCAGCTGTATTCAATGTACGGGTGAATGGTAGATTTATATACGTGCAGGATTGTTTCAGACGGGAAAAACTTCCTGGCCCTACACAGAGAACCGACTTTCTTTGCAGCGGATTTAACTATGTCATGCCGCATCTACATAGCCGATAAGTCAGTTGGGGATTATTATCTTCTCAGTTGTGTCTCTATTCTCGAGCAAAGTGCGGCTTTGTTGTATTTCTGTCCAAGGACAGACATGTAACTTAGAAAAAGTATACTGATAGGCGCCGGGTCCCGTGAAACAGTGTTCCGAAGCGGCGCCACCCCACTGCACTAAAGGGGTGTATCGGTGGTCGCCATCGAGGCCAGCACGACTGGCGGTTGCGGGAACTGGGCAATTTTCGGCCTTTGCTTCTGCACACGCGTTCGAGCGCACCACATTAAACTTTGACCTCGTCGCATCTTGTTTTAGTGGGGGAGCTGGTAAAAATCCATATTTGAACCCGCCTCGTTTTTCTTGTGTTTTAAAGGAATTAAAAATAAGTTTTTTTTGTGAGAGATGCTTCTCAAACAGCCTTGACATATTCTAGTCCCGCGCAAGTCTTTATACTCTTTATTAGCACAATCTTCATTTCATACAACATTTCCTTTCACTTATATCGCACACCTGATTGAACATTATCATTTTAGCTCTATCACTCTAACTTGATAATTTCATATCAATGAACTTAAACTAACATTTCCTTCTTAACCACATATATCACACATTATACATTGAAAATGATAGATCAAAATACATTAAATAAGGATATTTTAAGTTATGGGTTTATTGAACCACACTTGTAATTAATCCAGGGGAGTTCCAGTAAAACTACACTATCGTTTTCATGGAGATTTTTTTCTTTCTGTGTATGTACGTGAGTACGTTGTGGTGCAGTGGATATCAACTCGGAAGGATAAATCGGGGAGCTGAGTTCGAATTCCAGTTGAATTCATTGCATTCACTTACGCACAAATATCCTTGGAAAAGGCATTAATCCGTCTCTTTCCTTCAGTTATAAGTTAAAGAATACGACAGATTGAGTTCTTTAGCCTTGGCTGGCAACCAGTTTAACGCAGAATGTCATGGCAACCTACTGCGGGATAATCTTCTTCCCAGTCAGTCATGTCTCTTTCGAGATATGATCGCCCAAAGCGTGTATCACGTATGGTACTTAACTGACTGATGTATGTGAGTAGGTGGCGGCGGGAACAGAAGAATATCTATTGGCACAGAAGGTGTTCGATTCCCGCAAGACTGCAAAAGGCATGAATCCATTTTTCTTCACTTATGAGTCAAATAGCAGTGTAGATTGAGATCGATTTCTAGAGGAGGCAATTAGTCTTAACGAAGAATAACCGATTTCAAAAACCATTCCGAAGAGTGTTGGACTCCGTTGAGCTCTTATTATTAATTTTTTTTTTTTTTTGTTTAAATCAATTCATCCCAGGAAAAGCGCTTTTGTCACTAAGACGCAAGTGGCTACTGGGAGTGAAACATAATTAAAAACATTTAGAAGGAAGAGTAAATCCAATTTTAAAAAGGAAACAAGGAATAAACGTCTACTCTTGTTCAAAAGACTAGAAAGGAGTGTAAACCGGACGATAGCGAAACCTTATTATTATTCTTTATGTCCTTTCAAGAGGTAGGTGTTCATGGACCTCCACTTATCCCTATCCCTTATCTCTTAACACGTTTTCTCTTGGTATTTCTCCTAAACCTTGCTCCACCTTCTACTTACTCCAACCCTTTAAGTATATCTCGCATTGCTTTTCAATGTCTCTCTTTCCCTCTATCCGTCCCGTGAGTATTAGATTCACCAGACCCTCCTTCCGCATTACTACAAAGATACTTCAGCTGTCTTTTCCTGGTGGTAAGTATTAGTTTCCTTTTCGTTTACTTCCTCTCCAAAATATTGTCGTTGCTCACTTGTTTCGTTCATGGTATTCTCTACTCCCTTCTGTAGAATCACATTTCTGTTGCTTCGAGTTTTTCTTCATCGTTGAGGAGGTTGTCCAGCATTCGCTGCCATATAGGAGTATAGATACCACATAACAGTAAAGTTTTTTTTGTTTCCAAGGAAATCTTCTCATTTCTCAACATTCTGCTTTGTTCTATCGATGGTAAAAAAATTAGCGAGTCAAATTTCAAAGTTCAGATGGAGACGTTCGAAGTACATAGTTGAAATAGACTTTAGACTTTGCCTAGACAAACAACGGCTGCCATGGCTACAGCAAATATGATGCCTCTCCGACCTGTTTACGGAACAAGAGAGAGAGAGAGAGAGAGAGAGAGAGAGAGAGAGAGAGAGAGTTCTCTTCCGCATAATAAATGTTTTCTTTTCATCTGATCATGGAAATCAGGTTAAACGTCCCCAAGCAAATATTTAAACATAACCTTACTTTCCAAGCCCTGAGTACATTCCCAATTTTTATTTAGGTTTCTTAGCCCAGTAGTTAACCCCAGCCCCATCCATCTCTGTTCAGAATGTGAACCACTTTAGCGAGATTTTTTATCTTCTATTTCTACAGAAACGAAAACGCAAAAAAAAAAAATCTCTATAACTTTACAACTTCGGAATCACGTGATCGGAGGCCAGGCAGCTGAAGGGATAGTCACGTTTTTTAATTATCGTAGAACAAGACTGGTGTTAAAACCTGTCTATCGCGTATTTTCTACATATTTGTCAATTTAGTGACCCAATTAAATGGAGCAGAAAAGTCTCGATTTTAAATATTATTAAACTTAGGAGTATCAGATATTATTCAGGAAATTTATTTAGCATGATCAAACCGAATTTCGTACGGATTTCCGATGCTACTCTTGTAGGGGCCTCAGCTATGTTTGTCAGATTAGCTTTGTGTCAAACACAACCGAAGTCCCCACAATTTAAAATTAGAAGGTTGAAGTTTGGATGTTGGAATGTGGAAGAATAAAATATTTTATCCTCTATGTTAAAGTAAAATTTTATTAACTAAACGGAATAACAAATTTGTAAGAAGAAAATTTTAAAGAGAAAATGAACGGAGTTAAATGTTCCAGAGAAATAGTAGTAAGGAGTTAAATGAATCCAGAGCTTAGAGTTAGTAGCAGAATGCGTGTATGTAAAAATATTAACAGGTTGCTAATAAAGCCTGTGTTCCCTTCTTTTTTATAGCCGGCGAAAAAGTGAAAAGGAAGGTTAGGTTTTGGGAGTTAGTTGAAGATGTCTTGTTTTGTTGTTGTTTTCTTTTCCTTCTTTAGTGTTCGGTTGAGTCTGCGACGGAGATGTCTGTCGGTTCTCTGGCCTCTTTTATTTCTGCGCCCTTCTGACTGTCTTTTGCCGGTCAAGGGACGTGGTTAAGTAGTGGAATTTAGTCACGTGATTGGATCGAAACAGCCTGTCCTTTTTTGTTTTTAGATGTTCAGAAAGTTTGACCGCGGTCATAGATCAGTTTGCTATTTCCTATCCAATCAGAATCCAGAATCTTAATTTTCACATTGACTTGTGAAATTTGCCTTGGTCTGGATTTTTCCAAAATGTTTTCAGTCATTCTGATCCACTTTTGTGGGTGTGCAATTTTGCTTTATGCGTTTCGATTAATTGTAGGATGATATAGGATTTGTATCCTATACTCTTCATCAGCAGCAATCTCAGTGAGCCAGTATGCAAAAGGCATGAAACATAGACTACTTCGATGGAAGGTACTTGATAGAGCGTGTATATTTTTTTGGGGGGGGAAGGGGTTAATAATACTATAAGGAATCTTGGTCTAATGCTCTTGCGGCCACATCACCTTAAAACATCGGTTTCCTTACAGTCACCTCAGTTAAGCAATGTATAGCCTGGTCATTACCTAGATGTGTCACCGATTAGGAATGACAGGGGGTGTAAGCTTTGATGTTCGGGTGGTGTAATGGATAATGGCTCGGAATTGTGAATCGGAGAGCCGAGTTCCAATTCCAAATGGGTTTGCTATATTTTAATTTACGCGCAAAGAACTTTGGGAAAGTTATGAATCCATCGCTTTTGCTTCCAGCTAAGGATTAATTAGTAAGACTTCTATCACTAAATCATTCATCTAAAAAAAATTCTTAAAATCTAAATTACTTTTTGGCCTAAAATAATCTGCAAAAATTGGAGTTGTATCCCTAAATCATTAGTATCTCTCCTCGGCCCACTAAAAAATATTGAGTCGATCTCCCATTTTGTATCCATATTATAATTTCTTATTTGTCTATCAAAGTTTGATTAGGCATAAATGCACCTCTTCTTCCCCAACTATGGGTGAATTAGTCAAATTCATAGCCCTGATTCAGTATTATCCCCTCCAAATCTTAATATATATATATATATATATATATATATATATATATATATATATAAATTAAATTATAACTTAACTCTCTAGGGCCATTCATATCATATTTGATACAGTATTTCTCTATAAGGAAACATTTGGTATTTCCCTATAAGGAAACATTTGGTATTCATTGACTGAGCAGTCAGTACTGCTTTCATTTGAAATTTATAAAATATTTCTCTTAAAAAATTTTTCAGGAAAATATTTATTTCAAGGCTTGTTTTCATACTGTATCAAATATGATACGAATGGCCCTAGAGGGTTAAAACATGTTCAAATTGCAATCTCCTACAAAGTGTACATTTTGTTTCGATATTAAAAGGACAATGTCTCATCAGGTAGTAAACGCCATTCTTTGAAGGGAGATGGAAAATTCGCCTTCTTATATTGGTAAATTTTTGTGTGCGAGGTAAAGGAGGTAGGGAAAATGAGAAAGAAAATAAAGAAGAGAAAGAGGAGAAAGGGAGAGAAAGAGAAAGAACTAAAAGATATAGAATGGCAGAATCAAAGAAAGGCGCCAGGTTTCAAATGAGGAAATAAAGTAAGGAGGCGAATTTTCCATCTCCCTTCAAAGAATGGCGTTTACTACCTGATGAGACATTGTCCCTTCAGTGTCAAAACAAAATATACACTTTGTAGTAGATTGTAATTTGAACATGTTCTAAACTATAACTTATAATAGATATTCATAGTTCTATTTCTATATTGAGTACTATTTTAAATTAATGTTTTGAACATTGTTAATATTTTCTTCGTTCTTTATTCACTTGAATATATATATATATTGTCTCTACACTCTGTAACTCCGCCACTACCAGCTCTGTCCTGTTCTACATTGTGACCGTTTTTAACCTGGTCCTCCCACACTTTACCCCAGGGCCTTCGCCATTTGGAACAAAACAATGTTGCTGACGTGACGTAGAATCTCTATTAGAGATCCGACACCTTTGAATTTTGAAAATTTTCTCTAACATATATATATATATATATATATATATATATATATATATATATATATTACTGTATCGAGGCAGCAGATAATTTTCTAAACATATATTGTTAAGTCGAAAACCTACCGAAGTTCTGGTAATACGGAATCTTTAAATTGAAGAAGAAATGGATAAGAGTTGTGCAACAAAATGATTCATAGTTGAATAAATATTTAATGGATATAATTTTGTTTGTGTTTTAATTTCCCTTAAGAATCGTCCTTAACTTTCTGGACAACACCCACGTCTATTGAACAGGTGAAGAGGCTCATCCCTTGTTTCCTGTTTAGGATGCGGTTTCCGGTTTTCTCTTTTCCAATCTTCTCACTTTTTTTTTTCCAATTGGCATAGATAGACTAAACTATCGCCCAGTTCACACTCCACCCACGTCTATTGAACAGGTGAAGAGGCTCATCCCTTGTTTCCTGTTTAGGATGCGGTTTCCGGTTTTCTCTTTTCCAATCTTCTCACTTTTTTTTTCCAATTGGCATAGATAGACTAAACTATCGCCCAGTTCACACTCCACCCGCGTCTATTGAACAGGTGAAGAGGCTCGTCCCTGGTTTCCTGTTTAGGATGCGGTTTCCAGTTTTCTCTTTTCCAATCTTCTCACTTTTTTTCCAATTGGAGTAGATAGACTAAACTATCGCCCGGTTCACACTCCACCCACGTCTATTGAACAGGTTAAGAGGCTTGTCCCTTGTTCCCTGTTTAGGATGTGGTTTCCGGCTTTCTCTTTTCTGATCTTTTCACTATTACGTAGCCCCCTGCACATCAGTGGCATTACCGCCTTGCTCGGGGTGATACGATAAAAAAAAAACACTATATATATATAATTTATAGTTAAGAACGTGTACAAATTACAATTTACTACAAAAGTGTACATTCTGTTTCGACATCGAAAGAACAATGTCTCATCAAATAATTAATAATGATGCTAACTATCTGATGAGATTTTGTTCTTTCGATTTCGAAGCAAAATGTACACTTTTGTAGTAAACTGTAATTTGTACATGTTCTTAACTATAATTTATAATAAATATTCATAGCTCTATTTCTATATTGAGCACTGCTTTAAATTAATGTTTTGAATGTTGTTAATATTTTCTTCGTTCTTTATTCATTTCAAAAAAGAAAAAAAACTCATGATTTCTTTTTTTGCTTATCAATGTCTGATTAGATATGAATCTACCTTTTCTCTCCCAGTTATGGGTTAAGTAGTCAAACGCGTATTTTAAAATCTTATTATCTTCGCAAATATAAAATTGATCCCCCATTTTATGTCCACATTATTTCGTTTTCATTTATCAAATTCTTATTAAGTATAAATCTAACTCTTCTTCCTCAGATATGAGTTAATTAGTAAGAGTTGTATCCTTGAATTATAAATTTTCCACCCCGCTAAAAAAACAAAAAAAACAAAAAACAAAAAACAAAAAAACAAAAAACAAAACACAAACTTACAAGCCAAAAATATTTTTGGGCTTTAAATAAGCTTTCGAAAACGAGTTCAGTCAATGAATCAAACACTGATTAATCAGGCAGATTAACTTACATTCTCTAGAATATAACTGTACTGAAACTACCGTGGCCTAAAAGTGAGTGATCAGTTTATATACTGATTGTATTATAGAATTGATCCCATACTTTATATCAGTCAGACATTTAAGTGCCATACGTGAAACACGCTTGGGCGATCATGTCTCGAAAGAGACATGACTGAATGGGCAGAAGATTTTCCCGCAGTAGGTTGCCATTACTTTCTGGGGTAGACTAGTTTCCGACCAACGTAATAGAACACAATCTGTTCTGCTATTTAACCCATAGCTGAAGGTAGAAGAGGTGGATTAATACCTTCCCCAAGTCTTTTTGCTCGTATTTAAATCCAAAGAATTCAACTGAATTTCAAACTCGATTTTCCGATTTCTAGTTCCAAGCCGATATCCACTCCACCACAGCACACATCCTGTTTTTGTTTGTCTATCAAATTTTGATTTGGTATGAGTCAATCTGTTCTCTCCTTAGCTATGGATAAGATTAATATCACTAAATCATTATTATCAAACAAAAAAATCTTACAATCTAAAGTGTTTCCTGGTTTTAAATAACTTGAAATGGGTTGATAAGCTGTAGAAAACGACTGAATCGACCAATCTTGACTTCATAATCGCGGAGAGTAACAAATAATTAGTTAAGAAATTAAGACAGGGAGTTTTATTTAAAAACAAGGTCAACATTTTTTAATTATGAATTACTACTGAATGTGCATTGTGATATAATGGATATATATATATATATATATATATATATATATATATACTGGGTAATTCTTTTAGCCCAAGCTCCACTATTTTTTTAATTAAAAACGATATATATATATATGTATATATATATATGTGTGTGTGTGTGTGTGTGTGTGTGTGTGTGTGTGTGTGTGTGAGAGAGAGAGAGAGAGAGAGAGAGAGGTATTAAATAAATTGAAAACATTGTATCTGCTTATTTTTAATAAAATCCGTTCATACTCACGGATAATCTTTCGCTTATTATAATTGAAAGATGTCAGAAATGAGCTGTAACGTTGACAGATGTTATTATCATTCATTTCTCAATGTACCCAAGTACTTTCAATCTCTTTCGATAACACAACTATCCCACACCAAGAAAACAATAAAAGCAAATTACAGATTCTCGAGGCAATATTCATTAAAACACTTAAGCTGTTAATTAATAGAATTAGCTATGAATATTTTAGTAATGTTCTAAAATGTTTGTAACAGTTTTTTTTTCATGCTTAAACACGTGTATGGCCATGACATTACAAGATATAAAAAAATTCCATTTTGGATAATTTTCACATTCTAATGAACGCTAGCAATTCGTCAACCGTTATATTTGAAGCAGAAAAAATTTTTACAGTAATTTTCAGCAACACACTTTTGCGGATATTTTTTTTTTTTACCATTATTCATACTCCTGAAAATAATCCCGGAAAGAGACTGGAAGTACTTGGGTATATTGGGAAATGAATGAAATTAACATTTGTCAACGTTAGAGCTAATTTCTGACATCTTTCTGACATGTCTAAAAGAAAATTTGCTGCCTAAATACGCAATATATATATATATATATATATATATATATATAGGCAAAAAAGGAATGGTGTGATTTTGTTTATGACGCATTTTTTGGATCTTCACACATGAGGAAATGCCTTGACAATTACCTTTTCAGTTGAACATGAATGTGGTGCTTGGGCTAGCGGAACTAGCCAATATATATCTGGGGCGACAGAAAAATCCTGCGTCAGATAAGACAGACCTGTAATGCAGATACCAGGACAAACCAACAGGAATAGTGAACAAAAACTTAGCAAAAGATAAAAAATAAAAAATAACGAAAAATGTGAAAATCTGCAATCAATCGCTGGAACATCCTGACGAGTGGACCGAACAGTTACCAAATAATTCGTCTACTAAACTCCGGTGTTGAGGTGCTGAATATGTGTTCTGTTGGCTAAGTGACAAATCTTAAATGCTAACAATTCATGAAAACGGATTTTTTCGGAACTTCGGCAAATAATTTTTCTTCTTTCCAAAAGAGTAGATACGTTTATCTATTGCCCAATTATTACTTCTTCTTGGTCTCTCGAACAGAAGTCATGATTTATCCATTGTATCCTGTTTAGGATTGAATTTCAGGTTTCCTTTAAAGTCTATTTCAGCTCAATAATTTTAGAGTGAGTGAGTGAGTCTTGTTTAACGGCATATCAACTTCTGTGGGTTATTTAATGCCAAAAAAGTAAGGTTTTTAAGGTATTTTTTAAATGTTCAGTTATAGCGAGTAGGTTGATTTAGTCAGATTTTGATGAAAAAATTTTTTTTTATTATTTCTTTTTTATTTTAGGAAACTGAAGACATCTTCCAGTTTTGTATTCAAAAATGTATTATGATAATCATTTTTTTCCTTTAAAAATGTATTGTTGGTAATATTTTTCCTTCAAAAATGTATATTTTTCTAAAAGTCTATTCTTAAGTATATATTTCTATAAAAGTCTATTTTTATACTTTTGGGGATAAACTATTTACCCATAGTTGGGATCCCAACAGGTGCTATCACCCAGGGTCAGGATGGACCTGGGAACACCAGCAATGAAGAGGTGGTTCCATGCTCCTCACAACCTCTCAATCAGAGGCCTTGCTGCAAGATGTAGTTTATTGTCATACCAAGGACTCTCAATAATTTTAACGTCTCCATCTGAACACTAAAATTGTATTTACTAATTACATTTTCTCCTTAATAGGAGTAGATATGTTCGCCGATGTTCCGCTTTTTTTTTTTTTGCTTTTCTTTTTCGCAAGTATAGATGTTTATCCGTTGTTCTCTGTTTAGGATTGGGTTTTGAAATCATTCTAATATCTAACACTTCCGATAGCCCTTTTCGTTTTAGTGACACTACTGAAATATGGTTCTACAGAAGGTTGCTGCGAATATCATGGATCGAGCATGTGAGCAATGATGAAGTTTTGAAAAGGGTGAAAACGAAAAGAAAATTAATATTGAGCATCATGAAGAGACAGCTAAGGTTTCTGGGACATGCAATGAGGAAGAAAGGCTTGAAAAACCTGATACTAACAGGCCAGATAGAGGAAAAAAGAAGACTAGAGAAAGCAACGGATAACATATTTGAAGGACCTGATCAGGTGGATGACAGAACGCGGATTGCGTGGTGTAACAAGAGAAAGAGTGCTAAGAGTCATCAGGGATAGAGAGATGTGGAAAGCCATGATCGCCTACGTCCTGAAAGGACAGGGCACACAGAAGAAAAAGAAGTAGACTCTATCGTTTTGAACGTTAGCATAAAAAAAGGAAAACTACAATACCGGTTAAATGTACCAAAGTAACACTTTACCCCCATATCCGCTCTTTCTCTTTTTCAGGTTTCATTTACCAGCGACCAACCAAAGAAATAAGTTAATCTTTTGTAATAATGACATCAAATTTTATGAATAGTGATGTTGACAATTCGGATTTGCCAAAGAGAAAGTGTATAATTCTTCCGTATTGGAAGTGTTTTAAGCTCTTGAGTTAAGGAAAGAAAAAGAATTTAAGATCTCCGTTAAGAATTTATCTTACATGTTCATATGTTTTGATAATCGTTCTTGTTTGAATATTGCTGCCAAATTTGGTCTGGTGCTCCTGCTAAGAAAACTGAGTGCATGGTCATCAGCAAAAGATACAACCCAAAATGCCAAATACAGGTGGGAGATAACAGAATCAAGCAACTACGAAAAATTTAAGTACCTAGGAAGTGTTCTAATAGGAGATAGAAAGTGCGACACGGAGATCCGAAGGCGAATTGGCATGGCAAAGGACGCGTTCCAGAAGATGAGCAAAATACTAACACACAGGAAAATCGCAATAGAAACAAAGAAAAGAGTGCTGGACTGCTACGTGATGTCAGTTCTTCAATACGACAGTGAATGCTGGGCAATATCATCGAAAATGAAGACAAAACTGGAAGCGGCCGAAATGTGGTTCTACAGAAGGATGCTGCGGATATCGTGGACCAATGGAATAACACCTGATGGTTTGCTTGAAATACCACCAAAACACGACAGCTTTTGTGTAGCGAAGAAAATGCTTCTATTATAAATTCCAAGAATGAAAATATTACTATACACACGCACATAAACATATATGTATGAAAGTGTATATATATATATATATATATATATATATATATATAATTTATTCGAGCCACAAGATGATGCAAGCAACGATGAGGTGTTGGAAAGAATGGCAACAAAAAGGAAATTGATACTGAGCATCAGGAAGTGACAACTGAAGTTCCTGGGACACGCAATGAGGAAGGAGAGCCTGGAGAACCTGATTGTGACTGGTCAGATAGAAGGAAGGAGAGACAGAGGAAGGCAGCGGATAACATATTTGCAGGGTCTGATCAGGTGGATGACGGAACGGGGGTTGCCAGGAGCAACAGAAGCAAACATACTAAGAGCCACAAGGGATAGGGAGACATGGAGAACTATGATCGCCTACGTCCTGAAGGG
>JBBBDQ010000913.1:7317500-7322500 GCA_037127315.1 Ascarosepion bandense
TTAGCTGGATTCGATTGCTGGCATATTGCTGACTGATCGATTGATTGATTCGTTTTCTACAGCTTATCAACCCATTGGAGGTTATTTAAAGCCGGAAAATAATTCTAGATTTTAAGAATTAAGCCAAGATGTTGAACCTATGTTAATTGGCAATGCTATGTACAGGTCTAAAACTAAGTACTAATTATGTGCGTTGTGGTGCAAAGAATATTGCCTCGGAATGAGGATTTTGAGACCCGAGTTCGATTTCTAATTGAATTCGTTGCATTCATTCATGCGGAAAAGCATTAATAATCCCTCTCTTCTCCAGCTGTGCGTTAAATAGCAAGACATTTGGTTCACAGAAATAATGGCAGCCTACCGCAGAGTAATGGCAGCCTGACCCGGTCAGACAAGTCTCTTTCGAGACATGATTGCCCAAGCATGCATCTTGTGTAACAGTTGACTGACTAATTATCATTGGAAAAATAGGAATTAGTGGGTAGAATTAAAATAGGACACCGTGAATAGATAGTAAAAATGTTAGGAAAAAACTAGAGTCTACAATTGATGGAACCTAGACTCGGATGCTGAGAACGATACTTAACATATGACTGATGTCTTCAAGATGAAGACATCGGTCAGTCAGTTAAGTGCCATACGTGATTCACGCTTTGGGCGATCATGTCCCGAAAGAGACATGACTGACTGGGTAGAAGACTTTCCTGCAGTAGATTGCCATTGCTTTCTGAAGTAGCCTGGTTGCCAGCCAAGGCTATAGAAACCAATCTGTCCGATTATTTAACCAATAATTGGAGCAAAGAGACGGATTAATACCTTTCCCAAGGGTATTTGTGCGTAAGTGAATGCCATGAATTCAACTGGAATTTAAATTCGGCTCCCTGATTTGTCGTTCCGAGTCGATATCCACTGCAAGGTAAATCTAACTAAATCACGGTTCTATAAAACCACCACTGATAATTGTGCAAACGCAGAAACAAGAACTCTACTGCTCTGGACACTAAACCTTGGGACAAGATGAGTTGAAACTAACTACACTGACCAGCTTTGTCACAACACACAATGCCACCCTAAACACCTTACGACGTTGATGGCAAACAGTGGTGCTTGGCGTGAAAGACTCATGAATATCCGCGCTGACTCCACCGAATAATGTCTTTGTGGTGCATGGGTGATTGAAATCTGATTTCGCCATTAAATATACACACAAGGACACACAAACATACACAATTTGACTGGGTTTGATATAAAACATTACGTTCATGGTCAGACTGGACATTGTCCACCTTTGGCTGTGCAATGACATTATTTGATGCAAGAAAAAGAGGAAGAGAAAAACAAAAAAGAAAACGAAAGAAAAGTTTATCAGAAGTCTCAAACTGTCTCTTTGTTCAAATGTGTGGATAACTGCGAAATAAAATCAATAAAAATATTCAGTATTCTTTCTTTTCCTTACATTGAAAGAGTTTAGTATCTTGTCGGTAATTATTTCATTGTTTCTAGCCGCTGATGATCTTTATACTTAGTCTTTTTATGCTTAGCTATATCAGTCTATTCTACTTATTGACCCCAAGAACATGACAATATAGATAGGTTTATTTTTGTCTTCATTAAGCATGGCTGATGTTAATATTTGATGGTGCATCCTCGGATTCATATTTAATTCATAGCACCTTCGTGGTTTCACGTTTTCGCTTAAGGTGTCCTCTTGGTTTCACATTTTCGTTAATGATAACTTTATTTGTTTCACGTTTTCACTCATGACGCCTTCTTGGTATCACCCCTTTTTTTACTCATGGAGTATAATTCGCTTCTCATCATCACTCATGGCACGTTCTTGGTTTCACGTTTTCACGGATGGCGCTTCCTAGGTTTCATGTTTTCACTCAGGACGCCTACTTGTTTTCAGATTTCACGTTTTCATTAATGGTGCCTTCTTGGTTTCACGTGTTTCCTAATGGTGCCTTTTTGGCTTCACGATTTCATCTATAGCGCCTTGTTTACACGCTTTCACACATGGCGGCTTCTCTGTTTCCCATTTTCATACATGGTGCCTTCTATTTCTTCCGTTTTTATTCATGGTGCCTTTTTAGTTTCACGTATTAACTAATTGATCCTTTCTTAGTGTCACGTTTTCATACATGACGCTTTCTTGATTAAACATTATCACTCGTAGTGCATTCTTGGTTTTACGTTTTTCTCTGTGGGCCTTTGTTTCACATTATCCTTCATGGTAACCTCTTGGTCTCACTTTTTTTTTTTTTTACACATGGCGCCTTCTTGGTTTCATGTTTTCACGGATGGTGCTTTCTTGGTTTCATGTTTTCACTCATGGCGCCTTCTTGACTTCACTCTTTTACTTAAGGTGCCATTAGCGTTTTCAACGTAAAGTGGATTGATTATATTGACTCAATTGTTAGGTATGCTGGCAACAAATTTGTTTGATTATATCGCACCATAGAATTTGTTTCAGCAGAATCCACCTGGGACATTTGTAAATCTATCACTCATCCGGGAATTGAATATTGCTGCCATATCTGATCTAGCATGGCTACTATATATCTCAAGATTCACGATAAAATCCAAGTGTCTGTATTATTATCGGTCGTGTTACTTTCACTCCGTCGTGAGATGATTTCTCCCTCTATTCTCTATAAAAATAATCCCGTAGCAGTTATTCCATTGAGATCTTCTTCTTGGTACCTCAGCAGCATTAATTTACGCTTACTACTAGATTGTCAATTAGGTCTAATCGTTTTACTGTTAAAATAGCTAAATGCAAGCGTAAACAAGTTTTAAAATCAATTTCATCAGGGCAGTAAAAACTTACTGGGTTACTGGGTCTGGAAGATTTAGAAACAAACATTAGCGAGAACAGAAGAAGAGTTATCAGGAGGACATTAGATAGCGATTGACATTGCATTCAAATTTTTGGAGATTAAAGTTGACAGAGAAGTATGGGGCCGAAAGAGAGAAAAGAAAATATTAGCACAGAACTTACGCTTACATCTAGCTCAACTATAAACTGGTGAGACCCCGACGCCAGTCTAGTCAGTCAATTAAGTGCCATACGTGAAACACGATTGGGAGATCATGTCTCGAAAGAGACATAACTGACTGGGCAGAAGATTATCCCGTAGTAGGTTGCCATTACTTTATGCGATAGACTATTTGCCAGCCAAGTCTATAGACCCAATCTGTTGTTATTTAACCCATAACTAGAGGTAAGAGACGGATTAATACCTTCCCTAAGGGTATTTGCGCGTAAGTGAATGCAACGAATTCAACTGGAATTTGAACTCGGATCTCCGATTTTTCGTTCTGAGCCGATATCTACTGCACCACAACGCACATCTATAGTCTACTACAGCGCTTAAATTCTTAAAACCTAGATACCAAAGAGAAGAGTTCATGCGAATATTTGCCATGAAAGAATTTATAGAAAAGACACAGAGAAACTACTTTAGGATAGTGGGAAAGTGTCTGACGGCAAGATGCCAGTTCAGGACCAACAATATTGCTGATTCTTCTTTGAGTTTAATCAATGATATATTTATGGACACCTGACCATATATGGCGGTAATATTCTCAGCATAGACTTTCATTTCTCCTACTTTGCTGGTGAAATTATCTTCCGGTTTCTTGTTTCTCTGTTGTCTACGAACTTGAAAAATTTAAATTCAATGTCAATAGTCTTCTGTTTTCCGGAGACTTTTATTGTTTTTTATTGCATCCCACTAAAGATTTTCATTCTTAATTCCTTAAAGGATGTTCGTTGTGGTGCAGTGGATATCGGCTCGGAACGAGAAATCGGAGAGCCGAGTTAGAATTCCGGTTGAATTCGTTGCATTCACTTACGCGCAAATATCCTTGGGAAAGGTATTAATCTGTCTCTTCATTTCAGTTATGGGTTAAATAACAGGACAGATTGGGTTCTATAGCTATGGCTGGCAACTAGTCTACCACAGAAAGCAATGGCAACCTACTGCGGGATAATCTTCTGCCCAGTCAGTCATGTCTCTTTCGAGACATGATCGCCCAAGCGTGTTTCACGTATGGCACTTAACCGTCCGAATTCCTTAAATATTAGAGGCATAACCACCTTGCTTGGGGTGAAATGATTTAAATAAACATTTATTACTGATGATAAATTATTTTTTAAGCGCTGTAAGCGTGACACAGGATGTGCGTTGTGGTGCAGTGGATATCGGCTCGGAACGAGAAATCGGGGAGCCGAGTTCGAATTCCAGCTGAATTCATTGCCTTCACTTACGCGCAAATATCCTTGGGAAAGGTATTAATGCGTCTATTCCTTCCAGTTATGGGTTAAATAACAGGACAGATTGGGTTCTATAGCCTTGGTCGGCAACCAGTCTACCACAGAAATCAATGGCAACAATCTTCTGCCCAGTCAGTCATATCCATTTCGAGATATGATCGCCCAAGCGTGTATCACGTATGGCACTTCACTGACTGAAGCGTCACACAAGAACGAAAGTATGAAACACCCAGCGAGGATCGAACTTACTATTTAGTTGTAACAAGGCAAGCTTGCTAACCATTACACCACGTCGGGGTGCCCGTACTTACGATGATAAAGTGATTTTGTACCAAACTTTTTTGTTTAAACTAACGACCACAAAAATGAAAACAGAACATCTGAAAAGAGATGAAAAATAGCAAGTAAAAAACACCGTTGATTTTAAAAGTGCTATGAAAATCAGGTAATTATTTTATAGACCACTCAGAAAATTTACACTGTTGTCCTCTTCAGACTTTTGTCCTCTTCACGACGTAATATGCTCTGGCATTCTTCAGGTAATATACGTAGCAATTTCGAACCGAATCCTTTATTGAGTCGACGATGGTAGCTAGTTCCAATTCCACCAATTCCATTGATTAAATAAAGACTTAAGTTCTAAGTTGCAGAAATATAAACAGATCTTCAGATAAAATTTTATTGAAATCTTCGGAAATTATTCAGTAATAAATAAAATTAA
>JBBBDQ010000913.1:7325000-7360000 GCA_037127315.1 Ascarosepion bandense
TCTGATATCAGGGTTTCTCTTATATTCGGGTTTGGTCTATTTTGTATACATTACCAAAAGCTCTAATTTGGGACCAGAAGAAATATATCATATATCCTAGTTTCTCTTATATCCGGGTCTCTTATATCCGCGTTATACTGAAGAAAAACACACACATATATGAGTTGAATATATTGATCGAAATTCGACAAGATTAATAGAATAAGTAAAGAACAAATAGGAAAAATGTGTCTTTAATCTAACATGTTTCACTTTTAACAAGCTTCTTCAAAGATTTATTAAAGACGAATAATTTAAAATCCAAGAGACAGTATGTTGATTGAGGTATAGTTACAGAGAGGTTACAAGAACGTTAACACAAAAACATCCACCATCAGCGACAATTTTATCTTGTGTTGACATAAACCCACTACATATATTGGTTTTACTACAACCACGCTTTCTCAGAAAAAACATAACCATGTAGGTAATATCAGACAGATTTTAGTCAACAATACAATAATCCTCACTCATACAAATATTAAAAAGAATTTTCAGATATTGGAGGCCATCTACATTAAATCCAAACAACACACACTTAATAAAATCACGTTTAAATCTGGTCATAGCACATTACATTGCATCTAAATATATGGTTCTGTTAACATTTCGAGATCACACGCGGTGTGACGTCATAGAACCGCATTACAAATTTGCAAACTGCGTTTGCTATTTTTGGTAACTTTGCTTAGCAAAGTTTTATGTCAACACAAGATAAAATCGTCGCTGATGGTGGATGTTTATGTGTTGACGTCCTTGTAACCTCTCTGATGATGGCTCATGTGAGCCGAAAGCTTAGAACAACTTAATAAAGAATATAAATGTTAGAGAATTTTTGTCTTTATTTTCAACTGAAATTAAAGCCAAAATACGATGTTTAGAACGGCTCATGATTAAACATAATATACATTCATTGTCTCTTATATTTAACAGTCTATGTTTAGAAAAAAAAAATATATATATAGTCATCCGCACATAGATCTGTTTCGCTGTATCGCGGCTCATCAATATGGTTAGACAGCCGATTGTTTTTTATTCAAGATCGAATAAAACAAGATTGAAGAAAAACATGCGAAAATTTAACTATGGAATTTAATTTCAAATATGCTGTGATATATTTACGGAACAAAGAACTTGTATATCATATTTTTAATACAATTTGAAAAAATAACTACTCTTACTATTATTTTAAAAAATTAATGCTAATTTAAAAAATATTGTTAAAATAATTAAAAATATTAAAATTAAAAAAATATAAATATAGAAACAGGAACAATTTGGTGAACTTAACAGAAGGGGGAAATAAACAAAAGGAAGCAAAGAAAAAAGAAGAAATCACTATAAAACCGATTTTAAATAATTAAAAAATTAAAAAACGCTAGATCAAAACCGACGTATATAATTCATTCTTAGAAACGTGACAAGGGAGTTTTACCCTTAAATTAAAATATACCGACTATAGGGAATATTTATAGTGAAAAATAAATCATATAGCTTAACATAAATTACATTATAACCACTAGTAGTAATTTATTTTAACTATAGTTAAAATAATAACTCCCAATAAGAAAATGTAATTTATTAAAATATAATCTTAAAAATTATCTAAAATAGTAGCAATGCTAATAACAGATAATAACAATAAAAAATAATAATAATATCAAATAGAACAATAAAGAGATAACAAATATATGTATACATACATATACACACACACACACACACACACACACATATATATATATATATATATATATATATATATATGTATTTACATACATATGCATTTATAATTACATGTATGTATCAAACAAAATTTCTCTCAGATGAAATAATAATAATAATAATATTCATTCTATCACAAAAGAAGACAAAGGAAATTACAAAAATACCTATAAATATAATAATTATAAAAAAATAAAAATAAAAATAAAAATAAAAATAAAAAATATAAACTTTTGCTGCAAACTAATATTAATCTGACGTGGAAAATTTAGCTGTAATATGATATTAACATACATGTCAAAATTTAACATTGAAATTTAATTTAAAAGATAATGGGATATATTTACCGTATAAAATTAAATTGTGCAACATAGTTTCAATACAATGTTTGTACCGTAAATATATCACAGTATAATTGAAATTAAATTTCATAGTTAAATTTTTGCATATTTTTCTAAGACAAAAGTTAGGTGGTTTGAGACGCCATTACGAGAAATGGTGTCAACATTTATTTCTCGTGATACAGTATTTCCTTTTATTGTATCTCTTTGTCCTTTCTTTTTTTTCTTTTTGCTTTCCATTCAGTTTTTTCTGTTTCCCCTTTTTTCTTTTTTCCCCTTTTTCTCTTCTTTACATTAATCAATCGGCTATGTTTTTTTATCCTTGCTTTCCTCTTTCTTTGGGGTTCTTTTTCGAATGTGCGAGAAATTTTCGTAAATAACAGTTACAAATGTCTATTCTAATATGGACATGTGAGCGTCTATGTAAAATTAAATAAAAGAAAATAATTTTTGTGGGGGTGGTATTTTGAGGACCAACTGTTATATTATTTGGTTCTGACGAGCCGCGATAATAACATCAGGACGCGATGAAATATGTATTACCCATTGTAATAATCTAAAATATTTTATAAATTATATATATATATATATATATATATATATATATATATATATACATTCCTCACCGGTAGCATAAAATTTTCTTGCACAATGCAATCTTCAGGTGCTGATTGATAATTTAGCATTGCCTCATTTGAATATTGTTCTTTATACCATAGTGTAAAGGTAGGGCAGTAGTCTATCTTTTTAATATACAACGGTCAGATTATCTTGCTTGCTCTTTTTTTTTAATTCGGGGTAACTATAAGAAATTATTACAAATGAATTCAGAATAGTCACAAATTTCAGATTATTCAGCAGAAACTAAAAATAGATAAGACTACGGCTGACAAAATATACAGAGATAGACAAATCCTTCCCACACATCTGGACAAAACATTATGATCTGGCTGAGTATCAGCTGGGTGTGTTTCGGTATACACAAGACACAAACAAAACTCGAAAATGGCTTAATTTGATTGGACATGCCATATTTCATAACGTCATTTTACTGACTATTCATGACTACACAACTGTACAAAACATTATAAACCTGGCTCAGTATCAGCTGAGTATGTTTCGGCATACACAAGACACACAAATCTCGTAAAATAGCTTACTTTGATTAGACGTACCATATTTCATGACGTCATTTCACTGAATATTTGTGGATCAATAAAATGTTCATAGTTGGTCAGTTCATGAGCCACAGGTCAGTTGTTCGTCATCTCTGTTCTAGAAACAGATTCGATTAGAAAAATAGATTTTTCTCTTCGTCATAGTATTGAAGTTTTAAATGTATTTATGTTTGGGTCTTACCCACGAATTCGTGGACCGATATAATTCGTTCATCAGCTCAAGACAATCGGTTAGAGCTTGAAAGTCGGACGGGGAGAATCTATCCCTGCTGATGTGGTCACAAGTAACGCATCAAGTGTACAATTTTCTATCCGATAGCTTCACGATCTCCCTGAGTTAAATGTCATATATGTTATCCTTGGCATTTTTGCCAGGAAGGTTTCAAAATATTAAGCTTAAATCATCTCCCCAGATAGTATCTTGCTTTTGGGGAACAGCCGGAGACATTATATGATGTCAGAGGCGTCTCCAAAAAAATAAAATCTTGATTTCTTTTCTTTGGAAGAAAATTAACCTTTATTATAAAAATAAAAATCTAATTAAAAAAATAAGCTGGGTATAATTATTTCTGGGGAAGTACTGTATAAAAAAGTACATATTCCTGAATGCGCATGTCTGAAAGATATATTACGGTGTAGCTATTTTATATGCCTAATGGTTAGGTGCATAAGCACAAATATTTGTATATGCAAAGTGAAACCAAACATTAAAAATATACTTCTGAAACCATTTATACTGCAATTATATTATTTTCTTCACGAAGTTGGGTTGGTAAATGAATCAAACAAAGACCAAATGTGAAAATGGCTCGTTAAGTAGAATGTTTTAACAGGATCTTAGAAAGTGGAATATAAATAATAATAACAAGCACTTTTGGAATTCATTATAACAAGGCATATCTCCATTATTGGCCAGGAATGTACGAGTTATCCTAAAATATCTACTTGAAAAGTCGAGTCATGTTTCTAAATAGCCTCCTCAAATCGAGTTGTTCATGAGGTACCAAACCCGTTCAGAAATATCTAAACTGTCAGCTGTATACAGCCATTTCCTAAGATCAATGGCAAAAATGTCTTTGAGCTAGTGTAGCCTGAGTATATTTCAAAGATCATCCCTCTTTCAAAATTGTTAGCAACGATGAGATGTTGGAGAGGATGCAAACGAGAAGTAAACTCATACTTAGCATCGATTTTCTGCACTATTGTAAGAACTGCAACCTTGAAACTTCTGATGTTTTTGTCTATGAGTGTATCAAATTTGATTAAAATCGGAGCATTCCTTCTATAACCCGATTTTTTCGATTATCGATTTTCGATATTTATCGGGGGTACCTCGACACAAAACCTAGCTAAGAACACTCGCAGACGCTTATAGTACAACTGCGTAAATTTCCAAGAAAATCGGTTCTGCCGTTTCGGAGTCTATAGGTAGCAGACACGCACACGCACAGACACACACACAGACAAAGTTCCATTTATAAATAAGTATAGATAGAAGCCACATCCCTTGAGGACTACCAACAGCAGCAACAACGAAAATGGATAATACATGTAAATAAACTTTACCTTACACCTAATGATGTGTAGGGCAGCGTTTTTGCAGTTTATGTAACAAACTGTTTTTTATGGGGCAGGGTTGTTAGCCTTGCGCCTAACCCCCAAACTTGGAGGAAGGTGATTTTTTAAGCGTAGCTTAGACGTAACACACGGCTGAAAGTAAGGGGTACCCAGTGGGGATCGAACTCACTACTCAGTTACAATGATTCTAGCGAGACGAGCTTGCTACCCATTACACCACGCCGAGCTGCCCATAATACATGTAACTCCAAGAGAAAATAATGTCATGCTCAAGATATTAATATTCTACATCACTTCAAATAAAAAATTCGGAGAGATAACCCCATCAATAGCGGCAAGAGCGATAGCACTTACAAAACTTACAAAGAGCGATAGCACTTACAAAACTTACAAAGAGCGATAGCACTTACAAAAAACCAGTTTTCCTATATAATAAAAATTGTTTTAAGCGAAGATTTTACAAATTTCAAAATTTCCTTTTTTTTCTTATTGCTTTGCAAAGCTTTACTCAGCTAATCCAGATATTTAACCTACAGAATGGGAAAATTTGATTAGATTACGGAGAATAATTTCATAATTTTTTAAGATTACTGAGTAGTTAAAAGTCGCTGAATTTATATTCATTATGTACTTTTTACAGATATATCTACCGTAGAAAATTCGATAAACTTTCGACTGGCAGTGAAGCTCTCAACATTTTAACACCTAAAATAAACTGTATCCAAGAATATTAATGTATCCATCTCCAAAATATATATGTATAAGTATAATGAAACATGTCTATGCACTACTCTTTTTCGGTGAAGCGACAAGATCGGATCAATTACTTCAGACTCCCTTCATCTTTCATATTTACAAATCTATCATTCATCCGTGCATTGAATTCTTTTTCTTCATGTCCCGTATCTCTTCAGGACGTAGGCAATCATGAACTTCCTCTTGGCTTTGTTTCTTGTCATTCTCAATATTTTTCAATTGGAGTAGATAGACTAAACTAATTGGAGTAGATAGACTAAACTATCGCCCGGTCCACACTCCACCCACGTCTATTGAACAGGTAAAGAGGCTCATCCCTTGTTTCCTGTTTAGGATGTGGTTTCCGGTTTTTCTCTTATCCAATCTTTTCTCTCTTACGTAGCCCCCTGCGCATCAGTGGCGTTTTCGCCTTGCTTGGGGTGATATGATTAAAAAAAAAAAATCTCTCTCAAACACCGCCCCGGCCTATCAAGTATGTCTCGCGCTGCTTTCCCCTGTCACTATTTTATCCGTCCTGTGAGTATCAAATTCTCTAAGCTCTCCTTACTCATTACGTGTTCCAGGAACCTCAACTGTCTCTTCCTGATGTTAAGTATGAGTTTTTTTCTCGTTTGCATCCTCACTAGCACATCATCGTTGCTCACATGCTCAGTCCATGGTATTCTCAGTATTCTTCTGTAGAACATTTCTGCTGCTTCAAAATTCTCCTTCATCTTTTATGAAATTTTCCAACATTCGCTTCCATACAGAAGGAAAGATATCACATAGCAAACCATCACTCTTTTTTTTGTTTCCAAATAAATTTTCCTCTCTCTCTCTCAAGAAAGTGCAGTTATCTCTAACAATGCCACAATCCAAAAACGCCTACCAGTGCTGAAGCTACAGCTATAAACTTAACTTTAGACTTCATCCTCGAACTTAACCTCAACAAATATATATTTTCAGACTCATTATCAGCGCTAATGGCACTAAAAACAAAAATCTAAATAACCCTCTGATCATCAAGAATCAACCTCATCCCCCAAAACAAAAGCTTCATTTTATTTCCAGCCACATTGGTCTCAGTGGAAAAGAAAAAGTAGCCATAGCATCTAAAAGATCATTAAACATCATCATTAGTGATATAAAAGTACCCCACACAGATTACAAACCTCTAATCAACAACTTTATTAGTACCAAATGGCAAGAGTTGGGGAACTCCTGCAAAAATAACAAACTCTACAAAATTAAACCCATCCCCAAAGAACATGATTATGTAAAGAAGAGATGAAATACTAATGACTAGACTTCAAATAGGTCACACCGCTGTCACCCATCCACATCTACTAAAAGGTGAAGAGGCACTAATTAGCATTCCATGTCAGGAGTTCTACACAGTGAAACATATACTAACAAGCTGCATAGATCTTGAAAAAATGAGATAAAGATACTATCAAGAAAACAATCTGAAAGACATCTTCAACAAAGCTGAACGAAATGACCTTTTAGAATTTCTAAAAGCAACAAAATCATATAACAAAATATATTTGCAAAAGTAGATAGCATATAACCATCACATATCAAATCACAACACCCCTACTTATATCTCGACAGCAATACTCACAAAAGATAAAAAAAAAAACAGTAAACAAAAAGCAAACAAATTCTTCAGCATTAAATGACCCAAAAGGGTAGATATGCTGGTAAAATGAACAACTAAACAAAAATCAGTACTCTGGTTAGTTTTTGAAATGCGTTTATCGTCATACCAATGCGTTTTTGGACCTCGAAATCGCACTTTCCATCCTCTGTCAGAACACTTTCATCAATCTTCCCCATACACAGTCTTCTCTTTACTTTTTTACTCCCTATAGCCTGTAATATATAATTATAAACATAAACAGAAGGATCAATAGATTTTTAACAGACTGTAATAGATAGATAAAGAGCTAAGCTACCTTTAGCAAATCATTTCGGCATTTCGTCGTGATGTAATTTTTAGTAAGCCTGTTTTTCTAGATCATTGATTACTAAATAACGACTTCGATACTCACAGAGTGCCCTTTACTTTTGGCCTTGTGCCACTTCTAAACTACTCTTATAAACCCATTTAGGCACCCCAGAGTGGTGTAATGGCTAACCAGCTTTTCTTAACAGATCAATTGCGACTGAATAGTGGGTTCGATCCTCACTGTGTGTGCCTTACTTTAGGTCTTGTGGAACATCTAAGGTACGTTTACAAAATCACCATACATACATACATACATACAAGGTAGTGCTGAAAAGTTTTTATCTCGACCACTTCTCAAAATCTGGTCTGATTTTGGATTATTTATTCTTAGTCTTCAATGTTGGGGGTAGAACTTATCAGCACAATTGAAAAACACAAAGCCTAACAAAATGAAGAGAAAAGTTTCGGGTTTCCAAATCTAATCTCGAAAAGTGTCTCTTCTTACTCGGGAAACAGCATTCAGTTAAAAAGTAATACATGACATTTGTTAATCACAAAAACTGTTTTAACAATAGACGCTCAGAAATGTCGCGCCTAAATTAAAATATTCAGAATGAGAAATAACCGTAAAATAGGACTTGAAATATAAACCCTTCCCATCTCATTGTCACTTTAATGTTAGAGCTATTGTTCTCGCCATCTTTGTCCCTAAAGCCCTTTTTTTGAAGGGCTTTGGTAGTTTGGGGCGTTCATTGTTAAAATGTACGTTGTGAAATGGAGCAGAACACGCTTGAGATTTAATGTTATCTTCTTAGGTTTCATAGCACATCAAGAAAGACAACGTTGCAGGAATAGCCAATCGGATGTTCACGTGCCAGAGCACCAAAGCCAACAGACTTTAGCGTGCAGATTTTTTTTTTGCTATACAAATATTGCAAGTTTTCTAATTTTTTAGAATGCATCTAAAAATATAAATACTAGGTTCGGTCAAAAGGCCATGTCTTTTCTTCTTTAATTACGACAGCTGTTCTAGTACATGTACAAAAACTCCCAAAGTACCAGGATTCCAAATCTAGTCTTCAAAATTGTCTTGTTATGGTTTATAAAATGGCGAGTGTGCTAAAAATAGAAAAAGGTAGACACACTGACGCCAAGAATTTAAAATTGGGCGGCAAGACCGTTAAACACCACTGTTGTGTTGCTTGGTTTTGTATAATTAGAAGATAACACAAATTTGAATTAATGACGTTTATTTTTTATATAAAACTTTAAATTTTTACATCAAGTTAACAACCGTTATTTTTTGTGTGTGGATACAGGAGCAGACTAGCTGACTTCTCTTCACTGTGGGATCATAGTAGTAAACGCGTCTATCCCTTCTGGACTCTAGTTTTCAACTGACAGCGTCTTCCTCTTTTCAAATCTCTCCACCAAACTACTGTCCTTCACTCCTACTTCTTACTCCTACTCTTACTGCTACTCCTACCAAAAGAAACCGTTAACTTGTTCTGCCGCCCAATTTTAAATTCTTGGCGTCAGTGTGTCTACCTTTTTCTATTTTTAGCACACTCGTCATTTTATAAACTATAACAGTCTCTTTTTTAAATCGTGATCTAAGATTCAGTAAAAAGTAATGCGTTAACATTCTTTAATTACAAAAACAGATTTAACAAGAGAAGCTCAGAGAACCTAACAAAATAAATTACAAAGTTTCAAGATTCCAAATCTTGTTTTCAAAAATTGTCTCTTTCTTCTCAATCGTGAAACAAGACTCAGTTAAAAAATAATGCGTTGACATTCTTTAATTATAAAAACAAATTTAACATTGGAATCTCACAAAACCTAACAAAATAAACAGTAAAGTCTCAGGATTCTGAATTCCTTCTTCAGAAAAGTCTTCCATTTAATTTTTGGAATTCCTTCAATAAATACTCGCCGCGTAGAAAGTTACCGGTTTCTTATGTAGCCATGTTGTTGAGCTGTGCAGGTAATAACAACGAAACAACAGAAATATAAATATAATAAAATGTATTACGGAAGAAAGGGATTTACAAAGTTGGTTAGTATAATACAGGTAAACAAGGTATTAAAGTGTACGTCTCTGTACATGGTAGAGTGCAATTAATTACTTCCGGTTTACAACCGGAAATACACGACTGACTCGTAATCTGTACTGATCTGAAAGTAATCTGAAAGTCTCGGCACTACCACTATATATCGTGCCTGGAACAGTCCATTACTCTTGAAAAGGTGGAGAGCGCCCTAACACATGTACATATTGTCTTTTTGACCTCATTATAATTTTCTAAAGTTTGTCTTTGTATGTTATCCAGCTTGTGTAAATTCAGAATCTTGACCACCAGCCATCGTGTATTTTTTCATAAATCTTTCAATATTCTGGACACCCATGTTATACAGGTCTTTAAGTAATCCAGATAATTCAATAAACTGCGAACACTACCCTTGCCCATCTGCAGTTTTTTTCAGTTGTGATTATTATGTGAGCCATAATTACAGTATCAGCCCGCATAGGATATTTCCTAATTCACAGAAGTAGCTAACCTGCCATTGCAGTGCCTGTCACTAAAGTTAGTTCTTTCTTTCTCTCTAGAATTGCCATTGCTGTATTTTAAATCACTATAACAAATTTAGCATAGACGATAAGGATATTGAACAGCGATACTTATCGACACAATGACACTCGGTTCAGTGTGCATGTCTGTCTCCCTAACAATGAAAAAGTGAAATAACCGCGACATTTTACGCGTACGCATAAACGCGAAGGCGAACACATGAGCACGCGCATGTGCGTTTACACATGCACGCACATACACAGAAAAACAGCCTTGTACCAATGAAAAGCGCATATATAAAAGAAAGAAAAATCGATTAATATAAATAAACATTTGGTGATACTCCCTGAAAAGTTGACAAAGTGATTTCTGGAGGGTCTGTCTATTAGTACTGGAGTTAGGATGCTGAAATTAACATCAATCAGCTGACGAATTTTATACTTGTATTGATTTTCTTTCTCACTTTCTCTCTCTCTCACTCTCTCTCTCTGTATATATATATATATATAGAGAGAGAGAGAGAGAGGGAAAGAGAGGGAAAGAGATAGAAATGGGGAGAGAAAAATATAGATGTGTGTGCATGTTTGTATGTGCATGTGTGTGTGCTTGTAGGTAGTGTAAAAAATCGAGAATCGAGTGTAATTATTGTCGAATTTATTACATCCCTTATGCAAAAATACTTTTGGTAAAAGTATGAACACATCTCCTCTTCTATTTCTAGATAGTGGTTAAATAGCAGAGCAGACTGGGCATTTTAGCCTTGGTTGGCAACCACTCTAGAAGAATGACATTTTTCATTCAAAACCTGAGGAGGGTCGTTTGGATACCTTGTGACACACAATTCTTCCGAATACAGAGTAGTGAGCCGAGAAGCGGGAGAATCCACACACACACACACACACACACACACACACACACACACACACACACACACATATATATATATATATATATATATATATATATATATATAATGTGTGTGGCCTCTGATCGGAAAGTTTAGAGGAGCGTATAACTACAGATTAATTGCTCTTCTTCCCAATTCCAGCCTGACTCGGGGTGGTTGCACCTGTTAGGGGTCCCAGCTATGGGAAAATAGTTTGTGCCGGGCGTACAAATGCTCAATTGCTATCTGGCGGCGCAATAACCCACCAAAAGTGATGCCTGCTTTAGCCTTGTCAAGGCAGACATCTAGGAGAGGGAAAACTCTAATGTAACATCTGCGCTGCATGTTGCCTCCAATGATTTTGACTTGTTCTTTTTTGAGTCAGGGTAGCAGTCGATCAGAGAGTGGGATTGCTTTCGTCACTTTTGTTGTGGGATCTCCCACTTTTGTATATGACAATGGACTCGACTGAGTGTATATATAATCCTGCCTTAGAGAGAACAGTGGAAGATCTGGAATCCTAGTTGTAGTTGCAGTTTACAGTGGAGAGTAATCGTAGAGATCCATTGCAGTTAACGAATAGTTCCGACAGATACCGAAGCTCCACTCAGCTAAAATAAGTTACCCGGACGTACTATTTCACTTCAAGATTTTTATATATTTATTTCTACTAATAGTATTTCTGAATTGACTAACACGTGTTCCAGTTTGTATATTACGTTAAATATGACCTACTTTCTATCTCTATACCGGTTTTTGTTGTTCATTATTTTGACGGTTCCTCCTCCGGAATCCACAACCAATTTAAAAAATGTTACGCACATATATTGCTTTAAAACGAGGTTTTCTAATGATATTATCGTCAGTGTTCATCAATGAGCCTTTCTTCAAGTAATGGCAATACTCAAAAACAAGTTGAGCGCACTATATATACAGTAATTCTGTGTGTATAACACACGGATGTTTTAATCCAAAATCATGTCCAAATGTCTGCTACATCTTATCCATTTTTTCAAGGACTCAAAACGAATAAAATGGGATCAAAATGGGTTGATTTGTTTACAAGAAAGGGGAATCTATATATTAATACCCTAGTACCTATGTGCGTCACGCTGTAGAAGGGATATGAACGTTACTGTAAAGTATATATTATCTAGTATCTGTATTCACAAACCTATCAGAGAGGAAATGCTCACTGTAATATTCGGATTAATGGAGTTATTATTTACCAATGAATGAAGTATATTAAAAAAAAAATGTGATTATACTCTGGCAAATGGGTCCCACCCATTCACTGTTGGATCAACCAAATGCACCCGACAATTCTACTTCATCAGCTTCTTTTCTCGCACTTCCCGCCTGTGGAACTCTCTCCCATATTCTTGCTTTCCTGACGGCTACAACCTCCAGAAATTTAAATGCAAGGTCAATACCCATCTCTTAACCACTTGACTCCATTTCTTTCTTCACCACCCGGTATATCTTTTCCTTTATCTCTAACTTTGCAACTGTCATCACACCTGTATTCTCGTCCTTCTCTTTCTCCTTTCTCTGACAACCCCTCTAACTGGTTCGTTTTTCTCTTTCCTCTCCTCTTATCTAATCTTTTTCTATTATGTAGGCTCCTGCGCATCAGTGGCGTTACCGCCTTGCTTGGGGTGAAACGATTAAAAAAAAAGAAGACAAATATGTATAAAATCTTTTATCATGGGGATACGAATTCATTAATGCACCCTCATAGGAGAATATATTTTTAAATTTGTAACCCAGAATCTGTATTTTAATTAAAAATTTTCACTGTATACAATTTAAAGGAAGCAAAAGTATAAAGAGAAAGTACCTTTTATTTCTTTTATAGTCAAATTTACTTAAAATTTCGTGTAGTAAATTGTGGTGCGAACTTGTAATTTAACAACAGAGAAAATAGTAGAAAGTAAATGTTGGAGTAAGTAAACATTTCTTTGTTAAATTTTTTGACATTTTAGTCATCGAGGTTCATTGAATTCAACCGGCGAAAACGCGTCTCCATTTGTTTGCTTGCACCCCCATAGATGACTCATACTTACAAACGAACTTTTATTTACTGATTTCACTTATCTGATCCTTAACTATATCATTGCTACTCCTTCGTTCGAAATTCCCCTACATTCCATTTTTTTCTTTCTCAATCCTTTGACTCTCCTCTGTTTATTCTTTGTCCTCCTTACTCTATATTTGACGCATTCGTACTGGAGGCCAACTACAGACTTGAATGTCAGTCTCTGGACTAACTGTCCATTCGCGTACAAGCACAACTCCCACTCTCTAGCAGTTATAAATATAAGCTGACAACTGACTTACCCTACAATTATCGGTCTCCATTCGAAAAATCTCATAACAGTGGCGCTGGCCTCATCCATACCACTGACTTTCAGTAGTAGAGGAAGGGCTCAGTTAGAAAGGATTACACGCACCCATCATACAATTTGTTGGGTCGTAACTTTTTTCGTCACAATCCTTCATATACATTTATATGTGCGTTGTGGTGCAGTGGATATCGGCTCGGAAGGAGCAATCGAGAAGCCGAGTCCGAATTTCATTTGAATACATTGCATCCTCTTACGCGCAAATACTCTTGAGAAAGGTATTAATCAGTCTCTTCCCTCCAGTTATGGGTTAGATAACAGGACAGATTGGGTTCTATAACCTTGGTCGACAACCAGTCTACCGCAGAAAGTAAATGGCAGCCTACTGCGGGATAATCTTCTGCTCAGTCAGTCAAGAGATGATCGCCTAAGCGTGTATCACGTATGACACTTAACTGACTAACATTTATAAATCTACCATTATTCCGTTCATTGAATTCTGTTGCCATATCTGGTCGGGTATCCCTGTTATTCATCTGGGAGTTATCGACAAAACCCAAAAGAAAATCTGCAATGTAATTGATCCTAATTTACGATCTCGACCTCTTCGCCTTCTCACCGATGAGATGTGGCTTCCCTCTGTCTTTTCTACAAATATTTTTACGGCTTCTACTCTGACGAGCTTCTTTACCTTGTGTCCCGACAACATAAATTTAGGTATCTCTACTTATTTTTGATAACTAACTTTTAAGTTGATATTTTTTAAATTAAAAAAAATTGAGACTTTTTATTTTAGTTTTAATTGAAAGGTAAATGATTAAATTTATTATTTCCAGTAAGGAAAATACTTTGATGTGTTTCAGACAGAAATTATATTGATAGGAATCTAAAATTTTAAAATTTATTTTTAATGTTTCAATTTTTGGCCATTTGTGAACGATCGACACATTTGTGAACAAAATTTAATTCTCGGTTTTAAAAATCTTGCACAAAATATATTTACATCTGTGACACTTTGATTTGGAAAATTAGCAAATTTAATGTTAAATTAATCACATTTACACAAGTTTTATTATTTATAGCATGTAATTTAGACAAAACTATTTCTTAAACACAGAATTGAACTTTCTGACCTTTCCTCTGTATTTGAAATGTGATGACATCCTGACAGATGCGAGATAATATAAGTGTATTGTTGTAGCCTTGCTAGAGTCAGAAATAAAGACACAAAGAAGCAATAGAGTTAATAAATATATTTAACAGAGACAATAGTATAAAAATATACTAAATGAAAGATTATTGGCGTAACTGTTAGTCCAGCTGCCGGAGTTTTCAGCAGGAATAGATTCCGCTCTCACTCTCTGCAAATCAGAACTGCTACTTATATAAAGTTTGGAAGAGTTTATGTGTCATATGGGTAAGTCAGCAAAACGCGCGGCGATCACAACTAACATAATTGTACAACTTTTTTCCTGTAACGGGAAGAAATCGTGAAACAAATGACTTTTAATGTACACATCGAACTTACCATACAAAAAAACAAAAAACAAAAAAAACAAAAACAAAAAAACTACAAATACACACAAAAATATTTTAAATACGAAGGAACGACGATTTGTATTAAACTTTTCAATTTTTGATTAGTAAATATAATCTTTGCTTAATAAGCTAAAAAAAATAACAACAACATCACCGCCTAAACTCTGAAATTTTATTTGTCAATTACATCTTGATCTCTTTAAGTCTTGAATTAGTTATTATCTTTCCTGTTATCTTACTCTTTCTTACACTAAAGCAACAAAATAACAGTCTACCCTGGGCCTTGTATTGGGTGAACATTAGGGAAAAAAGAAAAATTATCTTTATATGCAGTTCTTTCTTTAACAAACTTACAGTGATTTAATTGAGTAACCTTCTACCTTGAGTGGCCCTTGGGACTTGTATTGGGTGAACGTTAGGAAAAAAGAAAAATATTCTTATATGTACTTCTTTTTTACGCCCTTACAATGACTTCATTCAGTAACTTGAGTGGCCCTTATTGTATTAGATGCACATTAGTAAAAAAAGAAAAATTATCCTCATATGCACTTATTACTTCTTTCTTTTATGCCTTCACAGTGACTTAACTGAGTAACCCTCTACCCTGAGTGGCTCTTAGACCTTAGGTGAACATTAGGAAAAAATCTTCATATGCATTTCTTACTTCTTTCTTTTATGTCCTTACAGTGACTTCATTCAGTAACTACCTACTTTGAGTGGCGCTTAAGCCTTGTAATTTATGAACAATACTATAATAGATGCTTATGTGTAAATATTTCTCATTTTATGTTCTCTAATGTTCTTCCTCGACGTTATATTTCAACAAAATATTTATACAACGTCTCTAGCATCTGTTTTCTTTCAACGAAATATATGTTTAATGATAAACGATGCATATTATTTATACTGCCAACAATTATTTTTCTTCGGATATATCTTTATTATTGCCATTTCTACTGATAAGAGTGACATGAATTTTTAATTTCTGTTATTTTCCACAGGTTCATATATACACATTTATGTGGCCCCACGACATCATTCAAAAATGACTTGGCGTGGCATACTTTTTTATCATTTCGTCCCTAAGACCCAAGGAATTATAGCGAGTGAAAGGGAACAAGAATGAGGAAACTGAGAAGATTGAGGAAAGGACAAAAATGGAAAAGGGTTTAAGAAGATAGAAGATGGCGATTGACGTTGCATTTAAATTTTTGAAGATTGCATTTATGAGGGAAGCAAGAATTCGGAAAGATAAACCATAGGTTGGAAGTGCGAGAAAAAAATCTACTAGAGTAGAAGTGGTGTTTGCATCTAGCTACTATGTTTGTTTGTTTAGAGGCACATCAACTCCTTATGGGTTATTTAATTCCAGAATTTAATATTCTTGTGAGCGTTAGTAATTTCTTTTATAAATATGTATTTCTGGTAATTATTATTTAACAAAATGCGTTGCTGATATATATATATATATAGTGATGATCATCTGTCTTAATATGTATAGGAAAGAATATTAATAAAAAGTTTTGAATTTAAAAATGTACTTTTTTTTAACAGTATTTGTTTATTTTTATTATATTTTATATTTCAGACCGCCCTCGGTCCTTCATCAGAAACAACTGATTTTTAAATTTGAATTAGAAACGTATTTCACGATAGCGTTCGAATATTTTTTTGTTTACATCACGTGGTGTGTTTGTTCACACCATGCGGCACGTCCGTAGAGAAAGTCTGTTTGTTTTAGATAAAAATTTCTTGGAATATCTGAAAAAATTTTTTTATTAATATTCTTTCCTATATATATATATATATATATATATATATATATATATATATATATATGTATATAATTTAATATATTGATATATCATTCTAAATTAACTTAATATATTGATATATTATTCTAAATATTACATTGAATTATTTTTCTTCTTTAAAAATTATTTTAATTTTTATTTTTGGCAGAATAAAAATTAAATTATAACATTATTTACAGTTTTGACAAGGTGGGAATCTCCCAGATTCTTCTGTTTCTTTTTATGTTACCTTACAATTTTTCTTTTATCTAATAGAGCCAATGCATATATTTTCCTCAATGTCATAGCAGAAGAATGCTATTTTACTCGGAGTTGTTTACAGAGCGTTACACTAATAGAACATAACAGAATAATTATAGAGAACTTGAACTATAATCCGCTTTTAATATGTTACGGTTAGCGATAGGATAGCATCGATTTCATTTCTAGTTTTTTTTTTCACCTGGTTGAAAACAACAATCGTCTTGTCGGATAACGAGTATATATAAAAATATACACTTATATTTTTATTCTTTGTCGGTGACGGTTGTGTGGAGGAATATGTAGCCGGAGAGAATCACGCACATACGAGGAAGTTGTCGGGTGTCGTTGACCAGCGGGAGTTGTCTTCTCTCTTCTCTGCGTTCTTCTTGCGTTCTTCTTGCGTTCTCTCGATGTTCTGATTTCGGCCAGAAAACTCTGAAATTATATAACTAAAAATTTCCATGCATTTTTGCCTTCACGCATTTTCGTTTAATTGTGTCATCTATGAGGAGGTACATCTGTCAATCATCTTCGCCGGTTATTGCCTTTCACGCTGGGTTATCTTTGATGTCAATCACACTTTTGTCGGTCACTGATTATGTTCTCTGGTTTTGATGTTGATCACATTTTTCTGCTTTTGATAGCAATAATATTTTTTCAGATCACAGAAATATATTACATCTGTAGATACATTAAATCAAAAAAAGTCGCGAGCATATTTACGCACTCACATATATAGTGGGTGCTGAAAAATTTCCGGTTCGAACCAAGAACTCCTTTCCATAAAAATGCTTATATCAGAATACGCATAGTTAAGTGTCATACGTAGTACATGCTTGGGTGATCATGTCTTGAAAGAGACATGACTGACTTGACAGAAGATTATCCCGCAGTAGGTTGCCATTACTTTCTGCGAGAGATTGGCTGCCAGTCAAGGCTAAAGAACCCAATTTGTCCTGTTATTTAACCCATAACTGGAGGATAAGCACACATATGTAAAAAACACACACGCATCCGCGTAAAGAAAATAAGTTCACAAACTCTTCCCTGTTTTTTGAAGAAAAGTAGGGGTTTATTACTTGTTTCCTTTTTGGGGTTAGGTTTCTGGATCCTTTTAAAGTCTTCTCCTTCTCTTTCCCTTCCGGTAGCCTTTTGTGTCATAGTGGCGTTAACGCCTTACTTTTGGTGAAATGATAAAAAAAATTGGTGGAATTAACACTGCATGTTAATGCTTCAATGCAATCTTCAAGCCAAAAAAAATTCGTTAAAGCGAGAATCTAGCACTGACTAGGCAGTTTTGATTCCGATGTCCACACTTGTGTACATGCATATGTAAAACTTAGAGGGGAATAGCCATTTTCAAGATGTCATTTTAAGATATGCATGGGCTACCCCATATAAACAAAGAATGAGGAAAATTTCTTAGCTCAGAGGTTTGCTCTAGTAATGGAAGGTGTTGGAAGATATTGTTTTTTATAGGTTTAAGCTAGGGGAATTTTAGTCATTGTCTGTCATATTTAACAATATATGTTTAGAAAATTATCTGCTGCCTCGATACACTAATATATATATATATATATATATATATATATATATATATATATATATATATAAAATAAAATAAAATAAAACAAAATTCCGATGTTCAAATGCGTTGAATAGCCATTTCTACGAGAAAAAAACTCTTGCGTCCTCAGCAACGAACTTTATTAAAAAAAAAACAAATGACAAAATGAAAAAAATATTATATCGGCAGGAGTCCAAAAAAAAGTTTCATCACAGAAAATTAAGTGGGGGGGGGGTGTAATAAGAAAGCAGACAGATATCTATGTCTATTTTTATTATTAGATTTTTTTGAAACCCCCTACTCCTTAACTGAGTCGAGAATTTAAAAGTTGCAATATAGCCTTGTCTGGGCGAAAAAAATGGTAGGGAGAAGAAGAAGAAAAAAAAAAAGAAAAAGGAAAGAAGTAAAAAGGGGAAGGAGTGCTTGACAGGGAAGTAAACTAAGAAAAGAAAAAAATCTGTTTCCGTAGAAAAAACGGAAATTATTATCATTCGTGATGAAAAATAAATCATAGCGATTTTTAGTTTAAATAAATGTGACAAATTATAATAGAAAAAAAACATTTCTTTAGGAACAAATTTTGACATACAAATTTTAATTTAAATATAAATCTCAAAATTAGATTTAAATTAAAAAAGATAAAACATAAAAAAAATTAACTTAAGGAGTATATCAATTCAACAAGTGTACACACACACACACACACACACACACACACACACACATATATATATATATATATATATATATATATATAAACACACAACGCACACACACAAAATCATCACAGCCTCGATACACTATATATATATATAGTGTATCGAGGCAGCAGATAATTTTCTAAACATATATTGTTAAATATAACAGACAATGAATATCTATTATATTTAATCATGAACCGTTCTAAACATCGTATTTTGGTTTTAATTTCAGGTAAAATAAAGAAAAAATTGTCCAACATTTGCATATTTTTTATTATGATGTTTCTAAGCTTTTGGCTCACATGAACCATCTTCGGAGAGGTTACAAGGACGTTAACATAATGGCATCCACCATCAAAGACGATATAATCTTTTGTTGGCATATATATATATATATATATATATATATATATATATATATATATATATATATATATTGGATTTGGACAACAATCTCTCTGTTATGCAGGTTTCATTAAAAGTGACAGACACGGTATTAATATTAAGTTTTTATATACTTTTTCATGTGTTTTTGTGATTTTTCTTTTCAGAACTCAAATTATAACCGTCAAGGCTAGGAGCCACTATGCGACGGCAACAGTCAACGAATAACAGACGCAGGTCGTAAATTTGTAATGCGGTTCTATGACGTCACACCGACTGAGAGACTGAAATGTTAACAGAAACATATGTCTAAATTCAATGTAATGTGTTGCGACCAGATTGAAATGTGATTTTTATTAATGTGGGTTGCTTTGATTTAATGTAGATGCCCTTCAATATCAGAAGTTTCTTTTTACAGTGTGTATTTGTAGGTATTATTGTGTTATCGACTAAAATCTAACATGTTATATATATATATATATATATATATATATATATATATATATATAAACACAGACGAGTGAGAACATCATAACGGTGTGCTCACGAAACTTCGAAGTCGGCATGAACCCGCTTAATTAAAGTGATAAACTCTTTGTGCTTATCAAAGCTCTATTTCGACCCCGGAAAAAAACTGCTTGCCAAAATACATTTTATCAGAAAAACTATTGCAAAAGCAACACTCATAGGTCTAAACATTATCGTAATTAAATGATCTATCTATCTATCTATCTATCTATCTCAGTCTGTTCATATCTATCTATCTATCTATCTATCTATCTATCTATCTATCTATCTATCTCAGTTTGTTATCTATCCCAGTCTGTTCTCATCTATCTATCTATCTATCTATCTATCTATCTATCTATCTATCTATCTATCTATCTATCTATCTCAGTCTGTTCATATCTATCTATCTATCTATCTATCTATCTATCTATCTATCTATCTATCTATCTATCTATCTATCTATCTCAGTCTGTTCATATCTATCTATCTATCTATCTATCTATCTATCTATCTATCTATCAGCATGCGGTGTAGATATAGAAGAATCCAAAGGAGTATCCTATACATACAGTGGTAGGATAACTCTCTAAGAGAGCTCTAAATATATATGTATATAAATCCATATAGAGCAAATATAAGAAAAATTAAGACAGACACGTTATTTCATGGTAAATCGGATGTATGGGCCTATATCAGGCAAACCATTATCAGCTTCCGTCTTTATTGTACAAAAGATTCGTGTAAAATCTTTTGTACCATTGTACAAAATCAAGACGGAAGCTGATGATGGTTTGCCTGAAATAGGCCTAAACTTTCGATTTACTATGAAATAACGTGTCTGTCTTAATTTTTCTTAATACATATATATATATATATATATATATATATATATATATATATATATTGTGTATTTGGACAATAATCTCTCTTTTATGCAGGTTTCATTTAAAGTGACAGACACGGAATTAATATTAAGTTTTTATATACTTTTTCATATGTTTTTCTGATTTTTTTTTCTTTTCAGAACTCAAATTATAACCGTCAAGTCTAGGAGCCACTATGTCACTCCCGTTCCCTCCTTATTCCATGAGTGAGAAGTAAATTTCACTGTGGAGTTTTTACAGAAAAACAATCTACAAGGGCAAACTAGAGATATACGATGGCAAGAACTTTTCATTCTAACTGTAAAGAAATAAGATGCCATGTTCCAGAGTAGAGATTTTGAAACCTCAATAGCATCGCATTCGAGTAAGACGGCGACAGTGTATTCTTGAAAGTGTTAATTTTTTTGTTCCGAGTCGATATCCACTGCACCACACAAGAAGGAAATTAATAAATCACGAAGAAGGCTACGTAGATGATTTAGAACGCTGTCAAGAGAGGTAAGTGAATATAAAGGTATCTTTAGCCCAGATATGGTAGCAATTCTCCATTTTTGTTCTGATCTTGCTCTATATGGATGTGTAAGGATGTGCCTTGTGGAGCAGTGGAAATCGTCTCGGAACGAGAAATCGGGGAGCCGAGTTCGAATTCCGGTTGAATTCCTTGCATTCACATACGCACAAATAACCTTGGGAATCCGTCTCTTCCCTCCAGTTATGGGTTAAATAATAGAACAGATTGGGTTCTATAGCCTTGGCTGGCAACCAGTCTATCGCAAAAAGCAATGGCAAACTACTGCGGAATAATCTTTTACCCAGTGAATCATGACTCGAAAGAGACATGATCGCTCAAGCGTGTATCACGTATATCACTTAACTGACTGACTGAATATAATAATTAGAAACATGATTAAGGCTGAGCATAAAGTGGGGGATCGGTTATGAAGTAACAAACTGATCTCCCTCTAATTACTACTTAGTAATACATATCTTTTCTTTCTAGTTATGAGTCAAATAACAGGACAGATTGGGTTCTATAGCCTTGGCTGGCAACTATTCTAACGCAGAAAGTAATGGCAACATACTGCGGGATAATCTTCTACCAAATCAGTCATGTCTCGAAAGAGACATGATCGCTCAAGCGTTTGTCACGTAAAGCACTTAGCTGACTGACTGACTTGCTCTATAAAAACCTAATGATAATTTTTGGGACAAGTTGGAATATAGTTACACGGCGACGAGTTCTACAACAGCCCATGCAGTGATAATACTTAAGTTTTCCACCGATGAAAGAATCCAAGACACAAAAAAACAGCAAATAAATGTAAATGTTGAATGAATCAGCAGAAAAGTTGTGCTACAAAGAATGACTCTTGGAATCTTTTTTCGTAATTATAGAAGGTAAATGTTGAATAGATTGACTGAAAAGATGACCTAACAAGGAATACAAAGAATCAATTCACTGATTTTAATACCGCTTGGAATAAATATATCTCATATAAATCATATCATAAATAATAATGTATTCATCAAGTTTAGTTTATTCTTTTAAAACGAATGTACCGCTGCCGTAAAAAATGACGGCAAAATATTTGAGAGGATTATTGAGCACTCTGGAAGAATGGTAGACTTTGAAAAACAGTAGCTACTCTAGCATATACGCATCGTTCATTCAGTAATGAATTAGAACACTCTCAGCTATTGGGCGTGTATAATGATAAAATACACGCTTAAAAGTCTTCCTCCTTCCACCGAGCGCCCATAGCTCAGAGGTAGTGATGCCGACTGATGCCAATTGGTTCGGGTTTCAATCCTGGGTTAAAAGCAATCTGATGTCTAACCATACTGATATATAGTCATCCGCAGATCTGTTTCGCTGTATCACAACAGCGAAACAGATCTGCGGATGACTATATATATGTATTTTTCCCCATTTTTAAACGAGTTTTTTCGCTACCCAGGTTTCTACCATGAATGGTGCCTTCAGGTGATTTTTAAAAATGGAAACTATTCAAAAGTTCTACAATATAATTGTATCGAACACTTTTTAATACAAATGTGTACTGGTCTAACGCTCTTCTGACCAAAAACTAAGTATTAAACAATAAATTATATATATATATATATATATATTCTTCAATACTCGACGACACAATTTTGCAAAAAAAAAAAAAAAGATAATAATGAGAGAAAGTTAAAGAGCAAACACGCGGCAAGAGCTTTCATAACTGATAGTAAAGAAAATGGACTGACCTGACGCTGTCTCGCTATTGTCCCTCCCCCATCTCTCTCTCGCTCTCCATGAGCGTGACAGGAGGGATACACACACACACACACACACACACAGTATAAGAGACCCTTGATACAAGAGATACCCGGATATAAGAGAATTATTATATGTCCCTACAACTCTCTTATATCCGGGTTACAATAAATACCATTGCATATATATATATATATATATATATATATATATATATATAATGGTCTTTATTATAGTAGGAAGGAGAGTATACTAGTGCAGTAACTTTCTTCAAGTTAACTGGTAAATAATGAATTAATTTTTTCGTCTGAAATAAATTGAAAAATAAGAAAAATCAATTGAAACTCACCAGAACGGTTTCATATAAATGTCGCTTATTGATTATATCAGTTGCTTGGTTTCTTTCCACTAAGCCTTTTATAGCTGTTTCTGATGTTTCTGTATTTATTGGTTTTTATTACTTGTAACGGCTTTTATTGTGGTTAATTTTGATCCCGGGAATATGACAAACGTAATTGCGTCGAATAATATTTTCCAAATTAAAATTGTGTGATGATCGTTTAGCAATTGCCTGTAGTTGTCTGATGAATGATTGAACTGGCAAGACAAGTAAAAGGGAAAGAATGGCGGTGGGACAAGGTATCAGCGGTTGTTAATGAAAAGAATAACGTAATTAGAAAGGGGAAGAATCAGAGTATCTCGTGAGTAAGAGTCAAGAAGTTGTACTGGTTCAGTTAGTGAGAGAGTGGGTTAAGAAATGAGGGTGAAGTCCAGAAAGAAGGGGTAAAATCCATGCAGATTAGTAATAGTTCGGAGTAGATGATTATCAGGGTGAAAGACGGAAAGAGAAATTTCTGACTGCTTGACTAATCGGAGAAATTTGGTAATGAAATGTAATTACTCCAATTATATTTACAAATAACCCCTCTTGACCCATAGGCACAAAACGTATACCCTCTGCCTTAAAAATATGCTATCTATTAATTCAACTTCTAAGATTTTACATTTCAATTTTATGTTTAAGTTTTAGTTTAAATTAAATAAAATTATTAATGAAAAAAAAATACTGTATATCTTATTAGTAAAGGAAATGCTACATATATTATTACTGGTTGAATCGAGTGACGGACAGACATGGCTCTTATTATCATATAGATATTAAATTTTTGACAGACGGACGGGCGGGCGGACGGACGCAGCTCTTCTAGGAAGGTTGGGTTACTGTGTCGAGCTAGGAAGTTTTTCTCGTCATAATTTATCTTGCACATTTATAAATCTACCATTCGCATTGAATACTACTGTTTTATCTGGTCGCGTGCCCATACTTATTCATCTCGGGGTTCTTGACAAAATCTAAAAGAGGATCTGCAATGTAATTCATCCCGATTTAGCAGCTCGACTTCAGTCGTTTTCTCACCGACGGGATGTGGCTTCCCTCTGTCTTTTATATATATATATATATATTTTATATATATTTTAATTCGGATACTTCAATCCAAGGGAAAAAAGCAGGAAGGTAAATTCCAAAAACCCGATCCTAATTAATATCATAAAATATTACAGAGCAAATATATAATATATGTTAATTTTTAGTTACAATTCTCTTTCTTTTTTTCTTTTTTTTTTTTTGCGAACCCAGACGATGTCAATTTTTTTCTTTTCTTGTTTATTTGATTTTATCATTTTGTTTTTGTCTTTGTTTTTCTTTTCCTTTATTTTTCCTTTTTATTTTTATTTTCTTTCTTTTTAAATTTCTTTGCAAATCTATTTAAAAAAGAAAAGTAGACTAATTTTTCTCCAGTTTCTGAAAGGATTTTTCTGTTGCTGAGGTGATGTGTTATCCCCCGTGGGGATCTTCATATCGAAATGGCCATTCAACATCTTTGAATTAATTCTTTTTAATATATATATATATATATATATATATATATATATATATATATATATATATACTAGCAGTATAGCCCGGCGTTGCTTGGGTGCAATAGAAGCTTTAAAACTAATCCATGGTCCTGGAGCTCAGACTCAGCATAAAGAATATTTGTGTGAAGTTTGGTGAGAATCGAATAAAAATTGTGGATTTCTAAGGACATACACACAGATAAACAGACACACACACAAACATCTTGTCTTTTATATATATATATATATATATATATATATATATATATATATATATATATTATCGATTTTCTGCACTATTGTAAGAACTGCAACCTTGAAACTTCTTATGTCTTTGTTTATGAGTGTATCAAATTTGATTAAAATCGGACCATTCCTTCTATAACCCGATTTTTTCGATTATCGATTATCGATATTTATCAGGGGTACCTCGACACAAAACCTAGCTAAGAACACTCGCAGTCGCTTATAGTACAACTGGGTAAATTTTCAAGAAAATCGGTTCAGCCGTTTCGGAGTCTATAGGTAACGGATACACGCACACACAGACAAAATTCCATTTATAAATAAGTTTATATATATATATATATATATATATATATATATATATATATAAAATCAAGAACAAAAGTTGGATATTTTTTATAAATCCATAGGTAATATATTTCGCGGGATCAACCGCTCGTCAGACCAAATTCATGCAACAATCAGTGGGTCAAATTTATCCCAAAAAGTGAAGTAAAAGAGAAAGAAGAAAAGGAAAAAAAAGGAAAAGATAAAAATAGGGGAAGAAGGTTAACTAAACAGTGTTAACTCTTAGCGTCGCGCGGTGGCCTAGATTTACCAAAAAAAAAAAAAACAGTAGTTAAGGAAATCACTGAATCTTGGCTTGGGTTTCTAGTTGTCTATTTTTAGAAGCTTCACATTCATAGTTAAAAACTAAGGGTTGAATTTTCGCGAGAAACTGAATTGTTAAGCTTTCTTATTAATTCTAATCGTAATAATAATAGTTTTATATTATTATATAAAACGTATTGGTAGTAATAATAGCATGAAAATAAAGAAACTAATATTTAGAAAACTTAATAGTAAATAAAATTATATAAATATATATATATATATATATATATATATATATATATATATATATATATATATATATGCTCTTAGATTAAAATAAAATAATGTAAAACTGTAAGGATAAACATATGTAAATAATAATAATAAAGACAATAATAGTAAAGTACACATGATAACAATAATGTTAATATATATATATATATATATATACAAATTTACATTAAAATAATACTATTATATAAAACCACTAAGTAATAATAATAATAATAATAATAATAATAATAATAATAATAATAATTCAAACAATAATAATAATAATAATAATAATAATAATAATAATTCAAACAAGATTTACAGTTAGTAGATTCTGTAGAAAAGCAAAACAGTAGCCAAGAACCAACTATTGCGGCAAAAAATATGAAAATGAAAGCCAAAGATAAAGCTCTTGAAAAGATGAAACAGCGCTGGCAAGACAAACCTCTGCATGGCCAATATCCAGTACGTGCCAATAAATCCAATGTTGATAAAGTTAATACTCATCGATGGTTACGTGCATCTGGATTAAAGTCTGAAACTGAAGGATTTATACTTGCAGCACAAGACCAAAGTCTTTTCACGAGAAACTTTCAGGCAAATATTATGCATAATAATATGGATCCAAAATGCAGGTTTTGTGATAAACACCAAGAAACAATAGACCACCTAATCTCAGGCTGTTCTGTGCTTGCCCCAAACGAATATAAAAATCGCCACGATAGAGTTGGGCAATATTTACATTGGGCAATGTGCAAACATTATGGAAAAGCTGTAAACAAACACTGGTATGAACATCATCCAGCACCGGTTACAGAAATAGAAGATGTAACCATTCTATGGGATTACACCATCTACACAGACAGAAAAATTGAAGCAAACAGGCCAGACATTATTGTTAAAAACCAGAAGGAGAAAACTTGTCTATTAATTGATATGGCTTGTCCAGCGGATTGTAACATAGCAATCAAGGAATTTGAAAAACTGTCAAAATATAAAGACCTGGAAATTGAAATAGAAAAATGTGGAAATTGAAAACAAGAGTTGTGCCAGTGATAGTAGGTGCACTTGGAATGATAAAAAATGGAACAAAACAACACATTGAAAGAATCCCTGGAAACCCCAGCTTAAGAGATATACAAAAAATTGTCTTATTAAGTACAGCCCACACACTAAGGGAAACTTTATCTATGTAATGCTGGGGATGATAGGGAAGATAGAAAAACATGAAATGGAGCCATAACAACACGCCACTACCTGCCTTAGGTCTCCCCGCAGACTTGGATGGTAGTGAGACCAAAGCAGAAATCGAAATATGATGAAAAATGACATAATAATAATAAAGGTAATAATAGTAAAGTACCCATGATAGCAATAATGATAAAAAATTTTACGGGGTATAAAATCTTTAACGGGAAATTCTAGATTGTTTTTCAAAATCAAACTTTTAAGTTTAATTTTGATCTTGTTATGTGATCTTAGACCTATATTTATGTCTGCATTTAAAAATTAGTTAATTTCTCTAGTTTAAAGTTTATTTGATTATAGCTATTTTTTCTTCAAGCATAGATTGCATCTGTCTCTGAAGTTGTTGGGAGTTTGAGCGTGTTTGATGATCCTCCATTTAACTTGTGGGGTGAGTCCTCCTTCCTTTAAGTTCAGGTAGTGTTTAGATAGGGCTGTTTGATGTTTTAAGGAGGTGTTGGAAAATGAGTGTTTGTGATTATAAAGTCTCTGTTTCCAACCTCCTGCGGATATCCCTATGTATATTCTTTTTTGTTAGGATCCTCTTACGGAAAAATGATGGCTTCATAAATTTTTTTGTCAGAATTACACATGACTTCAACAGGGCAGTTGGTTCTGTTGATGCATTTGCAAGGAGGTTTGTGTTCTTTTGATTTATTGTGGAAATTCTTAAGTAATTTATTGTTGTGAGAATTAATTATATTTCGAATATTTTTGGGACATGAATAACTTTAACAAGAAAACCCTAAAAATAATCGATCATAGCCTACGTCCTGAAGAGATACATCACATAGAAGAAGAATGCGTATATCAGTCTTTGTATATTTGAACCAAGCATCACTTTGTTGGTGTCCTGCTCTTTTGCTTAATTACAGCAACATGGTAATAACAATGAAAGGGCTTTAACTAAGCACTTCTGACAACCTACAACTATGATATCTACTATTAATAAGTGTAAACATACTATGTAGTCAAAAAATAAATAATGTAACCACATGACTAAATTATGCCTGCTAAGATATTTTATGTCAAAAGTTTATTGTTAATATTTGCCTAGTTTTTTTTAATTAGTTTATTTTGCTTTACAGGAATATCAATCTTAATGGGTTCTTTAAGGTCGACAAGATTGTTTAGATAGGTTCGTATGAATAGAATATGTATACGGGATGCGAGTTCGATACTTTTTTCTTTAAATGCTATGTTCCTTCAATACGTAGACGATCATAGCTCTCCACAGTTTCCTGTTTTATTTTCTTTGAATTGTCATCATTCCTTATAAAAATTAGTGGTTTTCAATTGGCTTTTCCATAGTTTGGTATTCACTGTAGTAATTCTCCTAATCGGATCCCAAGGTCTACCCTGTTATAGAACACACATCTGGAGGTGAAAATTTAGATTCCTGTCTTTTAAAAAGGTACTGGAGCGAAAGTGAATGCAAAAGACTTCGCTGGAATTTGAACTCAGCATGCCGATTCTGCTTTCTGTGACGCTAACTATTACATTACTAGTACGTTCTCGTTTGCTAAAATTTGATGAATCCTAAATTCCTTGCCAATAATGTATTCAAGAAATATCTTATCATCTTGTATACAATATGAGGTCATCATCATCATCATCATCATCATCATCATCAGTATTATCATCATCGTCATCATTACTATTACATTTATTATCATCATTATCATTATTATTTTTGTAATTATCATCGTCATCATAATTATTACTATCAACATTATTATCATTATCATCATCAACATTATTATCATCATTTTTATTATTATTATTATTATTATTACGCTGATGTCGAAACAGTCTTCTTAATTATCCTTTGTCAGAGAGATCCAGTTTCCATCTTAATGCTGTAAAATAAAGACGATTACAAAAACAGCACAAAAATTATCCCAGAAGCATGTCTTAAATGCTTGGTTTCACTTTCCATGTATAAGCATCTTCGCGGGTGCAATTAATCATCAGGCATAAAAAAATGGCTACATAGTAATGCATGCACATTCCTTGATATACTTGTTTCTTTCTTGTACAATATCGAACGCAAATAAATGCACCTGGCTGCTTTTATTTATTTTTTATCTAAAAAGTTAATTTTCTTCGAAATAAAACATACCAAGAATTTTTCTATTGAAACAAAAGACAATCAAAAGGGTTATAGAGTAATATTTATAAACAAATTCAAATTAAAGTATTAAGAAATAGAAATACTACTCCAATATGGCCGCGAATGCTAAACAATTTCACAAAAGATAAAGAGACTCGAAGCAGCAGAAAAGATGCTGAGGATACATTAACAATGATGAAGTTTTAAAGATAATGAAAACTAAAACGGAACTTATGTTTTAACACCAGGAAGAGACAGTTGAAATTTTTGGAGCACATATTGAGGAAAATAGGATTAGAAAATATGATACTCACATGACATATTGAAAACAAAAGGGATAGTAGAAAACAGCGCTTAACCTACCTAACAAGTTTTGTGTAAATGGATGGCAGAACAGAATTTGAGTGAGAATGCAAAAAGACAAAATATATTAAGAGTTGTAAAATACAGGAAATTGTGGAGTGCCATAATAGATAGATAGATAGATAGATAGATAGATAGATAGATAGATAGATAGATAGATAGACGGACATGTTGTTGGTCCTGGCCTGGCATCTCGGTTTCAGTCACTTCTTCACTGCCGTAACATAACTTCCCTATGTCTCCTTTTATTATTTTATAATTGACACTTGTTCTCATGAGCCTTCCTCTTTAGACTTGATGAAAATAAGCACAGAACGTGTTTGGCAGTTAGGTCATATCATATTGAATTTGAAATTGTTACAAGAAACCATTAGATCTGTGCGAACAGTTTCTTTTCTCGCTTGAAGTACGTTCTCCGGTCTCTTGATTTTCTGCCAATCATGATCGTCAATGTTAAAGATGTGCATTGTGGTGCAAGGATGTGCGTTGTGGTGCAGTGCATATCAACTTGGAACGAAAAATCGGGAAGCCGAGTTCGAATTCCAGTTGAATTCCTTGCATTCACTTACGCACAAATACCCTTAGGAAAGGTATTAATCCGTCTCTTCCCTCCAGTTCCGGTTTAGATAACTGGACAGATTGGGTTTTATAGCCTTGGTTGGCAACCGGTCTACCGTAGAAAATAATGGCAACCTACTGCGGAATAATCTTCTGCCCAGTCAGTCATGTCTCTTTCGAGACATGATTCCCCAAGCGTGTATCACGTATGGCACTTTGCTGACTGAGGATTGTCAAAAATTTAAATCCAACGTCAATCGTCGTCATCTATTTCTTTTTATACCTGTTCTTTTACTGTCCTTTCTCCTCAGTGGCATTTTATCAGTTTTTTCACTCTTAGTAACTCTGTGCATCTTCGTGACTTTATTGCCTTGCTTTAAGTGAAATGACAAAAAATATATATAATGGCCGGTTGCTATCGTTTTTCGAGCACATCCGTCTTCTAGCGTCTGCGTCTACCACAAGGAAACATTAGGCATTCACTGACCGAGCAGACAGGTACTGTATACAGTTGAAATTGATAAAAAATTTCTTTTCACAGTATTTTTCAGGAAAATGGTCATCAGTAAAAGAGGAGTCCAAAATGCCAGCTACAAGTCCGGGATACTAAAGGTAAACAGATGCAGAAATCTAAATACCTGGGAAGTGTCCTAGCAGAGGACGGAAAGTGCAATGAGGAAACCTGAAGGCGTATTGTCATGGACAAGGATACATTCCAGTCTCCGGTCTCTTGATTTTCTGCCAATTATGATCGTCAATGTTAAAGATGTGCATTGTGGTGCAAGGATGTGCATTGTGGTGCAGTGGATATCAACTTGGAACGAAAAATCGGGAAGCCTAGTGCGAATTCCAGTTGAATTCCTTGCATTAAGAGACAGGAAAATTTCGCTGGAAACAAAGAAGAGCGTACTGGATTATAATGTGATGTCTGTCCGTCCATGCGGCAGCGAATGCTGGACAATCTTATCAAAGATGAAGGAAGACTTGAAACGAAATGTGGTTATACAGAATGATGCTGAGGATACCATGGACGAAATACCTGAGTAACGACGAGGTTTTAGAGAGGATGGACACAAGAAGGAAACTGATACTTAACATCAGGAAAAGACAGCTGAAATTTTTGGGACACGTAATGAGAAAGAAGGGCTTGGAGAATCTGATCCCCACGGGACGAATAGAGAAAAACAGAGACAAGTGTAACCAACGCATGACATACTTGATGGACTTGAGCAGAGGGATAGTAGAGCGGGTATTGAGTGGGATAACAGAAGAAGCGGCTAGAGAAATGTGGAAGACCTTGATTGCCTACGTTCTGAAGGTACACGGTAGTTAAATGAAGAAATTTTTTTTCAAGTCTTGTAGCGACTAAATAATCTACTTGAAGACAGAATCCATGATTATTAGCAAAGGATGGACCCGAAATGCATTTCACAAATCGAGGATACTATTACGACATTGAATAAGGTCTCGTTGATTTTTCATGAAAAGGCATCTTTTATTTACAAAAATTAGTAAGAAACATGTCAGCGAATGTATTGCCCATCAATATGCCACTACTTTTTCTTATCTTTCTGGCAGAATTTGAATTCCCCATCGAAAAAAAACAAAACAAAAAACGATACGATTTTTGAGGCTAACCACTAGACAACACGTCTTTTGGCATTTTCATGAGAATGAAAGTGATGCTCATCCAGGCCATGTGCCATCAATTGGAACAAGTGATAATCGGTCTGGTGAATACGGCGGGTGGGGTAGGACTTCCCATTTAAGCTTTTCCAAATAGGCTTTCACCTGTTCTACAACATGTGGCCTAGCGTTGTTATGTTGCAAAATCACTTTGTCGTGTCTCTGCTCGTACAGCGGATATGTTTTCTTCAATGCTCGGCTCAAACGCATTGATTGGAGTGGATAGCGATCTCTCGTAATGGTTTCGACCGGTTTGAATTGCTCATAATATACAAAGTTCAGCTTGCCTGACATGAGTCTTTATGAAGTAATGCCTCCAATTCTTCGTCCTCAAACTTTTTCGTGCGCCAGACCTTTCTTTATCTTCAACATCAAAATCATTTTTGAAGCGTCTAAACCAATCTCTGCATGTTGTTTCTGACAGGGCATGGTCGCCGTAAGTCTCAGCGAGAATTCTGTGTGCTTCAGCTGCAGATTTCTTTTGAATAAAGTAGTGCAGTAAATTTCTACGAAAATACACTTTCTTTGTAATGTTTACATGTTTAACGATGAACAACGTTGTTTACACTTCGGCGAAATGACATATACTGAATGTTTATAGTACATCCTTATCGATGCGTTAACATCTAAAACTACAAACACGCAACTCTGGGAATGGCGTCTGTTGGAAACCAGCGAGAACTTATTCAATGCCTTAATAAAATCAAACAAGTTCAATAATTTAAAAATATAGGACTTGTTCTAACAGAGGACGGGAAGTGCTATACTAGGATCCAAAGACGTGTTGGGATGGCCAAAGATACCTTTCAAAAGGTAAAAATATTAAGAGACAGAAAACTTCATTAGAAACGAAGAAAAGAATACTGAGTTATTACGTATGTCGTAGTAAATAATAAAATAAATCTCCTCAAATATGAAGAAGAGAGTTGAAGCAACAGAAATATAGTCTTATAAAAAGATGCTGAGGTTTTAGAGAAAATTTATACTTAAAATCAGTTGAAATGAGGAAGGAGGGCATGGAAAATATGATGCTCACAGGGTGGAAAGAGGGGAAAAATGACAGAGGAAATCAGCGTGTAACAGATTTCATGGGCTTGAGTTAATGGATGGTAGAACGAGGTTTGTGAGATATAACAAAAAAGACAAGACTTATTAAGAGCTACAGGAACAGAAAGATGTAGAGGACAATGATTGCTTATATCCTGAAGAGACATGGCACATAACAGAAGTATGCTAAGGCGTTATTAACATTAAACTACGTTAAAAATCTTTTTCTTATTTCTGTATATTAGACCCAAACATAAAAAATACGCAACTTGAGTATTAATTCCTGTCCAAGAATTTAGTAAGTCAGTTAAGTGCCAAGCGTGATACAGGCTTGAGCGATCTTGTCTCTTTCGAGAGATGACTGTACAGAATATTTTCCCTGTAGTAGGTTGCCATTACTTTCTGCGGTAAACAGGTTGCAAACCTATAGAACCTAATCTGTCCTGCTGTTTAACGAATAGTTGGATGGAGAGGAATTGGTTTAATACTTTTCAAAAGGTAAATGAATGTAACGAATTCGAACCCGGCTCTCTGATTTCTCGTTCAGAGCCGATATCTACTGCTCCATAACGCACATCTCAAAAGAATTAAACCACTCAAATTCTGGTCAAATCTTCCGTAGATTTTTAAAAAAAATAAGTTTAGCAAGCGTTACAAACTAAACTTCTTTTTGCATAAACTGATATGAATTTCGGCTGCTATCTCTCCTCATCCACGTTTGGTCTGACCCACGCCGTTACTTTTCGTCCTATCAGTTAGATTACACTTCAGATACTTGGGATGTTAGTCGGCTGCTTATTGCGATACTGTGTTGAGGTTTTCTTCTCTGTATTCTATACTCTCCTCGTTTTTCTAAATTTAACAATTCCAACAGCGTCCTGCTGATAAGACTCAGGTCAATCAATGCAATTTTAGTGTTTGTTGCTTCCACTACAATAGTAGTACCAAGATGTGCCCTGTGGCTAAAATAGTTACGTGTCTCCCTTCGACTTTAGAAGTCAATGTTTGTCATATTTATGATTGTTATGGCGATGTTTTGTTATAGTTGCAAAGCTCAAATATTTAACGATACGATAGAGGAATTTCTACAGATATTTTACTGTCATAGAACTCGTCATGAGCCTTTTCAATTATTAATTAAGATTAATCAGAAAATACAAATAAGAGAAGCATGAAATGTTTGCGGGTATTTTGTAATCATCTCTATTATAACAAAGACCGTTATATACATATTTCCCTTCTGTCATATATATATATATATATCCGAGTGAATACAGAAGGAAGAAAGAAAGAATTCTTGCAACGTCCAAAACATTAATTTAAAACAGTGCTCGATATACTTTTCACACCGCCTGATGAGACATTGAAGTTTCAATGTCGAAACAAACTATATATATATATCCACGACAAACGTACCTTTGTCGTGGATATATACAGAAAAATTATGTACATGTTCTAAAATATAATTTATAATATATATATATATAGACAGAGAGAGAGAGAGAGAAAACATCATGGCAGCGCCGGCTCAGTTCATTAGAGAGAAAATAGCGAGGCAGCGTCAGCTTAGTTCATTTTCTTTACTACCAATTATTAAACTTTACTACCGACTGTTAAAGCTGTTGCCGCACGTTTACCCTTTAAGAGTGCCTTATTACACTACTTTTTGCAATAATTATGTCCGAGTAGTAAAGAACATATATATGTATCCTATTATAAT